>CAHIKZ030005495.1:1805000-1882500 GCA_903632075.3 Acanthosepion pharaonis | reverse complement strand
AATAATAATTGACAATGTTTCATCTAAGAAATTTTAATCCTATTAATGCTACTAGTAATAAAGCATATTTAAGTAAGCAGGGCAGATGAGAAATAAAGAATAAGCCTTGAATAAAAAGCAAGAGAAATAAGATGAAAGAAATACTAGTCCAAAATGAATAATAATTGACAATGCTTCATCTAAAAATTTTAATCCTATTAATACTAGTAATAAAGCATATTTAAGTAAGCAGGGCAGATGAGAAATAAAGAATAAAATCCTTGAATAAAAACAAGAGAAATAAGATGAAAGAAATACTAGTCCAAAATGAATAATAATTGACAATGTTTCATCTAAAAATTTGAATCCTATTAATACTACTAGTAAGTAAAAGCATATTTAAGTTTCATCTAACTTTTAATCCTATCTATAGTAGAAAAGCATTTATAAATGAATAAACCTTGAATAAAAAGCAAGAGAAATAAAATGATGAAAAAATACTAGTCCAAAATGAATAATAATTGACAATGCTTCATCTAAAAAATTTGAATCCTATTAATACTACTAGTAATAAAAATATTTAAGTAAGCAGGGCAGATGAGAAATAAAGAATAAAACTTGAATAAAAAAAAGAGAAATAAGATGAAAGAAATACTAGTCCAAAATGAATAATAATTGACAATGCTTCATCCAAGAAATTTTAATCCTATTAATACTACTAGTAATAAAGCATATTTAAGTAAGCAGGGCAGATGAGAAATAAAAACAATAAGCCTTGAATAAAAAAAAGCAAGAGAAATAAGATGAAAGAAATACTAGTCCAAAATGAATAATAATTGACAATTCATCTAAAAAATTTGAATCTATTAATATTTAGTAATAAAAATATTTAAATAAGCAGGGCAGATGAGAAATAAAGAATAAGCCTTGAATAAAAAGCAAGAGAAATAAGATGAAAGAAATACTAGTCCAAAATGATAATAATTGACAATTTCTAAAAATTTGAATCCTAATAATACTACTAGTAATAAAGCATATTTAAGTAAAAGGGCAGATGAAAATAAAGAATAAGCCTTGAATAAAAGCTTTAATGAGAAAAATAAGATGAAAAAATACTAGTCAGTGAATAAACCATAAATAAATTTGAATCCTATTAATACTACTAGTAATAAAGCATATTTAAGTAAGCAGGGCAGATGAGAAATAAAGAATAAGCCTTGAATAAAAAGCAAGAGAAATAAGATGAAAGAAATACTAGTCCAAAATGAATAATAATTGACAATGCTTCATCTAAAATTTGAATCCTATTAATACTAGTAGTAATAAACCATATTTAAGTAAAGTCAGGGCAGATGAAAATAAAAATAAGTTTGAATAAAAAGCAAGAGAAATAAAATGAAAGAAATACTAGTCCAAAATGAATAATAATTGACAATGCTTCATCCAAGAAATTTGAATCCTAATAATACTACTAGTAATAAAGCATATTTAAGTAAGTAGGCAGATGAGAAATAAAAATAAGCCTTAAAAAAAGCAAGAGAAATAAGATGAAAGAAATACTAGTCCAAAATGAATAATAATTAAAAATTTGAATCCTATTAATGCTACTAGTAAAACATTTTCATCCAAAAATTTGAATCCTTGAATAAAACCAAGAGAAATAAAAGGTGAAAATACTAGTAAAATGAATAATAATTGACAATGCTTCATCTAAAAATTTGAATCCTATTAATACTACTAGGGCAAAGATGAGATGAATAAAGAATAAGCCTTGAATAAAAAAGCAAGAGAAATAAGATGAAAGAAATACTAGTCCAAAATGAATAATAATTGACAATGCTTCATCTAAAAATTTGAATCCTATTAATACTACTAGTAATAAAGCATATTTAAGTAAGCAGGGCAGATGAGAAATAAAGAATAAAGCCTTGAATAAAAAGCAAGAGAAATAAATGAAAAGAAATACTAGTCCAAAATGAATAATAATTGACAATGCTTCATCTAAAAAATTTGAATCCTATTAATACTACTAGTAATAAAGCATATTTAAGTAAGCAGGGCAGATGAAAATAAAGAATAAGCCTTGAATAAAAAATTTCTTAAGATGAAAGAAATACTAGTCCAAAATGAATAATAATTGACAATGCTTCATCTAAAAATTTGAATCCTATTAATAAACTACTAGTAATAAAGCATATTTAAGTAAGCAGGGCAGATGAGAAATAAAGAATAAGCCTTGAATAAAAAGCAAGAGAAATAAAATGAAAGAAATACTAGTCCAAAATGAATAATAATTGACAATGCTTCATCTAAAAAATTTGAATCCTATTAATACTACTAGTAATAAAGCATATTTAAGTAAGCAGGGCAGATGAGAAATAAAGAATAAGCCTTGAATAAAAAGCAAGAGAAATAAGATGAAAGAAATACTAGTCCAAAATGAATAATAATTGACAATGCTTCATCTAAAAATTTGAATCCTATTAATACTACTAGTAATAAAACATATTTAAGTAAGCAGGGCAGATGAGAAATAAAGAATAAGCCTTGAATAAAAAAACAAGAGAAATAAGATGAAAGAAATACTAGTCCAAAATGAATAATAATTGACAATGCTTCATCTAAAAATTTGAACCTATTAATACTACTAGTAATAAAGCATATTTAAGTAAGCAGGACAGATGAGAAATAAAGAATAAGCCCTGAATAAAAAGCAAGAAAATAAGATGAAAGAAATACTAGTCCAAAATGAATAATAATTGACAATGCTTCATCTAAAAATTTGAATCCTATTAATACTACTAGTAATAAAGCATATTTAAGTAAGCAGGGCAGATGAGAAATAAAGAATAAAGCCTTGAATAAAAAGCAAGAGAAATAAGATGAAAGAAAATACTAGTCCAAATGAATAATAATTGACAATGCTTCATCTAAAAATTTGAATCCTATTAATACTACTAGTAATAAAGCATATTTAAGTAAGCAGGACAGATGAGAAATAAAGAATAAGCCTTGAATAAAAAAGCAAGAGAAAAATAAGATGAAAGAAATACTAGTCCAAAATGAATAATAATTGACAATGCTTCATCTAAAAAATTTGAATCCTAATTAATACTACTGAATAATAAAGCATATTTAAATAAGCAGGGCAGATGAGAAATAAAGAATAAGCCTTGAATAAAAGCAAGAGAAATAAGATGAAAGAAATACTAGTCCAAAATGAATAATAATTGACAATGCTTCATCTAAAAAATTTGAATCCTATTAATACTACTAGTAATAAAGCATATTTAAGTAAGCTAAGGGCAGATGAGAAATAAAGAATAAGCCTTGAATAAAAGCAAGAGAAATAAGATGAAAAAATACTAGTCCAAAATGAATAATAATTGACAATGCTTCATCTAAAAATTTGAATCCTATTAATACTACTAGTAATAAAGCATATTTAAGTAAGCAGGGCAGATGAGAAATAAAAGAATAAGCCTTGAATAAAAAGCAAGAGAAATAAAATGAAAATACTAGTCCAAAATGAATAATAATTGACAATGCTTCATCTAAAATTTGAATCCTATTAATACTACTACTAATAAAGCATATTAATAAGTAAGCAGGGCAGATGAAATAAAAGAATAAGCCCAATAAAAGCAAGAAATAAAATGAAAGAAATACTAGTCCAAAATGAATAATAATTGACAATGCTTCATCTAAAAATTTGAATCCAGTAGTATTAATACTACTAGTAATAAAGCATATTTAAGTAAATTCAGGGCAGATAGAAATAAAGAATAAGCCTTGAATAAAAAAAGAAAATAAAATGAAAGTCCAAAATGAATAATAATTGACAATGCTTCATCTAAAAATTTGAATCCTATTAATACTACTAGTAATAAAAGCATATTTAAGTAAACAGGACAGATGAGAAATAAAGAATAAGCCTTGAATAAAAAGCAAGAGAAATAAGATGAAAAAATACTAGTCCAAAATGAATAATAATTGACAATTTTCATCTAAAATTTGAATCCTATTAATACTACTAGTAATAAAGCATATTTAAGTAAACAGGACAGATGAGAAATAAAAGAATAAGCCTTGAATAAAAGCAAGAAAGGAAAATGAAAAGAAATACTAGTCCAAAATGAATAATAATTGACAGTATTTCATCAAAAATTTTGAATCCTATTAATACTACTAGTAGTAATAAAGCATATTTAAGTAAGCAGGGCAGATGAAATAAAGAATAAGATGAAAAGCAAAGAAATAAATGAAAAGAAATACTAGTCCAAAATGAATAATAATTGACAATGCTTCATCCAAGAAATTTGAATCCTATTAATACTACTAGTAATAAAGCATATTTAAGTAAGCAGGACAGATGAGAAATAAAAATAAGCCTTGAATAAAAGCAAGAGAAATAAGATGAAAGAAACTAGTTAAAATGAATAATAATTGAGCTTCATCAAGAAATTTGAATCCTAAATACTACTAGTAATAAAGCATATTTAAGTAAACAGGACAGATGAGAAATAAAGATAAAGGCTTGAATAAAAAACAAAATGAAAGTGTGTGTGTGTCAAAATGATGAATTTTGAATTTGTCAATGCTTCATCCAAGAAATTTGAATCCGATTAATAGCTACTCAGTTCAATAAAGCATATTTAATTTTTGTACTGGCCAGCGTGAGGACAGATGAGCAGGAAGATTCAGAATAACAATGACTGACGTATGTTAATAAAATGCAAAAAAATAGATGAAGCATTCGTCAAAGAAATTTAAGTTTGAATAATAATTGACAATCATTTCATCCAAACTCAACGTTGATTCTGATTCGCAAACTAGTAGTAATAAAGCATATTTTTCAAGCGGTTTTTCAATAAAGAATTTTTAAAATAGTAAAAGTTCTTTTTTGTAACAGAAAATAAAAATCATTCGCAATGAATAATAATTGACAATGCTTCATCTGGAAATTTGAAAAAGGCTATTAATACTACTTTTAATAAAGCATATTTATAAAGTGGGCAAATAAAGAATAAGCCTTGAATAAAAAGTTAAGATGAAAAGAAATACTAGTCAAAATTAATAATTGACAATTTCATTTAAGAAATTTGGATCCTAATTAATACTACTAGTAATAAAATGCATATTTAAGTAAAAGGGCAGATGAGGAAATAAAGAATAAGCCTTCAAAAAAGTAAAAAATTTAAATTTTGTGACTTGTTGATTATTGGTTTTCATAAAGAAAAAATAAACAACAATGCTATAGTAAAAAAAGCTGCTTTAAGTATGCTTTCCAATGAAATCAATTCAAATTCATTTCTAACAATGTCCGTTTTAAAATATTCCATTTTTCTTCAAAATGATAGATAATATATCTTATTCAATATCAAAATTCATTGGACATCAATGCCTATGAAAATGAATGTAAAATAACAAGACGATTTCGTTTTTAAGAACATGAGCCATTGAATAGGACTAAAAGATTAAGAAACTCAAAATTTTCGAAAAATGGAATTACTTAAAAAAAAAAAGTCATTCGGTTTGAAAATAAGGACGGCAATAAACGGTAGAAATTAGTAAAATCTGATCTGTCTTAAATGTTATGGCTTTTACTATTCTGTCAATGTAACTAGAAAACTCGAATATTTAAATCGGGCAAGTCTAATTATTTTCATTTCTTTCTTTCTCATCGACATCGTAGACATTTTGAAATTTTATCTTCCTCTTAAATATGACTATACGCTTTATTACGGCAAAAATAGGCGAAACAAATTCAGCTGAAGTATTAAATTATGAGTTCAACTGAGGCTGTGATTAACAATAAAGTAATAAGCTTTTTATTAAAAGCTATTGTCTTTTATTTCTGATAAAAAAAAACCACTATTGACAATAGAATGTCAAGATGAAGATAATAATAAAATAAATAATTTAACAATAAATTTCAGATAAGACTTATAGAATGATTAAATAAAAAATTTCTTAATCATCAACTTGACCATATGCTTTGTTCCACATTTTTCATTTTGGGGCCCTGAAAATTGAAAAAGATATTTTCCCTTAGTTGGAATTTAAATTATTGAGTCCAATTTCAAGATCAATCACTTCAATTTTCTATTCATCTTTGAATTTTAATTTTAAAACCGGCTCCCCAAGACCTTCATTCTTATCAGAGATAAGAATATATTTTAACTTAAATATCTAGGGATTACTGGAAGCATCAAAAGGAATTCAAATTAAAATTCCATGAAAAATAAAAAGATGAGAACCTGTCTTTGTACCTTCGAAACCGAATCAAGCCTTCCTGAATAAAAGACCAAAAAGAAAATTTGAAAATGAAAAAAAAATTATAAATTTGGACTTCATTTCGACAGAAATTTCGCATGTTTATTGATGAGACTAGTTACATCTTTATTTCTTAACTCCTATAAATATTGTCAATATTCAAAGTTTCTCGAATACAAAATGAAGAGAAAAAATATTATTTTGGAAGTATTTCTTTCAAATTATTTCGTAGACGGAGTTTTGCGTTATCAGAAAACTCATTAGGAATTCATTTCTTGATATTCCATTTTCTTCAGTTCACTATTCAATCTGATTCAAAAGCTCTTTCAATATCAAAATTTGATGACATCAATTATTATTCAAAGAAAATCCGAACAAATTTTGAACTATTTCTCTTTATTCTTTATTCAATGAATATTCCATATTGAAAAATAAATTCAAATTTCTTAGATGAAGCATTGTCAATTATTATTTGAACTAGTATTTCTTTCATCTTATTTCTCTTGCTTTTTATAAAAGGCTTATTCTTATTTCTCATCTGCCCTGCTTGTAAATATGCTTTATTACTAGTAGTATTAATAGGATTCAAATTTCTTAGATGAAATTGTCAATTATTATTCATTTTGGACTAGTATTTTTTCATCTTATTTCTTTGCTTTTTATTCAAAACTTATTCTTTATTTCTCATCTGCCCTCAGAATGAAATATGCTTTTTAAAGTAGTGATAGGATTAAATTTCTTAGATGATTCAAATGATTCATTTGGATGAAACAAATTCAATTTCTCTCTTTTTACTTCAACCTGTCTTATTAATTCTCATCTTATTATGATTTTTATTACTGTTTTATTTATTCTATTTTCATCTGTTCTTAGGCATTACTAGTAATTATGATTCATTTTGGAAACAATTATTCATTTTGGACATCATTTTTTTATTCAAGGCTTATCTTTTTTTTCACCTGTTTTCTGCTTACTTAAATATGCTTTATTACTAGTAGTATTAATAGGATTCAAATTTCTTAAATGAAGCATTATCAATTATGATTCATTTTGGGTATTTCTTTCATCTTATTTCTTTTGCTTTTATATTCAAGGCTTATTTTTTTTTATTTCTCAAAGAAAAAAATATGCTTTATTACTAGTAGTATTAATAGGATTCAAATTTCTTAGATGAAGAAAATTATTTTTCATTTGATAGTATTTCTTCATCTTAAATTTTATTCAAGGCTTATTCTTATTTCTCATCTGTCCTATATTTTAAATATGCTTTTATTACTAGTAGTATTAAAGATTCAAATTTCTTAGATTCTTTCCAATTATGCCCATTTTGGACTATATCTTATTTCTCTTGCTTTTTATTCAAGGCTTATTCTTTATTTCATCTGCCCTGCTTACTTAAATATGCTTTATTACTAGTAGTATTAATAGGATTCAAATTTCTTGTCAATTATTATTCATTTTGGACTAGTATTTTTTCATCTTATTTCTCTTGCGCCCTGCTTACTTAAATATGCTTTTATTACTAGTATT
Source organism: Acanthosepion pharaonis (assembly GCA_903632075.3). NCBI lineage: Eukaryota > Metazoa > Mollusca > Cephalopoda > Sepiida > Sepiidae > Acanthosepion > Acanthosepion pharaonis. The sequence goes on along the minus strand of CAHIKZ030005495.1, from coordinate 1,874,715 downwards.
ATTCAAATTTCTTAGATGAAGATTGTCAATTATTATTCATTTTGACTAGTATTTCTTTTCATCTTATTCTTGCTTTTTATTCAAGGCTTATTCTTTGTTTCTCATCTGGCTTACTTAATATTAATTACTAGTAGTATTGTTATAATAAGATGAAGCATTGTCAATTCATTTTAATCTTATTTCTCTTGCTTTTTATTCAGGAAACATTCTTTGTTTCTCATCTGTCCTGCTTACTTAAATATGCTTTATTACTAGTAGTATTAATAGGATTCAAATTTCTGAAGCATTGTCAATTATGATTCATTTTGGACCCTGCTTCATCTTATTTCTCTTGCTTTTTTTATTCAAGCATTCTTTATTTCTCATCTGTCCTGCTTACTTAATTTTATTACTAGTAGTAGGATTCAAATTTCTTGGATGAAGCATTGTCAATTATGATTCATTTGGACTAGTATTTCTTTCATCTTATTTTCTTGCTTTTTATTCAAGGCTTTATTCTTTATTTCTCATCTGTCCTGCTTTACTTAAATATGCTTTTATTACTAGTAGTATTATTAGGATTCAAATTTCTTTAGATGAAGCATTGTCAATTATGATTCATTTTGGACTAGTATTTTTCTTTCATCTTATTTCTCTTGCTTTTATTCAAGGCTTATTCTTTAATCTGTCCTGCTTTACTTAAATATGCTTTATTACTAGTAGTATTAATAGGATTCAAATTTCTTAGATGAAGCATTGTCAATTATTATTCATTTTGGACTAGTATTTCTTTCATCTTATTTCTCTTGCTTTTTTTTTATTCAAAGGCTTATTCTTTATTTCTCATCTGTCCTGCTTATTTAAATATGCTTTATTACTAGTAGTATTAATAGGATTCAAATTTCTTAGATGAAGCATTGTCAATTATGATTCATTTTGGACTATATTTCTTTTCATCTTATTTCTCTTGCTTTTATTCAAGAAATATTCTTTATTTCTCATCTGTCCTGCTTACTTAAATATGCTTTATTACTAGTAGTATTAATAGGATTCAAATTTCTTAGATGAAGCATTGTCAATTATTATTCATTTTGGACTAGTATTTCTTTCATCTTATTTCTCTTGCTTTTTATTCAAGGCTTATTCTTTATTTCTCATCTGTCCTGCTTATATGCTTTGTTACTAGTAGTATTAATAGGATTCAAATTTCTTAGATGAAGCATTGTCAATTATGATTCATTTGGACTAGTATTTCTTTCATCTTATTTCTCTTGCTTTTTATTCAAGGCTTATTCTTTATTTCTCATCTGTCCTGCTTACTTAAATATGCTTTATTACTAGTAGTATTAATAGGATTCAAATTTCTTAGATGAAGCATTGTCAATTATTATTCATTTTGGACTAATATTTCTTTCATCTTATTTCTCTTGCTTTTTTATTCAAGGCTTATTCTTTATTTCTCATCTGCCCTGCTTACTTAAATATGCTTTATTACTAGTAGTATTAATAGGATTCAAATTTCTTGGATGAAGCATTGTCAATTATGATTCATTTTGGACTAGTATTTTTTCATCTTATTTCTCTTGCTTTTTTATTCAAGGCTTATTCTTTATTTCTCATCTGCCCTGCTTACTTAAATATGCTTTATTACTAGTAGTATTAGCTAGGATTCAAATTTCTTAGATGAAGCATTGTCAATTATTATTCATTTTTTGGACTAGTATTTCTTTTCATCTTATTTCTCTTGCTTTTTATTCAAAGGCTTATTCTTTATTTCTCATCTGTCCTGCTTACTTAAATATGCTTTATTACTAGTAGTATTAATAAGTTCAAATTTCTTAGATGAAGCATTGTCAATTATGATTCATTTTGGACTAGTATTTCTTTCATCTTATTTCTCTTGCTTTTATTCAAAGGCTTATTCTTTATTTCTCATCTGTCCTGCTTACTTAAATATGCTTTATTACTAGTAGTATTAATAGGATTCAAATTTCTTAGATGAAGCATTGTCAATTATGATTCATTTTGGACTAGTATTTCTTTCATCTTATTTCTCTTGCTTTTTATTCAACGCTTATTCTTTATTTCTCATCTGTCCTGCTTACTTAAATATGCTTTATTACTAGTAGTATTAATAGGATTCAAATTTCTTAGATGAAGCATTGTCAATTTATGATTCATTTTTGGACTAGTATTTCTTTCATCTTATTTCTCTTGCTTTTTATTCAAGGCTTATTCTTTATTTCTCATCTGTCCTGCTTACTTAAATATGCTTTATTACTAGTAGTATTAATAGATTCAAATTTCTTAGATGAAGCATTGTCAATTATTATTCATTTTGGACTAGTATTTCTTTCATCTTATTTCTCTTGCTTTTTATTCAAAAACTTTATTTCTCATCTGCCCTCTTACTTAAATATGCTTTTATTACTAGTAGTAGAATAGGATTCAAATTTCTTGGATGAAGCATTGTCAATTATTATTCATTTTGGACTATATTCTTTCATCTTATTTCTCTTGCTTTTTATTCAAACCTGCCCTGCTTACTTAAATATGCTTTATTACTAGTAGTATTAATAGGATTCAAATTTCTTAGATGAAGCATTGTCAATTATGATTCATTTTGGACTAGTATTTCTTTCATCTTATTTCTCTTGCTTTTTATTCAAGGCTTATTCTTTTTTATTTCTCATCTGCCCTGCTTACTTAAATATGCTTTATTACTAGTAGTATTAATAGGATTCAAATTTCTTGGATGAAGCATTGTCAATTATTATTCATTTTGGACTAGTATTTCTTTCATCTTATTTCTCTTGCTTTTTATTCAAGGCTTATTCTTTATTTCTCATCTGCCCTGCTTACTTAAATATGCTTTATTACTAGTAGTATTAATAGGATTCAAATTTCTTAGATGAAGCATTGTCAATTATGATTCATTTTGGACTAGTATTTCTTTCATCTTATTTCTCTTGCTTTTTTTTTCAAGGCTTATTCTTTATTTCTCATCTGTCCTGCTTACTTAAATATGCTTTATTACTAGTAGTAATATGAGATTCAAATTTCTTAGATGAAGCATTGTCAATTATTATTCATTTTGGACTAGTATTTCTTTCATCTTATTTCTCTTGCTTTTTTATTCAAGGCTTATTCTTTATTCTCATCTGCCCTGCTTACTTAAATATGCTTTATTACTAGTAGTATTAATAGGATTCAAATTTCTTAGATGAAGCATTGTCAATTATTATTCATTTTGGACTAGTATTTCTTTCATCTTATTTCTCTTGCTTTTTATTCAAGGGCTTATTCTTTATTTCTCATCTGTCCTGCTTACTTAAATATGCTTTATTACTAGTAGTATTAATAGGATTCAAATTTCTTAGATGAAGCATTGTCAATTATTATTCATTTTGGACTAGTATTTCTTTCATCTTATTTCTCTTGCTTTTTTATTCAAGGCTTATTCTTTTATTTCTCATCTGTCCTGCTTACTTAAATATGCTTTATTACTAGTAGTATTAATAGGATTCAAATTTCTTAGATGAAGCATTGTCAATTATGATTCATTTTGGACTAGTATTTCTTTCATCTTATTTCTCTTGCTTTTTTATTCAAGACTTATTCTTTATTTCTCATCTGTCCTGCTTACTTAAATATGCTTTATTACTAGTAGTATTAATAGGATTCAAATTTCTTAGATGAAGCATTGTCAATTATTATTCATTTTTCTCTTGACTAGTATTTCTTTCATCTTATTTCTCTTGCTTTTTATTCAATGGCTTATTCTTTTATTTCTCATCTGCCCTGCTTTTTATTCTTAAATATGCTTTATTACTAGTAGTATTAATAGGATTCAAATTTCTTAGATGAAGCATTGTCAATTATTATTCATTTTGGACTAGTATTTCTTTCATCTTATTTCTCTTGCTTTTATTCAAAACTTATTCTTTATTTCTCATCTGCCCTGCTTACTTAAATATGCTTTATTACTAGTAGTATTAATAGGATTCAAATTTCTTAGATGAAGCATTGTCAATTATTATTCATTTTGGACTAGTATTTCTTTCATCTTATTTCTCTTGCTTTTTATTCAAAGGCTTATTCTTTTATTTCTCATCTGCCTGCTTACTTAAATATGCTTTTATTACTAGTAGTATTAATAGGATTCAAATTTCTTAGATGAAGCATTGTCAATTATGATTCATTTTGGACTAGTATTTCTTTCATCTTATTTCTCTTGCTTTTTATGCTTTTATTCAAAATTCTTTATTTCTCATCTGCCTCTTATTTCTTACTTTTTTAAATTCTTTGTTTCTCATCTGCTTTATTACTAGTAGTATTAATAGGATTCAAATTTCTTGGATGAAGCATTGTCAATTATTATTCATTTTGGACTAGTATTTCTTTCATCTTATTTCTCTTGCTTTTTATTCAAGGCTTATTCTTTATTTCTCATCTGCCCTGCTTACTTAAATATGCTTTTATTACTAGTAGTATTAATAGGATTCAAATTTCTTGGATGAAGCATTGTCAATTATTATTCATTTTGGACTAGTATTTCTTTCATCTTATTTCTCTTGCTTTTTATTCAAGGCTTATTCTTTATTTCTCATCTGCCCTGCTTACTTAAATATGCTTTTATTACTAGTAGTATTATTAGGATTCAAATTTCTTAGATGAAGCATTGTCAATTATTATTCATTTTGGACTAGTGTTTCTTTCATCTTATTTCTCTTGCTTTTTTATTCAAGGCTTATTCTTTATTTCTCATCTGCCCCTTAAACATGCTTACTTAAATATGCTTTATTACTAGTAGTATTAATAGGATTCAATTTCTTAGATGAAGCATTGTCAATTATTATTCATTTTGGACTAGTATTTCTTTCATCTTTCATTTCTCTTGCTTTTTTATTCAAGGCTTATTCTTTATTCTCATCTGTCCTGCTTACTTAAATATGCTTTATTACTAGTAGTATTAATAGGATTCAAATTTCTTAGATGAAGCATTGTCAATTATTATTCATTTTGGACTAGTATTTCTTTCATCTTATTTCTCTTGCTTTTTATTCAAGGCTTATTCTTTATTTCTCATCTGTCCTGCTTACTTAAATATGCTTTATTACTAGTAGTATTAATAGATTCAAATTTCTTAGATGAAGCATTGTCAATTATGATTCATTTTGGACTAGTATTTCTTTCATCTTATTTCTCTTGCTTTTTATTCAAGGCTTATTCTTTATTTCTCATCTGTCCTGCTTACTTAAATATGCTTTATTACTAGTAGTATTAATAGGATTCAAATTTCTTAGATGAAGCATTGTCAATTATGATTCATTTTGGACTAGTATTTCTTTCATCTTATTTCTCTTGCTTTTTATTCAAGGCTTATTCTTTATTTCATCTGTCCTGCTTACTTAAATATGCTTTATTACTAGTAGTATTAATAGGATTCAAATTTCTTAGATGAAGCATTGTCAATTATGATTCATTTTGGACTAGTATTTCTTTCATCTTATTTCTCTTGCTTTTTATTCAAGGCTTATTCTTTATTTCTCATCTGCCCTGCTTACTTAAATATGCTTTATTACTAGTAGTAGTATTAATAAGTTCAAATTTCTTAGATGAAGCATTTATCAATTATGATTCATTTTGGACTAGTATTTCTTTCATCTTATTTCTTTTGATCTTGCTTTTTTTATTCAAGGCTTATTCTTTTATTTCTCATCTGCCCTGCTTTACTTAAATATGCTTTATTACTAGTAGTATTAATAGGATTCAAATTTCTTAGATGAAGCATTGTCAATTATTATTCATTTGGACTAGTATTTCTTTCATCTTATTTCTCTTGCTTTTTTATTCAAGGTTTATTCTTTATTTCTCATCTGTCCTGCTTACTTAAATATGCTTTATTACTAGTAGTATTAAAATTCAAATTTCTTAGATGAAGCATTGTCAATTATGATTCATTTTGGACTAGTATTTCTTTCATCTTATTTCTCTTGCTTTTATTCAAGGCTTATTCTTTATTTCTCATCTGTCCTGCTTACTTAAATATGCTTTATTACTAGTAGTATTAATAAGTTCAAATTTTAGATGAAGCATTGTCAATTATTATTCATTTTGGACTAGTATTTCTTTCATCTTATTTCTCTTGCTTTTTATTCAAGGCTTATTCTTTATTTCTCATCTGCCCTGCTTTTTACTTAAATATGCTTTTTATTACTAGTAGTATTAATAGGATTCAAATTTCTTAGATGAAGCATTGTCAATTATTATTCATTTTGGACTAGTATTTCTTTCATCTTATTTCTCTTGCTTTTTATTCAAGGCTTATTCTTTATTTCTCATCTGCCCTGCTTACTTAAATATGCTTTTATTACTAGTAGTATTAATAGGATTCAAATTTCTTAGATGAAGCATTGTCAATTATTATTCATTTTGGACTAGTATTTTCTTTTTCATCTTATTTCTCTTGCTTTTTATTCAAGGCTTATTCTTTATTTCTCATCTGCCCTGTTTACTTAAATATGCTTTATTATCAGTAGTATTAATAGGATTCAAATTTCTTAGATGAAGTATTGTCAATTATTATTCATTTTGGACTAGTATTTCTTTCATCTTATTTCTCTTGCTTTTATTCAGAACTTATTCTTTTATTTCTCATCTGCCCTGCTTACTTAAATATGCTTTATTACTAGTAGTATTAATAGGATTCCAATTTCTTAGATGAAGCATTGTCAATTATTATTCATTTGGACTAAGTATTTCTTTCATCTTATTTCTCTTGCATTCTTATTCAAATCTGCCTGCTTTAAATTCTTAAATATGCTTTATTATTCATTTTGGGAGTAGTATTTATTACAAATTTCTTAGATCTGCCTTTATGATTCATTTTTATTCAATTATGATTCATTTCTTTTTCATCTTATTTCTCTTGCTTTTTATTCAAGAACTTTCTTTATTTCTCATCTGCCCTGCTTACTTAAATATGCTTTATTACTAGTAGTATTAATAGGATTCAAATTTCTTAGATGAAGCATTGTCAATTATGATTCATTTTGGACTAGTATTTCTTTCATCATTTCTCTTCCTTTTTATTCAAGGCTTATTCTTTATTTCTCATCTGTCCTGCTTACTTAAATATGCTTTATTACTAGTAGTAATAATAGGATTCAAATTTAGATGAAGCATTGTCAATTATTATTCATTTTGGACTAGTATTTCTTTCATCTTATTTCTCTTGCTTTTTATTCAAGGCTTATTCTTTATTTCTCATCTGCCCTGCTTACTTAAATATGCTTTTATTACTAGTAGTATTATTAGGATTCAAATTTCTTAGATGAAGCATTGTCAATTATTATTCATTTGGACTAGTATTTCTTTTCATCTTATTTCTCTTGCTTTTTTTTATTCAAGGCTTATTCTTTATTTCTCATCTGCCCTGCTTACTTAAATATGCTTTTTATTACTAGTAGTATTAATAGGATTCAAATTTCTTAGATGAAGCATTGTCAATTATTATTCATTTTGACTAGTATTTCTTTCATCTTATTTCTCTTGCTTTTTATTCAAGGCTTATTCTTTATTTCTCATCTGCCCTGCTTACTTAAATATGCTTTTATTACTAGTAGTATTAATAGGATTCAAATTTCTTAGATGAAGCATTGTCAATTAGTGTCAATTATTATTCATTTTGGACTAGTATTTCTTTCATCTTATTTCTCTTGCTTTTTATTCAAGGCTTATTCTTTATTTCTCATCTGCCCTGCTTACTTAAATATGCTTTATTACTAGTAGTATTAATAGGATTCAAATTTCTTAGATGAAGCATTGTCAATTATGATTCATTTTGGACTAGTATTTCTTTCATCTTATTTCTCTTGCTTTTTATTCAAGGCTTATTCTTTTATTTCTCATCTGCCCTGCTTACTTAAATATGCTTTATTACTAGTAGTATTAATAGGATTCAAATTTCTTAGATGAAGCATTGTCAATTATTATTCATTTTGGACTTCAGTATTTCTCTTGCTTTTTATTCATCTTCTTTATATTTCTCTTGCTTTTTATTCAATAGGATTATTTCTTTATTTCTTATTATTCATTTTGGACTGCCCTGCTTTGCTTTTTTTAAATATGCCTTTAAATTTTTATTACTAGTAGTATTAATAGGATTCAAATTTCTTAGATGAAGCATTGTCAATTATTATTCATTTTGGACTAGTATTTCTTTTTTTTTATTCATCTTATTTCTCTTGCTTTTTTATTCAAGGCTTATTCTTTATTTCTCATCTGCCCTGCTTTTACTTAAATATGCTTTATTACTAGTAGTATTAATAGGATTCAAATTTCTTAGATGAAGCATTGTCAATTATTATTCATTTTTGACTAGTATTTCTTTCATCTTATTTCTCTTGCTTTTTTTATTCAAAGGCTTATTCTTTATTTCTCATCTGCCCTGCTTACTTAAATATATGCTTTATTACTAGTAGTATTATTAGGATTAATAGGATTCAAATTTCTTAGATGAAGCATTGTCAATTATTTATTCATTTTGGACTAGTATTTCTTTCATCTTATTTCTCTTGCTTTTTTTTTTTATTCAAGGCTTATTCTTTATTTCTCATCTGCCCTGCTTACTTAAATATGCTTTATTACTAGTAGTATTAATAGGATTCAAATTTCTTAGATGAAGCATTGTCAATTATTATTCATTTTGGACTAGTATTTCTTTCATCTTATTTCTCTTGCTTTTTTTATTCAAGGCTTATTCTTTATTTCTCATCTGCCCTGCTTACTTAAATATGCTTTATTACTAGTAGTATTAATAGGATTCAAATTTCTTAGATGAAGCATTGTCAATTATTATTCATTTTGGACTAGTATTTCTTTTTCATCTTATTTCTCTTGCTTTTTTATTCAAGGCTTATTCTTTATTTCTCATCTGCCCTGCTTGTTTAAATATGCTTTATTACTAGTAGTATTAATAGGATTCAAATTTCTTAGATGAAGCATTGTCAATTATTATTCATTTTGGACTAGTATTTCTTTCATCTTATTTCTCTTGCTTTTTTATTCAAGATGAAGCTTATTCTTTATTTCTCATCTGCCCTGCTTACTTAAATATGCTTTTAAATATGCTTTATTACTAGTAGTATTAATAGGATTCAAATTTCTTAGATGAAGCATTGTCAATTATTATTCATTTTGGACTAGTATTTCTTTCATCTTATTTCTCTTGCTTTTTTTATTCAAGGCTTATTCTTTTATTTTTCATCTGTCCTGCTTTTTTTTATTACTAGTAGTATTAATAGATTCAAATTTCTTAGATGAAGCATTGTCAATTATTATTCATTTTGGACTAGTATTTCTTTCATCTTTATTTTTCTCTTGCTTTTTATTCAAGGCTTATTCTTTATTTCTCATCTGCCCTGCTTAAATAAATATGCTTTATTACTAGTAGTATTAATAGGATTCAAATTTCTTAGATGAAGCATTGTCAATTATGATTCATTTTGGACTAGTATTTCTTTCATCTTATTTCTCTTGCTTTTTATTCATTTTTGTTCTCATCTGCCTAGTTTATTTATGCTTTTTATTACTAGTAGTTATTTCAAATTTCTTAGATGAAGCTTTTATTATTCATTTTGGACTAGTATTTTTTTTCATTTATTTCTCTTCTTTTTATTCCTTATTCTTTATTTTAAAAATATGCTTTATTACTAGTAGTATTAATAGGATTCAAATTTCTTAGATGAAGCATTGTCAATTATGATTCATTTTTGGACTAGTATTTCTTTCATCTTATTTCTCTTGCTTTTTATTCAAGGCTTATTCTTTATTTCTCATCTGTCCTGCTTACTTAAATATGCTTTATTACTAGTAGTATTAATAGGATTCAAATTTCTTAGATGAAGTATTGTCAATTATTATTCATTTTGGACTAGTATTTCTTTCATCTTATTTCTCTTGCTTTTTTATTCAAGGCTTATTCTTTATTTCTCATCTGTCCTTTTACTTAAATATGCTTTTATTACTAGTAGTATTAATAGGATTCAAATTTCTTAGATGAAGCATTGTCAATTATGATTCATTTTGGACTAGTATTTCTTTCATCTTATTTCTTTGCTTTTTTCAAGGCTTATTCTTTATTTCTCATCTGTCCTGCTTATTTAAATATGCTTTATTACTAGTAGTATTAATAGGATTCAAATTTCTTAGATGAAGCATTGTCAATTATTATTCATTTTGGACTAGTATTTCTTTCATCTTATTTCTCTTGCTTTTTTTTATTCAAGGCTTATTCTTTATTTCTCATCTGTCCTGCTTACTTAAATATGCTTTATTACTAGTAGTATTAATAGGATTCAAATTTCTTTAGATGAAGCATTGTCAATTATTATTCATTTTGGACTAGTATTTCTTTCATCTTATTTCTCTTGCTTTTTTATTCAAGGCTTATTCTTTATTTCTCATCTGTCCTGCTTACTTAAATATGCTTTATTACTAGTAGTATTAATAGGATTCAAATTTCTTAGATGAAGCATTGTCAATTATTATTCATTTTGGACTAGTATTTCTTTCATCTTATTTCTCTTGCTTTTTATTCAAGGCTTATTCTTTATTTCTCATCTGTCCTGCTTACTTAAATATGCTTTATTACTAGTAGTATTAATAGGATTCAAATTTCTTAGATGAAGCATTGTCAATTATTATTCATTTTGGACTAGTATTTCTTTCATCTTATTTCTCTTGCTTTTTATTCAAGGCTTATTCTTTATTTCTCATCTGTCCTGCTTACTTAAATATGCTTTATTACTAGTAGTATTAATAGATTCAAATTTCTTAGATGAAGCATTGTCAATTATGATTCATTTTGGACTAGTATTTCTTTCATCTTATTTCTCTTGCTTTTTTATTCAAGGCTTATTCTTTATTTTTCATCTGTCCTGCTTACTTAAATATGCTTTATTACTAGTAGTATTAATAGGATTCAAATTTCTTAGATGAAGCATTGTCAATTATTATTCATTTTGGACTAGTATTTCTTTCATCTTATTTCTCTTGCTTTTTATTCAAGGCTTATTCTTTATTTCTCATCTGCCCTGCTTACTTAAATATGCTTTATTACTAGTAGTATTAATAGGATCCAAATTTCTTAGATGAAGCATTGTCAATTATTATTCATTTGGACTAGTATTTCTTTCATCTTATTTCTCTTGCTTTTATTCAAGGCTTATTCTTTATTTCATCTTTCCTAGTATTTCTTACTTAAATATGCTTTTATTACTAGTAGTATTAATAGGATTCAAATTTCTTAGATGAAGCATTGTCAATTATTATTCATTTTGGACTAGTATTTCTTTCATCTTATTTCTCTTGCTTTTTATTCAAAGGCTTATTCTTTATTTCTCATCTGTCCTGCTTACTTAAATATGCTTTATTACTAGTAGTATTAATAGGATTCAAATTTCTTAGATGAAGCATTGTCAATTATTATTCATTTGGACTAGTATTTCTTTCATCTTATTTCTCTTGCTTTTTTATTCAAGGCTTATTCTTTATTTCTCATCTGCCCTGCTTTTGTCCTGCTTACTTAAATATGCTTTATTACTAGTAGTATTAATAGGATTCAAATTTCTTAGATGAAGCATTGTCAATTATTATTCATTTTGGACTAGTATTTCTTTCATCTTATTTCTCTTGCTTTTTAAATATTCAATGAAGGCTTATTCTTTATTTCTCATCTGCCCTGCTTTTATCTCACTTAAATATGCTTTATTACTAGTAGTATTAATAGGATTCAAATTTCTTAGATGAAGCATTGTCAATTATTATTCATTTTGGACTAGTATTTCTTTCATCTTATTTCTCTTGCTTTTTATTCAAGGCTTATTCTTTTTTTATTTCTCATCTGTCCTGCTTACTTAAATATGCTTTATTACTAGTAGTATTAATAGGATTCAAATTTCTTAGATGAAGCATTGTCAATTATTATTCATTTTGGACTAGTATTTTTTCATCTTATTTCTCTTGCTTTTATTCAAGGCTTATTCTTTATTTCTCATCTGCCCTGCTTACTTAAATATGCTTTTATTACTAGTAGTATTAATAGGATTCAAATTTCTTAGATGAAGCATTGTCAATTATTATTCATTTTGGACTAGTATTTCTTTCATCTTATTTCTCTTGCTTTTATTCAAGGCTTATTCTTTTATTCTCATCTGCCCTGCTTACTTAAATATGCTTTATTACTAGTAGTATTAATAGGATTCAAATTTCTTAGATGAAGCATTGTCAATTATTATTCATTTTGGACTAGTATTTCTTTCATCTTATTTCTCTTGCTTTTTATTCAAGGCTTATTCTTTATTTCTCATCTGCCCTGCTTACTTAAATATGCTTTATTACTAGTAGTATTAATAGGATTCAAATTTCTTAGATGAAGCATTGTCAATTATTATTCATTTTGGACTAGTATTTCTTTCATCTTATTTCTCTTGCTTTTTATTCAAGGCTTATTCTTTATTTCTCATCTGCCCTGCTTACTTAAATATGCTTTATTACTAGTAGTATTAATAGGATTCAAATTTCTTACATGAAGCATTGTCAATTATTATTCATTTTGGACTAGTATTTCTTTCATCTTATTTCTCTTGCATTTTATTCAAGGCTTATTTTTATTTCTCATCTGCCCTGCTTACTTAAATATGCTTTATTACTAGTAGTATTAATAGGATTCAAATTTCTTAGATGAAGCCCATTTTGGACTATTATTTCTTTCATCTTATTTATTCAAGGCTTATTCTTTTTATTTTTCTGTCCTGCTTACTTAAATATGTTTATTACTAGTAGTATTAATAGGATTCAAATTTCTTAGATGAAGCATTGTCAATTATTATTCATTTTGGACTAGTATTTCTTTCATCTTATTTCTCTTGCTTTTTATTCAAGGCTTATTCTTTATTTCTCATCTGCCCTGCTTACTTAAATATGCTTTATTACTAGTAGTATTAATAGGATTCAAATTTCTTAGATGAAGCATTGTCAATTATTATTCATTTTGGACTAGTATTTCTTTCATCTTATTTCTCTTGCTTTTTTATTCAAGGCTTATTCTTTATTTCTCATCTGCCCTGCTTACTTAAATATGCTTTATTACTAGTAGTATTAATAGGATTCAAATTTCTTAGATGAAGCATTGTCAATTATTATTCATTTTGGACTAGTATTTCTTTCATCTTATTTCTCTTGCTTTTTATTCAAGGCTTATTCTTTATTTCTCATCTGCCCTGCTTACTTAAATATGCTTTATTACTAGTAGTATTAATAGGATTCAAATTTCTTAGATGAAGCATTGTCAATTATTATTCATTTTGGACTAGTATTTCTTTCATCTTATTTCTCTTGCTTTTTATTCAAAACTTATTCTTTTTATTTCTCATCTGCCCTGCTTACTTAAATATGCTTTATTACTAGTAGTATTAATAGGATTCAAATTTCTTAGATGAAGCATTGTCAATTATTATTCATTTTTTGACTAGTATTTCTTTCATCTTATTTCTCTTTTTTTATTCAAGGCTTATTCTTTATTTCTCATCTGCCCTGCTTACTTAAATATGCTTTATTACTAGTAGTATTAATAGGATTCAAATTTCTTAGATGAAGCATTGTCAATTATTATTCATTTTGGACTAGTATTTCTTTCATCTTATTTCTCTTGCTTTTATTCAAACTTTTTATTTCTCATCTGCCCTGCTTACTTAAATATGCTTTATTACTAGTAGTATTAATAGGATTCAAATTTCTTAGATGAAGCATTGTCAATTATTATTCATTTTGGACTTATTTCTTTCATTTATTTCTCTTCTTTTTATTCAAGCTTATTCTTTTATTTCTCATCTGCCTTTACTTAAATATGCTTTATTACTAGTAGTATTAATAGGATTCAAATTTCTTGGATGAAGCATTGTCAATTATTATTCATTTTGGACTAGTATTTCTTTCATCTTATTTCTCTTGCTTTTTATTCAAGGCTTATTCTTTATTTCTCATCTGCCCTGCTTACTTAAATATGCTTTATTACTAGTAGTATTAATAGGATTCAAATTTCTTGGATGAAGCATTGTCAATTATTATTCATTTTGGACTAGTATTTCTTTCATCTTATTTCTCTTGCTTTTTATTCAAGGCTTATTCTTTATTTCTCATCTGCCCTGCTTACTTAAATATGCTTTATTACTAGTAGTATTAATAGGATTCAAATTTCTTGGATGAAGCATTGTCAATTATTATTCATTTTGGACTAGTATTTCTTTCATCTTATTTCTCTTGCTTTTTATTCAAGGCTTATTCTTTATTTCTCATCTGCCCTGCTTACTTAAATATGCTTTATTTCTAGTAGTATTAATAGGATTCAAATTTCTTGGATGAAGCATTGTCAATTATTATTCATTTTGGACTAGTATTTCTTTCATGATATTTCTCTTGCTTTTTATTCGAGGCTTATTCTTTATTTCTCATCTGCCCTGCTTACTTAAATATGCTTTATTACTAGTAGTATTAATAGGATTCAAATTTCTTAGATGAAGCATTGTCAATTATTATTCATTTTGGACTAGTATTTCTTTCATTTTATTTCTCTTGCTTTTTATTCGAGGCTTATTCTTTATTTCTCATCTGCCCTGCTTACTTAAATATGCTTTATTACTAGTAGTATTAATAGGATTCAAATTTCTTAGATGAAGCATTGTCAATTATGATTCATTTTGGACTAGTATTTCTTTCATCTTATTTCTCTTGCTTTTTATTCAAGGCTTATTCTTTATTTCTCATCTGCCCTGCTTACTTAAATATGCTTTATTTCTAGTAGTATTAATAGGATTCAAATTTCTTAGATGAAGTATTGTCAATTATTATTCATTTTGGACTAGTATTTCTTTCATGATATTTCTCTTGCTTTTTATTCGAGGCTTATTCTTTATTTCTCATCTGCCCTCCTTACTTAAATATGCTTTATTTCTAGTAGTATTAATAGGATTCAAATTTCTTAGATGAAGCATTGTCAATTATTATTCATTTATTCCATGTATTTTTCACTGAAAATAATAAGTGTAAAATTGATACTAATGTCCCGACTATAGCCACATATTTTGACCAATGTACCAAATAACTAAACGATTCCATTGCAATTGTAAAACAAAACAACATTTATACCCGAGATTAGAAGCTACATCAAAGTCGTTTTTGTTTTGATTTTTTGATTTTTTTTGTCGTCTCAAGGTTAAATGATATTGATACTCAAACGATTATTTAATGAAGATTGATTTCCATGTCAGCCAAAACAAAAACCATTTTCAAAAGAGAAAAGAAAATCAAGTATTTATTATATCTTCTTAGCATTGTAGAAATGCATACGCAGCAACAAATTCAGAAATGTCTCCGGTCGACCTTAGATTGTGGAGTTAAATGACCTTTGACATTCGCCAATCAGAATTGGAGCAAGCAAAAACGTATAATGGTGTCAGAGCTTTTTTGCAAAGGCCATTCATTCACGGGCGTTGTTTCAAATAAAGGTCACTAATTATTTTTACTGCCTTCCCTTTTCTCCTCTTATTAACTTAAAGCGCTTTTAAATGTTCACAAATTTCATTGATAAACTTTTGGCGCGTTTATTTAAATAAGATTTAATCTTGTGTATAATACGATCCACCATTTTTTATGCAAAAAAACAAACCCTGAATGTTTTATTTTTGTATAATACTAAACCCTATTTTTCAATATAAAAAGCATTAGTATATTTTACTTTTGTATAATACGAAATCTATTTTTAAATATAAAAAGCATTTATGTTTTTTACCTTTGCATAATCAGTCAGTTATGTGCCATGCGTGATACACGCTTAGGTGATCATGTATCTTTCGATACATGACTGACAAGGAAGATTTTTTCCCGCAGTAGATTGCCATTTCTTTATATATATTCCTTTGCATAAAAGGGTAATAAAACAATTCGTTTGTTTCAGAGAAAGGAAAGGAATGAGGTCTTTATACTTAAAGGTGTATCCAGGTATATATATATAAATATATATATATATATATATATATATGAGGCAGGATGTGTGTGTGTGTGTGTGTGTGTGTGTGTGTGTGTGTGTGTGTGTGTGTAACGAATGCACGGACGCAATTTTCGACGGATTTGCACCAAAATTTACATGAACATGCTCCAAGTTAGCGAGAATCCGATGACCGACTTTGCATTTCCCAACTCCCATTCATAGTGGAAATAATCGATTTTTTCTTGCTTCTACGGCAGTTTGCATGTAGTTTGCGGCCATTTTCTACTGGCCAGAGTGAGAGACTATAGCTGGCATCCACGAATAGGCAGGAAGATTCTATTGGCCAGCGTGAGAGCCAACAGCTGACTGACACGAATTTTAACTAGCATGGTAGCATGCAAAAAAAATCGATAGCTGCATTCGTCACAAGTGGGGAAAAATTTAAATCTGCATGGCACTTTACTCCAATTGCTTGCTTAAACTCAACGTTGATTCTGATTTCGTAGAACTGGGTTGGGTATGAAAAAGTATTTGTTGTTAACATTCTTTTTTTTCATCCAGTTTTTCCAGTTACGAATCCTTTTTTAAAGCTGATCGTTTTGTGTTCATTTTGTTTAGTTCTTTTTTCGTAACAGATTTAATGCTTAGTATAGAGCTTAGGAAAAATTCGCAGTGTGAGATAGGCAAGAAGTAAGGCATGTAGCAACATCAGCACGGCAAAGGGCACTCCTTTAAAGGCAAGGAAGGGCAAAAATATTTTAAGTCCAGTGATAGCGATTGCTGTATGAGTCGTACGATTTTTGAATCAAGCACGGGCAACGCCGAGCCATGCTGCTAGTATATATATAATTTCTCTTTTATTAGAGTTTCATTAAACACGATTGATAATGTACGACGATTAAGATTTTTATTGAATTTTTTATTATATTCATATGTTTTCATTTCTAGACATAAAGTACGTAAAAATTGTTCAAATGTTCTACAGATCTGATCGTTTTCGACTACACTTTTAACTATTATTAAGGATGCTTTTTATTTTTTTTTATTTTTTATCTGAATGCTTGGATTTTGTTTTTTTGTATGTATCTAGAGTTATAGGATTCATACACGGTCAGCACATTGTGGCCGTATTCAACACTGAGTGATGGTTTTTCTTCTTTTTTTTTTATTCTTCCATTATTATTCTTTTTGTGTTTCCACTATTTTTATATTTTTTTACATACGGATGAGGCTGTTATGCTTGTATTTTCTACATGCATGTATTTAAATGGATCCTAATTGAGCTATACTCAGAGAGATGTAATGTGAGTCTTCTTGATAAGTATGTAGTGGTATGTCCAATATAACTATTCATGAATTTAGTTTGATCATGAACACAGATTCTTAAAGGGCATTCGTAAATAATATTGGTCCTCTTTAATTTCAATCTTGCAGATGTGTTATTGTTGATGATATGGTTGGCTGTTTAAGAAATTTTATGCTAAATAATTTAATTTTCTTGTTCTGGTCGACTTAAGTGGTGTATTTATCTATAAAAATTAACAAAAAAAAACGAAAAAAAAAGGACAAATGGTTACGACACCCTACGCATACACACATCCGCGCAGGCGAACAAACGCTCGCGATCGCACATCCGCACAGACGGGCACATGGCTGCATGCGCACAAACGCACACACGAACCAAAAATACGCAAAAAAATTATACCAATAATAAGTGTATAAAAAGAAAAAATTGAAAAGTATAAGCAGTAAATTGTTGATACCCTTGAAGAGTGGACGGGCAGATCCGCCCACGAAACTCTGGAGTCGGTTTGCTCAAATATTTAATACAAACAAAACGCTTCAAGAAATAGTTATCAATAAAATTTTTAATGAAAACATTTGCTATTCTGGAGGTTAGCATCAGCCATACTGGCATCAGGAAGAAAAGATTCTCTCTGATGATTAAAGAACTTTTTTTTAGTAGACCCCCATAAGCATTCGATGAAAAAAAAATTATTTAGGAATTGTATTATAGAAATAGTGAATGTATATAATTTACTTTGAAGTAAAACTAATTTAATGAAAATAAACTTGTATTTAACAACTAAATTCGATGGTACATTTATGCACACTAGTAAAATAACTCATAATATAAACTATTTTAAAATGTGTGTCATAAATTTAAAAATATGCAAATTTATTCAATGAGATCCTTGTGGATGATGCTGCTCTGCGAATTGATTTTTTTAATTACTATATTCAACTTCATCGATGTCAATGATAGTCGAAGATCACCCATTTTCACAATATCGGATCTATTATTATATCAATTAATTTATATTAATATTTTATTTTATTAATATTTAAAACTAACCTTATTATTTATTAATAATATATTAAATTAAATTATATAGAAAATTATAATCTTTATATAATCTTTCCTTTATATATCCTTTTCAGATTTTGTTCAACTCTTTCAATAAAAAAATCCGGTACAGTAAAAGGGACACTAACTCACATCGCTTGGTTTAGTTTTAGTGGAGTAATGGATAGCGGCTCGGATTGAGGAATTGGAGAGCCGAGTTCGAATTCCAGTCAAATCCATTATATTCACTTACGCGCTAATACCCTTGGGAAGGTATGAATTCTCTTCTCCTCCCAGCTATGGGTAAATAGCAGTACAGACCGAGTTCTATAGCTTTGGATGGCAACTGGTCTACAGCAGAAGGAAATGGCAACCTACTGCGGAAAATATCTGCCTGTATCGAAAGAGACATGATCACCTAAACGTGTATCACGCATGGCACATAACTGATTGACTAGTTTTAGAGATATTTTTCTATTTTTAGTATTTTAATGTGGCATAGATTACTGTAGAAATTCTTAGTTGTAACAATCGTTCCGAAGTGAAATTGCTTTATGAACCACTAAAATATTACGGTGGACCCTCAATTTACTATTTTTTGTGTCGACCCCCAGTAATGTTACATGAACCCCAGGGGTCCATATGGACCAAGATTGAGAATTTCTGGGTTAAGTGGTAAGGCACACTGGGCTCGTCGACTTTGGTTCACAAACATTCTAGAAGAATAAGAATTCTCAATTCAAAATCGTATATAGCCGTGGTTATGAAGCTGGCAAAAAGATCGTAGAGTTCTCTCCGACTTTATGTTCTGGGTATGACGATAAACTACATCCGGCAGCAAGACCTCTGATCGGGAGATTGGAGGTTTTGAGAAGCGTGGAACCCCCACTTAATTGCTGTTGCTAACAAGTCCACCCTGACCCGGGATGGTAGCACATAGTAAAGTCCCAGGTATGGGCAAACAGTGAAACAAGACACTATGAAATTACAAAAATATATTATTACAATAAAATGACCGGCAATACTTATTTATTGTAAATTGACCAACGATACATTTTATAGCGAAATGACTAACAATACATTTTATTTGTAATTTAAGGCATGCAATTGCGTCAAAATATTTGCATTTTGGCATGATTTTAAGCCATAGAGGTTTGTAACACAAAATCAGCCAAACAGCTAATATGAAAGAATTATTTCATGACTTTAATCCATAAAATATGATAAAATTTCTTAAAGAAATCAAACTATATTTTAAAATATAATTTCAACAAAGCTACAACATAAAACACATATATCACCGCTTCTAGTAATTATGTCCCCATAAACATGTATATGCACAGAAGCTGAGTATCATCTACCATGGATTCAACTGCGAAAGTAGAATAACATATATTATTATTACCTCAAAGCCTACAAGAAAATTAAATTTCGACATTAAATGACCCATATGGAGTTGATACGCCGTTAAATAAACAAAACAAACAAACGATTTTATGACCAGACTGCAGTCGAGGTGAAGGATACATGGATTTTTGCTTGATCGCCAATACGTTATAACGTTTTTCAAGATGGCTTATAACCAAAACGACTTTTCTTTTTTAGAACAAAAGAAGTCATTCCGCGGTTTCTTGGCCAAAAATAAAACAAAAGTAAATTCCAACCTTTGAATGTTTTCGTCTTACCAAAATTATCATCATCATTTTAGCGTTAAAAGTCTTTTTTTTTTAAGTAGCATAATCGACTCAGCAATAGGAAAGAAAATAACTTTTTCTTCATGTCATCAGATGAAGAAAGACATTGTAGAAATCAGGGCGAACATGAAGAATCTAAAGCTACATATATAAGTACATTCACACACACACACACATATATATATATATATATATATATATATATATATATATACACACACACACACACACACATATATATATATATATATATATATATATATATATATATATATATGATTTAAAATTTAATGATAGCTAATAAGATATGAAGGGCCAAAGGAGCAAAAAGATTCCTGATAAAGGTCGTAGGAAAAACGATCGCAAAATGACAACGTTTCCAGTTACTTAAAAAATAATGACAAAAAATAATCTAATCCAAGGAAATATAAAATCGAGACCGGACGGCTACGGAGGTCATTTGCAAATGTGACTCGTCATTTAGTTTCGTAAGTGTCTTGAGAAAAGATCTTTCTCATCGTCCTCAAACCTCTGAGTGACTGTAGACAATTAGGTCACTATCGCCATTGTCTGGTAAACCTATTCTGTAAAACTCTCAACTGTCATCATCCAATCATCAAAATTGGGTGTACCTTTTTGGTGACATCGGTGGGGAAATTATCTCGACAGTGCAATCGTCCGCTTTCGAGTATAAACACCATTAGTTGATGTTATTGTCCTAGAATTCGCCATGGCTTTGCTCAGACATTTAATACAAACATAAAGCTTGAAGAAATACTTATCAATAAAATTTTGAATAAAAACATTTGCTCCGAGAAAACAACATTGGCCGAATTTCGAAAAACACAATTTTACCGATTTCCAGTCAGTTCCTTTACTAGCCATCTGTCGACTTTAATTATTCCTCCACTGACTCTTTCAATTGATCATTTGTAAACGTGGCAGGTCGCGAGCAATCCTCTTCAACCTCTCAAAGATGAGGAGAAAAGATGGCGCCTGGTGTCACATTACCGAAGCCAACAGCTTTCTGTATGTGGTTTGTTGTTCATGATGACGGTCGTCTTCGAGTATAGAATCCAGAGGTTAGCAGTGAATATTTCGAAGACAGTAGGGAAGCGATGTTCAGGTTAGCAGTGGATATTTTGGTAAAAGTAGCAGAGCGTAGTTCGTCCTTCTGTTTCTCTTCGCTTGACAAGCTGGAACTGGACATTCGGGTAGGGTAAACAAAATGGCCGCCTTTATACACGACGGATTGAATATTCTACGTCTTCTGATTGGTTAACCTTCTATTGGTGGACTATAAAGTGAGTCAAGTCATTTGGGCTAACTCACTAGTACATAATGTATCCAAAAATTGTAACATGGTTCAGAAGTAACAACATTACCCCTCACACGATTAATGTTAAAAACAGTGATTGAGGTAAAATGATGCGTAATTGAATCAACTGCTAAATCTGCTGTTAGGATAGTGTCTTCTTTGTGTCGTGCCAGACACTTTGTTTCGTCAGAATCGATCTTGCACGTATCTATCATTCGTCCGTGCATTGAATATTGCTGCCATAGCTGGTCTGGTAAATCGGCTATATATCTCGAGTTTCTCAAAAAAATCCAAAGAAGGATCTGTAATGTTATGAGATCTCGACATCTGACATCTCGATTTCAGTTACTTTCTGACCGCCGTCACATGGCTTCCCTCTGTCTTTTCTGTATGTACAATATTTTTTTATGTCACTTGATCTAATGAACTTTCCTGCTTGGTATTTATATATGTGTGTGTGTGTATGTATGTATGTATGTATGTATGTATGTGTGTATGTATATACCGGGTGTAACAGCAAAATTGTCCAAATCGTGTAACAGCAAAATTGTCCATTTGTTAGATTAAGCTCTGAAATCTTAGAAATGATTCAAGATATCTTACAGGAATTCTCCGACGTTTTTATAACACTACTGGACTCTACTTTGAGCAATGAGGATGTATAATTACTCTCCAAGTTTAACAGGAGAATCGTGATGAAATCGATCATAAACGAAAATCACATGTTCATCATTAATTAATCATAGCTAAAGATCATAAGAAGTATTGAAATAAAATTCAAATATATATACATATCATTTTCTAACTTATTCAAGATGATCTTCGCCCTCTCTAATGTTCGAACTTTCTGTCCTGGAGTAACAAGGTGTCACATACGTTTCACGTACGATTTCATTCTCAAGTCTTTTTTCATTGCTCTTTGGATTGAAATCACTCTCTCACGTGCCGAGCGTCTTATGGATTGAGTTGGATCTTTTCCAATTGATCTTTTTTTTTTATCCCACTTCCAGTTGTGACCTCCTGATCCAGTTTTTCTCTCTACTGTTTCTACTTTTTTAAACTTATTCACCGTTCTCTCGATGGTTCTGGAATGGACTAAGTAGATGGAAGCCAGAATATGAATGTTGTTACCATTACTGAAGTCGTAAATGATCTTTTTCCTTTCACCATTGCTCAGTTGAGAACACATAGCGAGGATGACACGAAACTGTTTTAAACTATTCTCTTTCTAGCTGAATAACTCAAAGGGTTTTTCAGTGATTCTTACGACAAATTGTGTCAACATGGCTGAACGTCTTATCTGAAAACCCGGGAAAAAAAACCTCAGTAAGTTCAGTGTTTTTTTAGATATTAAACATTTTGTGGAATGGACAGTTATCCCAGGCTGTTACACAATGTGGACAATTCTGCTGTTACACACGATATATATATATATATATATATATAAAGAAAAACAGACTACTTTAAGGTTCCATTATAATAATTTATTTCACCAGAGCCCTTTTAAAGGACGCTGGATCATCAGATAACACTTCCAAAAAATGAAACAAAAGATGAAATGAAAATTCACACTTTTGACGGGTAGTATTAAGTTTATGTAATTTAACAGAGAGGGTAGCGAGGAGTGGTGTTAGAGACATGGTCGAGTTTAGAGAGGGTTTATTTTAATATTTCTTTTCATCATGCTTAGTATTGGTATTAGTAATGATAAGATAATGATAAATCCGACAAAACAGCCAACTTCTACAAGATTAATCCTAAAGATTATAATATTTTAATTAGAAAAAACTTAACGGAAAATTATAGAAAATTAGATAATAATTGTTGTTGACTAAATTAATGCAACAAGTAAAAAGATAACTATTGACAAACTAAAAATCAACAACAGAGTTAGCAAATTCAGTACTAAAGAATCCTATGTCACGATCAAGGAACATCAACCTGATTTTGAAGTTAATCTTCCCACTAGAATTATCAAACTTACCAGGCCAGAAATTGGTAGAATTACCAAGACGATACTGGATAAAATCAACCAGCTGTACATACATACATACATACATACATACATACATACATACATACATACACACACACACACATATATATATATAATACAACTAAAAAGTTACAAATTAAAAAAATAATAATGTTTTTTTATGAAAGTATTTATTTATATTTGATATTTCAGATCGACCTCGAACTTTATTCAGAAATAACTGTTTTTAGAAGTTAGTTATAATTATTGGAATTAAATTGAATTAAAGTACTAAGCTCTGTTCCATCTTCAAGCAAAATTTTTTTGGGGGAATAACTTATTTCTGAAATTTACGTGTTTTATAAGCATATTCATTATTAAAATCAAATTTTCTATGGTAACGAAGAGCAATTTTTAGTACTTTAATTCAATTTAATTCAAATAATTATATTAAAGTTTTCGGCTCTTGCTTTGAAACATGAGAATTCTTATGTAGCGTGTTGGAATCATATTTTTTTAAAAATAATTATATTTATGCTCTACTTTTGTATCGAGCACTATTTTTTAAAAATAATAACAACAATACTTAAGAACTTTGGATTATTTAGCTAACGAGTTCTTTACTATTTTCTATATATTTTTCACACACACACACACACACACACACACACACACACACACACATATATATATATATATATATATATACATAAGATAACGATATACATTTTTATATATATCAAACTAGTTCAGAAAACTGAGGATTTACTAAGACGTATGAGGTTTATTTCTTCCTGCATAACAATTTTTCGAAAGAACCCGATGTTTATGGTTTCAAAATCTTAAAAACAGAAGATTGAAGAAATACTTATCAATAAAAATTTTAAAGAAAACATTAGCTCCTAGAAAACAACAATGGCTGAATTTCCTAAACTTTTAACCAGTTGTTGACTTCAATTATTCCTCCACTGACTCTTTCAATTGATCATTTGTAAGTGTGGCAAGGCGCCAGCAATCCTCTTCATCCTCTCAAAGATGAGGAGAAAAGATGGCGCCTGGCGTCCCATTACCGAACCCAACGGCCTTCTGTATGTAATTCAAAATTAACAACATCACCTCTCATTTGATTGGTGTTAAAAACAGTGATTGGGGTAAAATGATTCGTAACTTTTCAATTTTCATATTAAATTAAAAGTAAACTATTATTTGGAAACAGTAGGCACCCGTCAGTCTCGGAAGTCTGTGGTATAAAGGGAATAATAATAACTTGGCAAAACCCGAGCAAATGTCACGGTTTATCTATTTTAATATTCTGATGAATCCTAATCCTTAAGTTAATGGTTGAATAAGATCATGTCGAGTTCTGGGACAATCAAATATCCGTAGAAATTTCCCGATCGCATCGTTAAAAATTTGAGCGTAACAACTTTATCAAAATATTGCAATAACAATCATAAATATAAATGCTAGTCGTTATTTTAAGAAGTAAGGGGGTACAAATGAAATGATTTAAAACAACTTTTTCTATTTCATTGAAACTGCCATTAAACTCTTCTCTCTGTCCCTCTTTTCTTTCTTTTACTTATTTACTCACTGAAACCAATTAGCGTCTCTCATATGGATTTGGTTTATCAGGTAATAGTCTATTATTTATGAGGTATTTGACAATGGACATTAGATACTTTTATCTTTCTTTCTCTCTTTTTTTCTCTCTGAAACCAAGTAGTGCCTTTTCCCATCTTTCTATGCTATCAAAATGGAATAGTCTATTATTTATGATGTATTTTCAGGACGTAATGGTCGTGCGAATTAACGAAGAGAGGGAAAAACACAATAATAATAATAATATTAATAATGATAATTTATGGGACTAACACTTAAAGCCAATCACCCAGACTTCGTGCTCAAAGACCACAAGAACAGAATGTGCTTTCTTATTGACATGGCAGTGCCTGCAGAATGTAATGTATCTTTGAAGTTCTTCAAAAAACCTATCAAAATACAAGGATCTTGAAATCGAAATCTCAAAAATGTGGTACATGAGGACATCGATAATTCCAGTTGTAGTTGGAGCCCTCGGATTTATTGAAAAATATTTGGATAAACTCATTGAAGGGATTCCTGGTAATCTCTGCTTTAAAGAAATACAAAAAATTGTACTCACAAGTACAGCTCACATATTACGAAAAACTGTATCTATGGAAAATGTGTGTAATCTTTTTTTTTTTTTTTTTTACAATAATGATCAGTAGAAAATGTCATGAAGCCATTGCTGACTTTAGGTCTTTTGTTGGGACCCGGAAGAAAATGTGTAGACAACAGAAATTAAAGGAAATAATAATAATAATAATAATAATAAGAAGAAGAAGAAGAAGAAGAAGACTATCGAAATACAAGGATTTTGAAGTGGAAATCTCAAAAATGTGTTACATGAGGACTTCAGTAATTTCAGTTGTAGTTGGAGTACTCGGATTGATTGGATTTTATTCCGATAGACACATTGAAGGGATTCCTGGTAGCCCATGCCGTAAAGAAAAAAAAAAAAAGATTATAGCCACACGTATAGCTCGCATCGTATAAAGAGCTTTATCTGTGTAAAATGTGCGTGATCTAAGTCTTATTTTAGAAAAATAATTAATGGAAAATGTCATGAAGTCATTTCTGACTTTAGGTCTCTTGTTGGGACCCGGAAGGAAATGTATAGACAACAGAAATTAAAGGAAATAATAATAATAATAATAATAATAATAATAATAATAATAATAATAAAATAAATGAAAATAAAACTATAAGGGCTCATAATAAGGAAAATGAATAAATAAAGAAAGAAAGAATAATAAAATGAAGCCATAAATATATGTGTGAAGAGAAAACGAGAGAAATTAAGTGCGAAAGTATTGGGACGAGGACATTCTGACGTCAATTTATGATTTCGCTATCAGCCAAGATGTATATGTAACAAAGATTTTAATTGGTGGCTAAGATGAGCCAATCACAAACCTCATGAGAGAGACCTCGACATTTTAAGATTCACGCCAACTGTGAGAAATCGTTCATGTTACCTATTGGAAGCTGCTGGGTAAAGTAGCCAGAGAATGAAACATCTACTATGATAAAATATGGTGACCAAGGGAAGCGGTCATTCGTACGACGCCACAAAGACAAAGGGTGTAACCAACACTAAAGAAAATCAGAGGATTTGCACTTAAAAAGACAGACTTTGAGTACAAATTTGCACTTAAAAGAGACAGACTTTGCGTGCAAATTTGCACTTAAAAAGACACTTTGAGTACAGTTTGCACTTAAAAAGACAGACTTTGAGTACAGTTTGCACTTAAAAAAAAACAAACTTTGAGTACATGCACTCTAATTAAGTGTAGGGGTTTTAAGAAAAAAAATTTCTAAACCATTTTCATTGAGTGCGCTGTTATTTCATACAAAAAAAAAACTAAAACGTACCCTCCACAAGTCAATGATGTTTACTGGGGGGGTAGCTAATTCCTGTTGCAGACGCCTGATCAGGCACATTTGTGTTTCTTCAACACCCACAGAGCCAATATACTGCAACTATGCTGAGCGGATCTTAGTTACAGTTTCTGGAAGATATGGCCTAATCTGGCTGGATTAATGATTGAACAATACTGGAACGCTCGAACACTCGGTCATGATGACTTGTAAATTCGTGCTAGCGCAACTGTTTCACTCACAATGTTCGGATGGTACACTATGATTTAAGCGCAGTACTAGATTGGCGGTTACGGCTCATCATTTTACAGTTGAAATGGATGGACGTAACCGTAAGTTCTATGCTAATAGTTTCTTCTATTGCACTTCTCGCTTGTTAAAATCTCTTCCGCTCTCTTATATCCCAGTCAACTTTGATCTTCAAGAATTTGAATGCAATGTCAATTGTCATTTTCTGTTTTCTTAATTGATTTTCTTTTATTGTTCTCTCTCCTTAATAATGTTATATATATATATATATATATATATATATATATATATATATATATATTATTCTCACACTTAGTAACTTTTGTGTCTTAATATTGCCTTCCTTGGGTTGAAATGATTTTAAAAATGCAGTGGGTCTTAGGAATAAACTACCCGAAGGAACTTCTTTCTTACTAATGGAATACAAAGGGAAAGACGGTGGTTCGCTCCTGTGTCATTTGATAGAATAAATTTACAAAAAGAATAAAAAATCGAAATAAAAAATATTTTATATTAAAAAATTAATTTAAGTTGAAATATATAAAAATAGGTTTCATTTTATTTTCAAAGAAGCACAAACAGAAACACAGGCCATAACAGAACGCATTAGTGATAGCAGCAGAAAAGAGGAAATCGTGGAGAGCCATTATCTACAATATCCTGAAAGGACATGACACGCAGAGAAACAGAGTGATGGGCCAGATAACACAGATCAAATTTAACTTCTTTTTTTCTTTGACAGAGTTAACATAAATAACAGTTAAGTTGAAGTTTTAAAAAAAGAAAGCAAAAAAAAACATGGAGAACTCCCAAACAATTCAAAACGAGGCTCTAAACACTGTTATTCATGTCAAAATATGGGCGGGTAGCTATTTGGTTAAAAAAATACCCAAAATAAAATATAAAAAAATATATCTCCATCATTCTTCACGTTCACAAAAGCTAATTCATGCAAATCATGTTTCTTGGCGACTACAAAGGGTAGAAAAAATGCAATGAAGATGTCACTGATAAAAATAGGCTTTCTGACAAAGCGGAAGATACGCTCCCAGATATGCGGTAAAAATTAGAACAGGCATACCACATTTTCAGTTGGTTTTAAAGATGTCTACACGCCAACCCCTGTCAACATCACTCGAGTTAAAGTCATTAACGTTTACGGGGACCGAAAGCGGGAAATGCGATCTGGATCCTTACAAACGATGAGAAGGTATCGAGCCTTGTATGTTTTATCTTGATAAATAAATTATCGCAGATTTATAGGTATATTAATACTCGGGCGGGCAGACCGTAAAAAAGAAAATTGCTTCTGTGCTAACTCTTGAGTTTATGCACGACGCAGCTATGTTTATACTAATCTTTATAATTCCAAACCTAACGCTGTAACAGATGAGATATTTCGTTCGCAAAAGCACTCGAAAGCGAGTACTACCCGCTAAAAAAAATATTTTGCAATGCTAGAATTTCGTAACAATCTTCATATATCAACAACTGAGAGATGGCACCCGCCAAACACAGAAAGACACACACAGTGCCACCTGTGGACACTCCGTGAACTAATGTAAGAGGAATGTGTTATATAGGAATAAAGTGTCGTTGCCAACACTTGAGTTTGAACATAGATTTGGGAAGTAGCGTGTGTCTAACTGATCGCTATTTCTAGTCTATCCTCTTTTACTATACGGAGCTGCATTTCTAATCTATTACGATTCGGATCGCTATTCTAATCTATCCTCTATTACTAACGGATCCACATTTCTAGTCTTTCCTCTCTTACTATAAGGACCGCTATTCTCTACTCTATTCACTATACTATTTCTCTATTCAGATCACTATACGGATTACTGTTCGAGCGAGTATTATCGAGCAAGTACATTTGGTGCTAGTGTCATTCGAAGGCGCCTGACACCGGCATTGTTCAACGGCGTTACTATAAGTTGTATCTGCGATTACAAAGACTCTACTACAACGAACGTTACGAAAGTGACAACAGGTATTCGCTGACATCAGAAACCAAAGTATAATTCAAGTGTCCTGATTACATAAACTACAACGAACGACAATAGCCAACAAGAGCTCTTCTATTTATCTAGAGCTTCTAGATTACACCCAAAGAAGAATCAGCAATATTATCGGTCCTGATCTGGTAACTCGGCTTCATTCACTTTCCAGCCGCCGTAAGCTGCGTCGCTGTATCTTTTCTATAAATACTTTCATGGTAATTGTTCGGATGAGATATTCTCTATGGTACCAGGACTTTTTGAATTTAAGCGCAGTGCTAGACTGGAGTCGAGACCTCATCAATTTACAGTTGAGCTGGCGAGATGTAACTGTAAATTCTATGTTATCAGTTCCTTTTCTCGCATTTCTCGCTTGTGGAACTCCCTTCCGGCTCCATGCTTTCTAACCAACTTTAATCCCGTCCTGGGTATGACGATAAACTACATCCGCGTCCAAGGTAAGACGATAAACTACGTCCAACAGCAAGGCCTCTGATCAGGTTTTGAGGAGCGTGGAACCACCTCTTCATTGCTGGTGTTCCCATGTTCACCTTGACCCGGGGTCGTAGCACCTGTTAGGGTCCCAGCTATGGGCAAATAGTTAACCCCCAAACTGGGGTCAAAACACTATGAAAGTGTAAAAATAGGTTTTAATACCAGAAATAGTTTAAAAAATATTACCAGCAATACATTTTTGGAAAAAATATTACCACAAATAAAAATCTTGTCAGCATTGAATAACCCATATGCCGTAAAACAACCCAAACCAAACCAACTTTAATCTCCATAAATTTAGATGCAATATCAATCGCTATCTACTATCCTCTTGATTACTTTTTCATTTTCCCGTTGATTATTAATGTTTATGTTTCTAATTCTTCCACACCCAACAGACCCTTGTATCTTAGTGGCTTTACTGCTTTGCTTAGGGTGAACTGAATTGAAAAAAAGAAGCTTAATATAATATAGCTCGCCCACAATATTATTATTAGTCCTCATGTCCCGCCCTTCATTAGTTAGCGCGTATGTTACACCCTGAAAATACCTCATAAATAATGGACTATTCAGGAAATACAGAAAAGACACATCAGAGACGTTACATGGTTTGAAAGAAAGAAAGAAAGAAAGAAAGAAAGAAAGAAAGAAAGAAAAAGTGTTTGAGTCTGTTTTACTGAAATGGGAAAAATTTTCAATTTCAAAACTTTTGATTTGTACCCCCGTACTTCTTAAAATAACGACCAGCATTCATATTTATGATTGTTATTATAATTTTGTTATGGAGTGATTTCACAGTGGAGGTTTATATTTGTACTAAGTTGGTCCTAAAATAGGTTCGACGTACAAAACGTTAGGAACTTGATATAGTAGGTATGACGCAAAGTAAATCTAGTTGTGGTCGCAGATACTTTTAGTGTTTGACTAACTGTCGTCCGACATCTACTGACTGACTGCCTGACGATATTCAGTCACCCCCGCCCACGAGGGCGTCATGTGGCACAAGGCCTTTTTAACGTGGGATCTCCTAGCCCGTGGGCTCGGCCAAAAATATGCCCATTGAAACGTATAAACGGGTTCAGGGTCGGTTTATCTCCCCGAAAGAGAATCCGCCCTTCGGCGTAGCCTCTTTCGAGTTCCTCCCCGCCCGAAAGCAGAGAGTTCAACCGTTCAGCCGGTCGACTGACTGACAGTATTCAGTCACCCCCCCCCACGAGGGTGTCATGTGGCACAAAGGCCTTTTTTAACGTGGGCATTCCCGAGCCATTAGGCTCGGCCAAAAATAAATTACCATTTGAACCCGTATAAACGGGTTCAGGGCCCGCCCTTCGGCGTTACCTCCCCGAAGGCAGAGACTCCGCCCTTCGGCGTACGATATTCGTCCTTCGGGTTCCTCCCCGCCCGAAGGCAGAGAGTTCAACCGATCAGCCAGTCGACTGACTGACGATATTCAGTCACCCCCCCCGAGGGCGTCATGGGCACAAAGGCCTTTTTAACGTGGGCATTCCCGAAAGGCCTTTTTTTTACCCGTATAAACGGGCATTCCCGAAGCGTCCGGCCTCGGCCGAAAAAGAGCCGATCAGCCAGTCGAACCCGTCACCCCCACCGAGGGTGTCATAAACGGGTTCAGGGCCAACCCCGTATAAACCAGGTTCACCTCCCCGAAGGAGACTCCGCCCTTCGGCGTAGCGTCCTTCAGGTTCCTCCCCGCCCGAAGGCAGAGAGTTCAACCGATCAGCCAGTCGACTGACTGACTGCCCTCGTTACTCTTTCTACTCCTACTTATTATAGGCGTGAGAGTTCATTAACTATAGAATAGGTGTGTTCCACTATAACAAATATGCTGTTAAAATTGTTAAGCTCTAATATTTAACGATGCGATAGTAGAATTTTTACGGATATTTTATTGTCGTAGAATTCGCTATGAGTTTATACAGTCAATAACTTAAGAATTAAGATTCATGAGAAAATTCAAATTGGAAAACCATGAAATTTCCACGTTTACTTTATAGTAAAATATTAAAATTAGGAACAAACTCGCTAAATATCCAACAACAACAACAGTAAACCAAACCAAAATAGACGACTCGAACTATCGGGTTAAAACGCGGAGACTCACGAGTACTTAATTCATTTAATTTCTATCTATAATGAGATGAGGTATTGTAATTATTTACATTTTTCAGACTGTTGTCCTCATCTTTGTTGCTATATTCACGACGTTTCAGCCGTTGTACGCTTCGGCCTTCTCCAGGTAACTGGAATTTTGAAATGAACCCTTTATTTCATCCATATGGCCCAGTGGATAAAGCATTGGTTAGATCCATTGGCTTTACCCAGAGAGCTGTGAGTTCAGTACCTGACTACTACGATGGTAAACAAAAACTTGGAGGGTTGAGTTAAAAAGAAGATAACTGAGACATCTGACAGAGGCATGGCACGGGAAACTAGCCTAGTGGACGAAATAAAACGTTCAGTTCGAAATTCCAATCACCTGAACAAAGCCGGAGAATACAACGACCGAAATGTCGTGAATATGGCAACAAAGATGTGGACAACAGTCCGAATAATGTAAACAGTGTAAATAATATCAAATGTTATATTAAAACATATTCTTAAACAAGTTCAATTAAAAAATACCCTATTAAAATACCCAAACCTTTTTTTTTCTGCGTGTGTATGTGGAACTGAAATCGGATTCTATCAATAAACATTTACAGTTTTCTAATGAGTGTCCTGATTGATTAAAGTGTTCAGCTATGGGGGAATAAGGACTGTTTTGACGTATATTTTGTTTATGATTGTTGAAGCGAAATCTAAAATTATTTCCAGATTCACCAATATATCCACTATTAGGACATAAGGTGCAGAATAAATAGTAGATTATGTTATGGCTATCACTGGTGAAGTGAGGTGGATGTATCTTGATATTGGTGTTGGGTACAGAAAATACATTATCTATTACTAAATGTTTGCAAACTAAGCAACGAGGTTTGTTACATTTGTAATTTCCTGATTGGTTTGTATTGTTTAGATATTTGGTAGAGGTGAGGATAGCTGATAGGTTAGGTGATTGTTTCTTTGCATTTATGGGTGGTTTATCGAAAATGTCTTTGATCTTTTTGTCTAACTGGAGGTTAACTGGACGGACGCTACTTGTAAACAAACAGTTATTTCTGAAGAAAGATTGAGGTCAATCTGAAATATCAAATATATATATAAATAAATACTTTCATAAAAAACATTATTATTTTTTAATTTGCAACTTTTTCTATATATACATATTAAGAAAGTATACGTGGCTTCTCATTATTATATATATATATATATATATATATATATATATATATATATATATATATAGTATAATGAGAAGCCTTTCCATTTTTCCTTTTCTTTTCCCCCGAACTACCCTCCTATTCCTATATATCATTTCCGTTAAGATAACCATCTAAATAGGTCACAATTACGTCACTCCTCCTACCCCAATATAAAACATGTTTAAGAGAAATATGAAATTTACCCCTCTCTATACTATACCTTGTCTCGTTGATCACCCTCCCTGTTAAATTACAAAAATTACACTACCCATCAATTTCTAATCCCATTTTTCCTTTTCGTTGTTGGAAGTGTTACCTGATGATCCGGAGTCTTTCAAAAAGGATTTTGGTGAAATAAATTATTGTAATGGTACCTTAAAGTGGTCTGTTTTTTTCTAATTAAATATATATATATATATATATATATATATATATATATCGAAATAAAAGTATAAAATTTAATATTACAAGACATATTAAAACAATATTAAATAATAAAAAAAAAAAAAAACTCAACAACAAGGGGGGAAGCAACAAGTTTCGCTCCCGCTCGTCAGGCTTCCACGGGAGATTCAATATTAAAACAGAGTAAATGTGAATAATGGAAAAAATTGGAAAAATATATATATATATATATATATATATATATATATATATATATATATATATATATATGTTTGTATATGCAAGAAGGAACTAGAGGCAGATGACAGCGAGTCCCAACAAACACTCACGTTGTTTGCACAAAGAAGGCTTGCGGGACCCAATGTAAAGTGCCTCCAGAACCTTCAGGTGAAATACAGAGTGTGACCGGGCCAACACGGTGAACCAGTCAACACTAAATTTGGCGGCACAATCTCTGCTATTTAAAAGATGTTCGCATATGGCGTAACTGTAGGTGTTCGGGACTTTGTTGCTTCCCCCCCCCTTGTTGTTGAGGTTTTTTTTTGTTTTTTTTATTATTTAATATTGTTTTAATATGTCTTGTAATATTAAATTTTATACTTTTATTTCGATCATTAAATTTTGTACCTACAAAATACCTTTAAATATATATATATATATATATATATATATATATATATATATATATAAATCTATATATATATATATATACTTTGCTGATATATGTATATAAATATATATATATATATATATATATATATATATATATATGCTGCTATAGATATTTAAGAACTTTGTTGCTGACTTTATTTATTTTGTGCTTTAATTCTCTTAAATAAAGGGCTTCTAGGATTTTAAGTTTTTGATCATTATTATTTTGATTTAATATAAATGTATTTTCAACTAATATCTGTCTAAATGCCTTTAATATATAATTTAATATATATATATATATATATATATATATATATATATATATATATATATATATATATACATGAAGAGTGGTCGAGTTGATAAATAAAAGACGCAAAGGAGAGAGTTTCTTGGCGCGAAGTCAAGAGACCATGAGAGAAAGCTTGAAAAGCCGGTAAGTTTGAAAACGAGTAAAAGTTGTGATCTATTAAAATTCTTTATGGGGAGAGTGAGCAAAAGAAAGACAAGCGTGTGGGCGAAGTGATCATTCTGGCTACCTTTGTTTCTATCTTTTACCCCATATGAAACGAATCCATGTTTGTATAACATTTAGATAAAAAAAAACGTCAAGGCAACGATGATCTGAAAAGAAGAAACACGAGGATGAGGGGATACTGGAACACGGCGAAAAGAAGCGTACATCTGTGTATTCAAGTCAAGTAACATAATTCGCATTAGGTTATTGCTTGATAAACAAAAGACTAATTTCACACAGTTTTGTAAGGACAACTTGATGAGACTCGAACTATTTTTAACGCCAAACCACACTAGATCGTTAACCACTACCCAACGCCTAGCTACCTATTCTCATTGTGCTGGCTAGGTGCGCTAAATAATTCAGTAATATAAGTAGATATTGGATGGCAATTGTAGTACCTTTGCGGCGAAGCAGGCGACCCTGCTTTATCCAGGTGAATTGCGAGGCAGAACTGTACTGGTTCACAGATGACATCAAATTCTCACTCATGGCACCAAGAAGTCGCATGGGCATTGCGGTGGTTAAACCACCGTCAACGGCATCGACCAGTCGCCTGCGGGAGAGAAGGAGCATCAACATCCTCGGTGCAAAAGGAACCGCCAAACCATTGCACTGTTTTGCCTTGAATGTCACCATGAATTACAGGGGAGTGGAGATCACAGCGGCGGCGCAAAATGCGATTACTGAGTAAATGATGACGAGGTCGAGATTGGATGTGCGCTTAGCTTGGCGATGAAAGTAGGATAGAATGTCGAGTTCGAAATTCAGCCGAGGCCGATGAGTTTTCATTCGCACGAATGCCCTTGGAAAAGGTATGAATACCTCCTTACTTTTTAAAATAATGTCCAGCATTTCGATTTATGATTGTTACTGCAATGCTGTTAAGCTCAAATATTTACCAATGTGATAGGGGAATTTCTACAGATATTTTAGTGCCGTATAAATCGCCATGAGCTAATTCAATCATTAACTTAAGATTCAGCAAAAAAATGCAGAGGAAATTTTCACGCCTATTCTTAGTATAATATAACAAAAGAAAAGATATACTGGTAGCATAATGTTTATCAACGCGGAAAATGGAATCGGCTTGACGAGTTCAATTTCCAGCCTCGTTTGTTGCGATAATTCTCGCACGAATACCCTTGGGAAAGTTATGAATCCATTTCTTCTCTACCCGTATCTAATTCAGAAAAAATATTGCCAACGTTATTAATAAAATATATTGGGATGCGGAACTCGACTGGTCTATGGCCTACTTTCACTCATGGATTCAAGAAGTCGCATGGACACTGCGATGATCACAACCCCGTCAATTGCAGGCTATCCTGTGTGAGGGTAGTTGGAAGTTTTTCCCAACCCGACCATTGAAGATGAACGCCTACTTTCAAACCACCTGTGCCAAGCAACCATCGGTCAGTCGCCGGCCTGCAAGAAGGAGGTGTGCTTTAGAATTCTACGGTTTTACCAGCGGGCGGAGTAACTTCTGAGAGAAAGGACGGTGTAACCTCAACATACTCAGTGCAAAAGAAACCGCCAAGCCATTGCACTATTTTGCCTTGAATGTCACCATGAACTGCCATTACAACAGAGGGGAGTTGTGACCACAGCGGCGGAGTAAATGATGATGAAGTCGAGATTGGATGTACGCTTAGCGATGATAGTGGGCTGAAAGTGGGATGGAGTGTCGAGTTTGAATTTCAGCCGAGGCCGATGAGTTTTCATTCGCACGATTGCCCTGGGAAAAGGTATGAATACCTCCTTACTTTTTAAAATAATGACCAGCATTCATATTTATGATTGTTACTGCAATATTTTGTTAAAGTTGTTAAGCTCAAATATTTAACGATGGGATAAAGGAATTTCTACGGATGTTTTATTGTCGTGAACCTCGCCATGAACTTATTCAATCATTAACTTAAGAATTAAGATTCATCAGAAAATTCAAAGAGGAAACTTTCATGGCTATCCCTAGTATAATATAACAAAAGAAAAAATGTACTGGTAGCGTGATGTTTATCAACGCGGGAAATGGAATCAGCTTCTCGTTAATTTTCGCACGAATACCTTTGAGAAAGGTATGAATTCATTTCTTATCAACCTCTATCTAATTAAAGAAATATTATTGCCAACGGAATTCATAAAATATATGGCAGTGAATGCTGAACAATTTTCACCAGGCGAAGAAACGACTTGAAGTAACCTAAAGCGTGCTTCCTAACGTCTCCAGACCACAGTTCAACAGGCATCGTGTTGGATCTGGTCAAGATCCAAAAATAAATAAAGTGAAATAAAACCATGCTCGTAATACAATGCAACTTCCGACGCGAAAGACGTCTGTTTATCTTCCATTCTACGTCATTGATAAACGTCGCTACGATCGCTTTGTGTATTTTAACAGAACGTTGAAAATTTCAGTTGCAGTTTCAAAAAGAAATGGTTGGTGGCAGTCAAGGGCAACGTATCGTACGTGCTTTCACACGTTGTATGTAGAGAATAGAAGTAACAGTGAAGTGGTTCTACAGAAGGCTTCTGACACTAAGATATTCAGAAAAGGCATGGCACGTGGAACTAGAACAATCTACCCCGGGAGAAAAAGAAAGAAGAGAAGATAAAAGTGTCTCCTGCCAGTACCAATAAGTAATCACATGGAAAAACGGAAAAGACATATCAGAGACGTTACTTGGTTTCAATGGAAGAAAGAAAGAAGGGAAGATAAATTTGTTTAATGGCAGTTTCAGTGAAATGGAAAAGATGCCAGTTTCAAATCTTTTTGTTTGTACCCCCTTACTTCTTTAAATGACGACCAGCATCCATATTTGTGATTGTTATTGCAATATTATTTTAAAGTTGTTAAGCACAAATTTTTAACGATGCGATATGGAAATTTCTACATATAATTTATTGCCACCATGAGCGTATTCACTCATTAACTGAATAACTATGATTCATCATAAAATTCAAATAGAAAAACCGTGAACTTTTTACGCGTATTTGTATTGTAATTTATTGTATTTGTATTGTATTTGTATTTATGTTGTATTTGCATTGCATTTGTATTGTATTTGTATTGTATTTACAGTATATTCGTATTTTATTGTATTTGTATTGCATTTGTATTTGTATTGCATTTGCATTTTTGTATTGTATTTATATTTATTTACATTTGTATATTCGTATTTTATTGTATTTTTTATTGTATTTGTATTGCATTTGTATTTTATTGCATTTGTAGTGTATTTGTATTGCATTTGTAGTGTATTTGTATTGCATTTGTAGTGTATTTGTATTGCATTTGTAGTGTATTTGTATTGCATTTGTATTGTATTTGCATTACATTTGTATTGCATTTGTATTGTATTTGTATTGTATTTATAGTGTATTCGTATTTTATTGTATTTGTATTGCATTTGTATTTTATTGCATTTGTAGTGTATTTGTATTGCATTTGTAGTGTATTTGTATTGCATTTGTAGTGTATTTGTATTTATGCATTTTATATTTGTATTGCATTGCATTTGTATTTTATTTATTGTATTTGCATTGTATTTGTATTTGTATTGTAATAAAAATTTGTATTGCATTTATGTGTATTTATATTTTTATATTGTATTTGCATTTGTATTATGTTTGTATTTATTTATAGCCTATTCGTATTTTATTTGTATTTATTGCATTTGTATTTTGCTCCATTTGTATTGCATTTGTATAACTTGCATTTTGTAATGTATTTGTATTGCATTTGTATTGTAAAATTTGTAAAAATTTATATTTATTTGTATTGTATTTATAGAGATTCGTATTTTAATTTATTAAAATGTTTATTTGTATTGCATTTGATTCTATTTGTATTGCATTTGTAGTGTATTTATTGCATTTGTAATGTATTTGTATTAGGCAAATTTGGAATCAGCGAGATTTAGTTCAAGTTCAGTCCTTTGTATTTTATTGCATTTGCGTTCATTGCATTTAAATTGCTTTGTAATGCCCTTGTATTGTTGCATTTGTATTGTATTTATATTGCATTTATATTTTATTGTATTTTAGTGTAAATTTGTAGTACGGTTCCATTTCTTCGCGCTCCAGCAATTGGTAAGATAACAGGGTATTGCACTTGTTGCTTTGGCATTTGTATTGCATTTGTAGTATTTGTATTGTATTTATAGTGCATTTTATTTTAATTTTAATTGTATTTGTATTTAACAATTCTATTTTTTTGTAGTCAAAATTTTTTATTGCATTTTATTGTATTTGTAAATTTGTAGAATTCATTTTGTATGTAGTATTTGTATTTTTATTTGTATTTGGGAAACTATTTGTAATAAAAAACGGTATTTGTCCAAAGATAAATTAATCACAAAGACAAAAAAAGATTAGAGATACTAGAATCGGGATTTATAGAATTCGTAATAAAAACTCCATTTCAATTTTAGTCCATTTGTCCTTAACTGCATTTGTAGTATTTTGTATTCATTTGTATTTATTTTGCCTTACATTTGTAAGATACCTTTTGATTGTATTCACAATTGTAATCCTGCTACTAATTAATGCTTGCTACTCAAAAAAATCTAGAGAACCCAAAAAATTTGTTCTACTGTTTTATCCGTAGGGCGGGGAATCTACAGACGAGTTCATTCATATAAAGTAGAATCATAGAACCCAGGGTTTGTTGCTCTACCTGTTTTATCCTATGGTATTTGATTCAGTAAAAGGAAGGTATTAATCAATAAAGACCGACTAAATCAGGATCATTTTAAAAGAATGTAACGAGACAGAGTTCAAACCAGTTCGACTGGAATTCGAACTCGGCTCACCACTTTCCACTGCATATTGGCTCTTTTGAATTCAGTCCGAATCGCTATCCATTGCCCCGAGGGTATTTTGTAAAGGAATGTAATTCCCGAACTATATTGTTCCGATGTACAGAATGAGTTTCTCAAGAAAACATGACAATTCATAGAATTAGAAAGCGGAATTTCCGACAAGCCATTACCGCCGACGTTCAGAAGGGACATGGCGTTAAGCAAAAAAAAATGGAAGCCTAGCCATTTTAACAATAAAGCCAAACTTAAATCGCAAATTTGGAAAAAAAACGAAAGTTTTCAATGGCAGTTTTGGTATAATGTTAGGAAAATCTGAGAAGTGCTTTTTAAGTCAAATCTTCATTCATTTAATTTTGCATGTACAATGAATCAAGTCAACTATCATCATCATCATCATCATCGTCATCATCATCATCGTCATCGTCATCATCATCATCGTCATCGTCATCTTCATCATCGTCATCATCATCATCGTCATCATCATCATCATCGTCATCATCATCATCATCATCCCCTTGACTTTTGTAATCGTAGGTCGGATCCGAATGCAGAAGCCACACTAAATCTCCTCCACAAAGGTCTATCAAGAGCAAACATCAGATATTCTAGTATAGTCATACCTGTCCATTGTTTGACATTGTCCAACCAGTGTTTACGTTGGCGTCCTCTCCTACGTCCACCATCAACGGTGCTTTGCATGATGGTCTTGCACAGACTGTCGTGTCTTGTAATGTGTTCAAACCACGCCATTTGTCTCCGTTTGACAGTGGCGAGAAGAGGTTTCTGGTGATCCACAAAACTTTCAACCCTTTTCCGCACCAAATCTCTGGCTTTTATGTTTCCAATGGAAGACACCAAGGAGTTTTCTCATGCATTTGTTCTCAAACGCTTGGATCCTTCTCTCTGTTTCTGCCAACAGTGTCCACGTTTCACATCCATACTGGTGCTAAATAAAATGGTTTCAAATATGGTAGAGGAAACAATCATTCGTTGGCAATTGTCAAGTTTTGATCAACAAAGAAAAAAGTATTAGTGATTGCCAATGAAAAGACAAAAAAGGATGTATTACAAGAATCCTCACCCACCCGCTAAAATAACTTGATTCAGGACACTCTTCGATATCTCAAATTCAGAAGATATTCCGAAATGAATACGTTATTGTATGTGTTTGTGTAATTCAAATAGAAATCTTTATCTACTAAATAAACGACATCTATTTAATGTCGAATTTGGTTTGGGGCAACCATCAAGGATTGAACTCGCTATTCAGCAGTAGCGATTAATCTTTC
This sequence comes from Acanthosepion pharaonis, assembly GCA_903632075.3. NCBI lineage: Eukaryota > Metazoa > Mollusca > Cephalopoda > Sepiida > Sepiidae > Acanthosepion > Acanthosepion pharaonis. The sequence continues at coordinate 1,834,134 of CAHIKZ030005495.1, read as the reverse complement.
TAGTCTTGACAACCATTGCTCCATGTTAAAACTTCTAACATTTATTAAAAATTGCTACAGGATGAACAAAACTATCGCCACCTATTTTAATTAGGCACTGGTTTCTTTAAATGATTCATTGAAACGGAAATATCTTTTTCTAAGCAAAGATAGTTGGCTTATTTTTATTTAAATCGGATTCGTACTGTACAAAGCTCAATTGCCAAGGCTATAGAGTAATAGGTACGCTTTATGGAGATATATGGGGAAGATAACAGTTAACCCTAGATTTGAACAGGTTAAGAAAATAGTGATCGAGGATTCATCCTAATGGGAGTCGGTTCCACGAAGCAGCGGTTCGTGGGAAGAAGCTGCTGGAGGGGAATTTACATCTCACCAATGGAATACAAAGGAAATGAAGATGCTTTGCTACAATGTTCGTCTTATGGTGGGTCACAGCAGAGCCGGTGCGTGATACTCCCGAATCCCTCGACCGGTGGGGAGTTCTCAATGAAGCTGCTTTGTGTCCTTAGTTATCTTATCAACTGCTTTTTTCTACTTACATTTACAGTGTCAGTCAGTCAGTTATGTGTCATGTGTAATACATGCTTAGGCAATCATGTAACTTTCGATACATGACTGACGAGGCAGATTGTTTTTCCTACAGTAGGTTGCCATTTCTTTCTGCGGTAGACCAGTTGGTACCCAAGGCTATTTACCCATAGCTGGGGAGTAGAGAAGAAGAGGATTTATACCTTTCCCAAGAGTATTAGCACGTCAGTCAGTCAGTTATGTGCCATGTGTGATACACGCTTATCGAAAGATACATGATTGACAAAGCAGATTTTTTTCCTGCAGTAGTTTGCATTTCTTTCTGCGGTAGAACAGTCGCCACCCAAAGGATAGAACCTGTCCTTCTATTTACTCATAGCTTGGGGGGGAGAAGAGGATTCATACCTAAGGGTATTAGCACATCAGTCAGTCAGTTATGTGCCATGGGTGATACACGCTTAGGCGATCATGTATCTTTCGATACATGACTGACGGGGTAGATTTTTTTCCTGCAGTAGGTTGCCATTTCTTTCTGCGGTAGACCAGATGCCACCCAAGGCTATAGAACCTGTTCTGTCCTGCTATTTACCCATAGCTGGGGGGACTAGAGAAGAAGAGGATCCATACCTTCTCCCAAGGCTATTAGCCCGTAAGTGAATGTAATGGATTCGAACTCGGCTCTCCGATTCGTCAATCCGAGCCGCTATCGATTACCCCTCCTCGTTTACAGTGTTAAATTGTCGCTATTTATATTTTTATTTTCTTTCATGCGCGTTGTTTGTAATTTATTTTGTCGACTGAACAGTATAGTAGGGTCAGTTGGGCACCGGCTGTGAGAAAAAGAGCACCGTGACGCAATTCACTGCACCAGAAATTTGGAAACGGCATGTTCAGAATGTTTGGGTGTCCATCTGAGGACAGTTCATAGGGTCCAGAAAAGATTTGGATGAGTCTAATGGTGATTACGAAGGTGTTTGGACTGATCAGTAATGATAGCAACGTTATTCCTCCGTTCATTTTCCCACAGGGCCTCAGACTCAACCCCCAGGTCTATATCAAGTGCTTTGGGGAGGTAATGTTGCCTTTGTCTGGCAATAGGAACCTCCAAAACACAAGCAGGAAAATTGAAACCACATGACATCTGACATCTGCCCCCACCTCTGCCCCCCGCCACCAGATTGCAACTCCCTTGATTATTATGTGTGGGGCGCAGTTGAGCGAGAGACCAACAAAACTCCTTGTAACACCAAGGATGAACTGTAGGCAAGGATTATGGCAGCATTCACCAACTTAAACAAGGAGACCGTCCAGAAGAGTTGCAGGAGATTCCGAAGTCGTCTGGAGGCCGTGGTTGAAGCCAATGGCGATTTTATTGAATAAATTGACTCTTTAGTATTGGAAGATATTTTTATGCAATTTTTGGTAAATATATCTGTTAAAATGGGATGTAAATGCTATTTTTCATCTTGGCGTAATCCAAGCGACAATTTATCCATCGCGCCCTGAATATATGTTACAAATTAAACTGAATACAACTGACTTTTAAAAGGTGAAAAATGTTCACGGATTTTAACGTCATTCTGGGGCCTTTCTGTTTTTTGGCCCAAATTTGTTTTACTTATGCTAAGTCTTGCAAAAAACATATAACATTCACAATTTTTTTTATGCATAATGTTGAATGTTAAAATTATTCAACTTTTTAACATGAAAAATCTCAAGTTGATGTTAGAAATTGCTGTAAAACATTGTTGATTTATTTAAGATGGAATGATCAATTGATGACATTCTCTTATTCGTATTTGAATATATTGTATTTATTTTTCAATTTTTCGAGTTGAATTGATCCATTATTATACATAATTGAGTTACAATAAAATTTGTATTTTATATGCATATATAGCAGGATTTTATGTGTGGGATAAAATTCGATCCAGCAGTCGCACGCCTCAAGAACTCGATCTCCAGAAAACTTAACTCGTAGACAAATTCACCGACTGCAACCAAGTTACCCTTTTTATAGAACCCAATTTGCATAGCGCTACAGGAATCTTGTTTAGAATTTACATATCCTTCGAGACTCACGCTGACAACGAGAGTTTGTTTTGCTGAAAGTCAATCCCCCGCAAAAAAACACTAAAATTCACTATTTTTCATCCATTAAACATCGTGGATTTATTTAAGATGGAATTATCTATTATGACATTTGTATTTAGATGCAATGGATTTATTTTCAAGTTGAATTTTTCACTTACATTGCATATGGTTGATCATTGTGCATAATTAGGTTACAATAAAATTGTGTATTTTATATGAATACTACCTTTATGAAAATTGAGATGTAGTAGAGGTCTCTGTATCATATATTCGGGGGTTATACCATAGTTTAGGTGGGTACGAGACCCTTGCACAGTGAAGGTTAGAATTTAGATCCTCTGAACACTTTCCATGGAAATAGCGATAGAGAAGCGAGAGGCTTGCGACTTTTCGTCTGTAGGAAAGGGGTTGCAGGGTGGAAGATAAATTGTCACCCACTTCATTGTATAACAAGCTTCTCATTTTGCAAATGCAATATATGAAAACTCCTACTTGTTCTTGGATGCGTTGCTTATGAATACAGATACCCACGGGAACTCCTACTATTACCACGCCCTCGGATACGGCATTAAAGTTATAATATATATATACATATATATATATATATCTGTCATCATATAGACAGATATATATATGAGGTATTATGTACATTATTTACATTATTCGGACTACTGTCCTCATCATTGTCGCCATATTTATTACAACGTTTCGGCCGTTCTACGCTCCGCCCTTCTTCAGGTGGTTGGAATGTCGAACTGGGGTTATTGGCTCTGGGGTTTTTTTCCTATCTTCTTCTGTCTTTATGCTAATTAATTTTTAGTGGTTTTATCAATTAATAGCCAGTTTAATTGATGTCAGTTATCAGTTATCTCCTGTTTCATTTTTTTGAAAGTTTTCCACCGGATATTGAACTCACACTCTTTGGGTCCTGTCACTGGATCTAACCAACGTCTTTATCCACTGTGCCATGTGTCCTTCATCTGTGTATGAATTTCTGGGTATTATAAACATAATGTCTTCAGCAACCATTTTTATCAGTGCTCATATTGCAATTTTGCTGTTATCATTGCATTTTTGTTTTTACCAGAGCTCACATTGCAACTTTGTTGTTATTATCGCCTTTCTCTGGCACTCCTTATTACTCATTCCTATATTGTATTCATTTCTATGTTTGGTCGGCTCAGGAGATTTTTGTGGCCTCGTATATGTTCCTTAAGTTTACGAATTTTTTAGTGGTGTTCCTTGTCTATGATCTCAACCTGATCCCACAGAGAGTGGTGATTTCCCTTCTCTCTCCATATGGGGTCAGCCACGCCTGATTTTTCCACTTCCCCTCGTGTTACAGCTTTCTAGTGTTCTTGAAGCCTTACCTTAAGGGGGCGGCCTGTCTCTCCTTTATATTTCTTTCCGAAGATGCACGGGATAGCGTACACACAGTCTTTAGTCATGTTCTCCTCTATGGGGGGATCTTACTCAGGAGAGATATCTGCAGAAGTGTCGACAAGATTTGAAGGTTGCCCTGATGTTATATGGACCGCAGATCCTTTGTATTTTCTCTGAAAATGTGAAGGGGTTATCAGAGAAAATACAAAGGATCTGCGGTTCATATAACACACACACACACACACACACACACACACACACATATATATATATATATATATATATATATATATATATTTCTTGATAGATGTGAGCTAGTGACCCTGGTTTCACGCTTTAGCGATCGTCAGACAATCGCTAAAGCGTGAAACCTAGGTCACAAACTCACATCTATCCAACCAAATATGTTAGCTCTATCTCTGATATTGGGCGCTTTCTAATAAGTTTGGCGCGTATAATATATAAATAATTATATATATATATTTATTTATTTATATTTATATACACACACTTTTCACACATATATATATATATATATATATATATATATATATATATATATATATATATATATATATATATATAATAATAAAATAAAATAATTCCTAAAAAATCCAGGAACAACATACCTAGGTTTCACCTAAACGGTTCTTCAGGGTAATCTGGCTAAAGAGGAAATTACACGAAATAATTTTTATTGATAAAACCACTAACAACTAATTAGCATAAAACCACGTGACAGGAGAAGATAGGAAAAAACCACAGAGCCTTTATTCCAACAACCAGGGTTTCCTATGCCTATACCTATTTAAAATCTCAGATCTTTGATTTGATAAATCATTAAGTTCATCGGAGGTGGCTATTGCTAATTTTTCCTCCATACACAATAAGCAATACTTGTTCGCTGCTTTATACTTATGGCATTTTTTTTCGAATTTCCCATTGTAAAATCAGGTCAATACCATCTTCCTGTTATATTATTCCATATGTATGTAAACAGTCTGGTGCTGTGTTTGTAATTTTCATGCTTAAAGCTACTTAAATGATTATAGTAAAATAAAATTGAAATTACCTTGGGTGGATTCTATGTAAAATTTAAATTTTTAATAATTACTATTATTAGGTTTATTTTTGTGTATTTCATCCTTGTAAACCACACATTCTTGTTGGACTCTGCCATTAAGTTGGCAGGCATTCCTATTTCTACAGTTACATTTTGGGGGTTGGACTGTGATTTGTCTATGATTTTTTTCCTGTTATATTTATTAATTAAGTTAGCAATGTTCGGCATACAACTATAACTTAATTTAACATAATTTCTGTTGGGGGAAATTCTTTTTTAGTAATTTAAAAAAATAGTTTTCTTATTTTAGTTGTAACAGTTAAATTATATGGGGAGTTAAACCATAATATCTTTTGGTCCTATTTTTATGTTTAACTTGTGTGTTTTGATATATATTACAAGTTGTACTATCCGAGTTTTTTTTTTTCCAACAGAGTATATATATATATATATATATATATATATATATATATATATATATATATAGTAAAACAATACTTATATGCTACTGCTTTCCTCGATTTAATTTGGATCTGTTTTTAAAGTTTTATATTTTACATTGAGCCTTGTCGATATAGAGTTCCTGTTTTTCCCTTGTTACACAATATATATATATATATATATATATATATATATATATATATATGTATATATATATAAAGCTATGCCTATCTATAATTCTCAAAATGTGTGTGTGTGTGTGTATGTATGTGTGTGTGCGTGCGTGTGATCGGTTGTTTATGCATTTCCGCAGTTTTCATCCGATTTCGAGATTTTGTTTTTGTTTGTTTGATAGATAATTCTTCAGTGCCGGTTTTGTGTCCAAATTGTTGGCGACAATGGCTCTCCACTGCTTCCTATCCATTATACCCCTCAGCAACGTTTTAATATTTATTATCTGTTCTTGGATATATATCTTTCATAAAAACTTTAATAAAAGATAAATAGTTAAATTATTACAATGATATTATTTTTTATTATACTGTTCCCTTTTCAAGGCCACCCCCTCATTCAAATTGTTAATCCCTCCCATTTCGGGATGTGCCTCAGTTGCACCCAAATGTCGTGACTAATATTGATTTTCGGGTGGGCTGACTTTAAACTTAAACTGCTCCAATTGAACGATAAAGATTCCCAGTAATGAAAGACCCAGTCGAGGACGGGTTATACTGTTAGTAGAAAATATTTTGATGTCAGAATAATGAATTTGAATGTCAAAATTCTGCTTGAAATCCTTTACCTCAAACCAAAAACAAAACCTTTCAGCTCCGTGTTTATCTAGCAGAAAAGAATACGAAAATTAAAAAGAGCGGTATTTCGTTGTATATTTTCTCGCAAACATCTGTGTAAGTTTACAAGCAGTTGATGTTTAAGTCAAGAACCAAACATGGAGTTCTTGATTTCACTGAAGAAAACTAACATCCTACATCCTCACAAAAAATCGCTCTTATCAGATATAATCAAAATGGATTCCGAAGTCCGGGCGTTCTGTTTTAAACAAGGAATGATTGCTTTTAGTAGATACTACCAGTAGAGCCCGGCGTTGCCCGGAGATGTAACAGTAAGAGATAGATCAAGTATCGACCATCACAAAGACTAAAAAATAAAATTGACAAAGATTATTGTTTAAGGTTGACGGACACGCATGTCTTAATTATTTTTTTTTTTTTTTTACGAATTGGTCAAACCCAAATTCAAACAAAAACATTGTTTACAATCGTTATGAGTCTATCGATTGGTGAATAGAATTTTATTATAAACAATTGTCTTGTAAATGGAATTTTTAAAGCATTCTGAATGTAAATAAAGAAAAAAGTGTGCAAGACAATAAGAAATACTACCTGCCCAAAAAAAAGTGGATGTTTGTTTTATCGGCTGAAAAATGTAAGAAATCCGATCCCATATATAAAGGAACACACACACACACACACACACATAAACAACCTGGGTTTTTTTAACCTAAGTCACTCCACAGAATCGCTAAAACATAGAGCATAGTCTGATGAGAAAGACGCCAAAGTTTATGAAAACAAAATTTTATCGTCAAAATGCTTATGTTTTTATGAAGAGGGTAGACTAAATTTTTTTTAATTATTTTTTTAAAATTTTTCAATCTCTTTAGAATATTCTAAATTTTGATTTAAAAAACCTTGTTTCTCTTTGTCGCAACAAGGGGTAGTAAATAACATAGATAATTTTTAGCGCGTTTTTTTTGTATTTACACACATTAATTTGGAAAATCTTGCAAAAGTAAAAATAATTGTCAGATGTTAATGAAACTTTCAGAAACTTTCACAGATGATCGAAATTATTATAAATGTTTTTTTTTTATTAAAGTCGTGGCAGAATTATTTTTTTTTATATTTATTAACACCCCCATAAATAATTTTATGAAAAACTCTAGAAATTCGAGACCATCGGTTTTAGTGATTACAATAGTTAAAAGCACAAGGCTTTGAAGAAGGCAAATCATGTTTTTTTTTTTTTTTTTTTTTTTTTTTTTGTGTGCGTACCTGAAAATCAGCTGTGAATTGTAACATACAAAAACTCAATAAAACAAATATATTATTTAGTTTCAAATGCTTTTATTTGTTTTAATTTGTTTTTATGAATATGGACAATATTTTCTGAAAGCAAAAAATTTTTTCAATGAAAATTGAATTTTTAATACAATTATTTCTTATTTCTTTAATTTTAAAAAGATTTTTTAAAAATGTTTAAATTGAATTTAAAAAAATATTTTAACATTAGTTAAAAGCAACATCAACCTTTCAAAATGTCCGTGTGAGATTGTCATTGTCTAGCGCTTTGAAAATTGTATAATTTGGACCAATCAGATTAGCCATGGTAATTAAGAAATGTAATTTTTGTGTTTATAGTCGGACAGTAATTAACAAGTACGGAAGACCAACCAAAATACAATTTAGTTGCATTATTTGAGTTCAGCATTGTTCTCCGCTGTTCAGCCCTTTACTTTTGCGAAACACGTATGGAGAAGTTAATTTGAGTTTTCAATTTCAACTGAGAAGGGTACCTACAAGTAACAGTATCATCTTATGAAATTTAACTTTTTTATATTAATCTCAGTTATGACATTTTTCCATAAATGAAATATCAAAATTAATAATAAAATGAATGGAAATACAAATAACACAGTAAAATGTAATAAATGTACATAAAATTATAGTATTTTATGTACACTTCTGATAAAATTTCATAAGAAAGGTAACTAAATTAATTAGATACCTTTTTCTTATGAAATTTAATCTCACTATTAACAGTCTTATTTTTTAATTTCTTTCCATAAAGCATCGTAAACGTAAAAATGAAAGCTAAGTACAAAAAAAAATAAAAAAAAATAAAAAATAAAAAATTAGAGCCCTGAAAGTTTTCCTTAAAAGTAACATGGTAAATAATTTGTTCACTTAAATAATTTCACTTCCTTCCATCCGTAGAAAGAATTCTCCTCCCGTAAGTTATCTAAACGTCATGAATGTGCCTTTTCGTCAATCGTCAAGCGACGCGAAAGGTTATGACCTGCTTTGTTTTATTTTCAAATTACATTTTTTTGCGCAGAAGCTAAGTTAAGCTTGGTTCAAAATATTTTAAATAAACAGTATAATTTCTGTTTTTATTAAAATCAGTTTTGAAAAAATGATAATTGATTTTTAAAAGAATATCAAAGTAAGATTTTAATCTTTTTTTATCAAATCGAAAAAAATGATTGAAAATGATTATCTGTCCTTTTTTTTTTACCAAAAAAAAAACAATATTTTTAACGAAAATTTCAGACGTGCTAGGAACGATTAAAAAATGTAAAAAAATACCCCCAAAATACTTTGATCTTTCCTCTTTAATAATAATATGAACATTAGACGATAAAATTTTGTTTTCGTCAAGTTCGGCGTCTTTTTCATCATGCTATGCTCTTTTGTTTACATTTTCGTGGGTGAGTTATCCCCCTTTCATTCTCACGATGTGTGTTTATCGTGTTTTCAAATTGATTTTATTAAAAAACAACTGTATTTTTCCAATTTTTCGGCCCCGTTAGAACCACCACAAGGTAATTTTATGTAGTCCTGTGAAGTTTTGTTGAAATCGGCTAAAAAATGTAGGAAATTCGATCCAACATATAAACGTTACAGACACATACACACACACAATCTGCGTTTTATAATAAGTAAGATGCTCAAAATTCGTTTCGAAGGCTCAAATAAAAAATATCCAGACGTCTTCTTCTAAACATTAATCAATAATTTTTCTTAGTGGTTATGCTGAAAGGGGATTTCGAATGTTCAGGCAAAATATCCAAACGTTTTCTTTTAAACACTAATGTTTACTTCTAGTAGATATGATCAAAATGCGTTTCAAAGGCTCAGACAAAAAATATCCAGACGTCTTCTTTTAAGCACTAAGGAATCTTTTCACTGAATGAATATGCTCAAAATGTGTTTCGAAATATAAAACACACAATATGTAGAGATCTTTTTAAACAATAAGGAATATGATCACCGTTAATGGAGTTTTTCAAAATGCGTGTCGAGAGCTAAGACACACAATATCCAGTCGCCTTCTTTTAAATAATAAAGACCAATTGCGCATAGCAGATATTCTCAAAATGCGTTTGGTTAAACAGCAGGATAAAATGAGCTCTGTTGTTTTGGTTGGCATCCAGTCTGGAAAAAAAACCTCTGAATTAAAATCTCCACTGCCTTCTGGGTATCTTCGAGTGAAGAAAAGGCTAAAGAGTAAAACATGGATTGGCGCCCTGAAGGAGAATTGATGGCGTACTGTGTCCACTGGCTGCAGGGTTAGGGTTATTAGCTCGTCTTTTCCTCTAAGCTCTACCGGCGACGCACAAAAGGATCTTGATATACGGGTATACCAAGATATCTATAACTCATTTTCAGCTCTGTAGCGCTTTGTTCTACACCATCGTCCCTCGAGACGGACAGATACCAGCTCAAATTCGAAGATACCCCCAACAAAATCGGCATATTTGTCATTTCAAAGAAGTATACATCTGTAGGTAAATATGTAGTTGAAGCCCCGCACACCAATTGTTATTAAAATTTCCTGAAAATTTCCATTTCGGTGTAAATTTACATGCTTATTTCGAAAATAGCAGTAAAAGTTTGCGAAAATCTACCGTTCTGGAGTTATCTAAAATAAAAATTCGATCTCATTCGCGTCGCGGCTACAGCACGGCAGCCATTACTGGTGTCGTTTACATACGTTTGCCTCGGATAGTCATCCGCGAAAGCTTCACTGGTCTTGATTATTGTGCACGCAATGCGCAAACTTTAAACGAAATTTAAAAAGAGCATGATTATTTACAAAATAAAAGAAAATGCTAGAAAGCAATTAATAATAAAAACAATTTTACGGTTCAAATTTTAAAATTAAATTTGAGGTTTTAAAAACATGATTATTAATATATTATTATTACAACTTCACTATAAAATGCTTCACCATAAAAAACAACACTTCTCATTGCTTTTCTGAATAATTTAATTTTTTTTTTAAATTCAATGAAAGCTTCACTTTCGAAAGTGTCTAAAGATATTTTTTTTTATTTTGTGCAATAATTGAGACAAGTAAGAAGTAGGGAAATCAGTAAAAAGACTGTTAACTAAATAAGCTTCCGCGCATGATTACTCGAGGCAAACGTAAATAAACAATCCAAGTAATGGCGGACAAACCCGACGCAAATGAATCCGAACTTTTATTTTCGATAATTCCAAAACGGTAGATTTTCGTAGACTTTTACTGTTATTTTCGAAATAAGCATGTAAATTTACACCGAAATGGAAATTTTCAGGCAATTTTTATTACAATTGGTGCTCGGGGCTTAAACTGCAAATTTACCCGCAGTCTTTCTCAAACGCCCTGCAATATGTCTCGTTGCGCCCTGGTATTCCAGAGGAATATGTCTAGATATAAGAAATAAATATATTTACTTTATTATACTGCGTGACCCGTCTCGTTACGAATAGCCCTCGAGGAAAGCTTCAATGATAGGAAGCTTTTGATTTGCTGTATTGAACTGGTAGGAGTTTCTGGTCAGTCCTCCATGTCTTGTCCGAGTAAGTTGATTACTAAAAGATGTCTTATGTAACACAAAATGATGACAAGGATTAGAATTGTTTATTTTAAAAGTTGTCTTATTTATACTTTCATAGTAATTTATCATTCATAATTTATCACTTATTTGTTTATAAGCAAATATGATAAATTAGTTACTTTAACATAAACACGTCAATCGGGATAACGTATTCTATACTAAACACAAGAATTAATAAACTTAAGGTATATTTTATTCGATATTTTTTTATTGCATTATTTGTTTTCTGCAATATTTGACTTCATTATCACATATTTTTTTCGAAATTTGTATATAGTGCGCCTACAATTATTGGTAGGATTTCAAATGCGCCCCGGCTTCAAAAACTTTGAGAACCACTGGTATATTGTATCACTTACTAGGTGTTGGGGCGCACCCACCTTCTGACTGATAATGGACTTATCCCTCTACGATATAAGTCAGTGCTAGAGAGAGTAGTGTGAAGGTGTAGTGTGAAGGGTCAGGTTACCATTACATACCGTTGGACTGTAGACTTTTGCTATTGTTACTTACTAACCGGCGTTCCTTATTACTAATCACTCTGTTGTTAATTACCTCTTACAAATATACCAGTATTTATCCCTACAACTGTGTTTGTCTTTATTCGAATACACACACGCGGGGAACACTCCCAACAATTAAACACTAGGCAAATAAATATTTTCTCGAAAAGCCATGCTCTTGAGCTAAATATTTTAAAAGTAACCATATGAAGTCAGATTCAGTGTCAAGTATTTCACAGTAAACCTGTAAAAATCTCTCCTTGGAGCCTAGAGTTATTACACACGACACGAGGTGGTGCGTTAGTGGTTTATTTAGAAAATAGGTTTTAGAGGGTGGACCTGCTGACCATATATTTCCAAGTTGCTCTCCTTGACTTGTTACCACGCAAGACACAGAACCGTGTATGCCTTTTAACCATAGCTGCTGGTGAGAAAGAATTGATGGCTTCATGCTTTTCCAGAGATCATTAGTGAGAAATGAAAAAATCTCTTGAATTCGGACCGTTGATTTTACTCTTTGTAAACTGTTAGGTCATTTCTAGCTCACTAGCTATTCTAAAATTGTGATCAAAGCAGCATCTTCCCAAACTCAAAAGTGTGCCTGGAATTCTTAACGCTGAATCCATATGTTTGGCATCAATATGTCTACGAGAGCAAGAAAAGAAGAAAGTTGCTTATTTTGGCTCTAATCAACTATTTGCTTTTTCAAAAGAAGCCTACAGATGGATCGTGTATTAGCGATCAAAGATCGCGTTCCCAGATAGCCTGCTCAGGTTAATTCGACACTTGAAGGCAAAAAGAAAGAAAAGAAAGATATAACGGCTGCCAAGGAGGACAAATGCGCAGAAAATAAGTTGGTGCTCGACATACATTTACAGGGAAATGTTTATGAACAAAGATTATAAAGTATATCCGTTTTCTGATTTTTATCTACGAATATAAACTTTGATTCGCGCTCTACAGCGATGATTAACATTATAGGCTTTCGTAAGTTCGATCCCCACAAAGTGCTTCATGAATGAAACCTTATGCCCGTTTAAGCCAATTTTTTTTTCTGTTTCTGGCAACTAACTGAAATGGCGAATGTATCATCCTAACTAACTGTATGTATGATGAAAAATGAATTACATGCGACAATATTCGAGGCAGTCGATTCGCAGGGATAAATCTCTACAACCGACCCCTAAAAAGCTGACTCCATGCAAGAAAGTTAATATCATGCGAGTGGTGTGATTGTCAGGGTATTATTGATTTAGGGTTCTTAAACGCAATGAAACACTAAATGCACATTTATGCATCCAGCAGCTGCAACGTGTCCATAAAAGTTTCCTATACAACGCATAAAGAAAGATATTGCGGGTCGTGTCTCAGTATACAAGTAAGTGGTGTAACCTTATGTAGTTTTGTTACAGGTTATCGTATATTGTAACCTAACTACATTTACCGATAGACCTAAGTTTTTGGCAACTGGTAGCCTACCGTATGCTTGGGGGTGATTCTATACGGTTGGTATAGTACAGTAGAATCCATTACATTCACTTACGTACTAATACCTTTGGGAAAATTATGAATCCTTTTTTTCTCCCTCCAGCTATGGGTAAATATCAGGATAGACTGTGTTCTATAGCCTTGGATGCCAAGTGGTCTACCGCAGAAAAAAATGGCAACCTACTGCCGTAAAAATCTACCTCGCCAGTTATGCATCGAAAGACATATGATCGGCTAAGCGTGTATCATGCCTGGAACATAAGTGACTGACTGATATTAAATGACCATATTTATAATTTATTTAAACATCATCATAACTTGGCTTCGCAAAACAAAGATCACGAAGGAGTTTTATGGCACGTTTGTAACTGATGAGTCCAATTCAGATAGGCATACTCGGTCGAAGTAGTTGCAGCTGAAAGTTATATAATAAGCTATAATGTAGCGGCTGGGATTGAGGAATCAGAGATCCGAGTTCGAATTGAAGACGAATTCATTACATTCACTTACGTGATAATACCCTTGGGAAATCCTCATCTTCTCCCTCCAGCTATGGGTAAATAGCAGGACAGACTGGGTTCTATAGCCTTGGATGACAACTGGTCTACCGCAGAAAAAAATGGCAACCTACTGCGGGAAATATCTGCCTCTTCAGTTATGCATCGAAAGACATATGATCGCCGAAGCGTGTATCACGCATGGCACATAACTAAAAACTAGTAAAGGCTGAGCAGAAGATTTTGAATAAAAAATATCTTGAGGTCGATTTGTACGCCGAAATTTACTGTAATACTTTTTTTCTTTTTTTTTTAATTGGAATGGGGGGGAGGGCTCCATTTTAGGAGATATATACAGGAGGACTGCACACCTGAAAATTACGCGCATCTTATCACAGTGAATCGCCACTTGAGTGACGTTTATAAATCTCTTCCACCAGAAGGCAATCTGTCTTCAGATTGTCAAGACAAAATGAATGAATCCGAAAAGTGAGATTAATAAGTGTTCTACTTAGTTGACCGTTGGTTAGATGACATTTTCATGAAAATCAAGTTTTCAAAAGGCGCGTTGAAAACCGAGCGATATAAGCACTCGCCAGCCAACCACAACATCCGCCATACCAAGTGAAAATCGCTAACGATATTTCAAAGCAGATGGAACATAAATTGTGTTCTCGTTTCTTTTATTATTAAAAAACAAGCATATATATATATATATATATATATATATATATATATATATATATATAATAAAAAAAACTTAAAAATTATATTCCATGGTCATAATTTATTCCATTGGAATCGTAAATACGATCCAATTCATCAGACCTACAAATTCAAAAAAAAACAGAAAAAAACAACTTGAATTTGTTTGGTCTGATGAATTGATAGTATTTACGATTCCAATGGAATAAATTATGACCATGGAATATTAGTGTTTAAGCCTTTTATATATATATATATATATATATATATATATATATATATATATATATATATATATATATATATATATATATATATATTTTCCGGATTGTTTTTCTGTTTTCTTCTTGAATTTGTAGGTGATGAATTGGATCGTATTTACGATTCCAATGGAATAAATTATGACCATGGAATATTAGTGTTTTAAGCCTTTTTATTATATCCTTACTTTGTCCTGGACATTGAGTTCTACCTGGATTCTATCCTCTTGGATTTATTTTTTATACAAATATATATGTATGTGTATATATTTATGTATATATATTTATATATTTTAGATAAATGATTGTATATGTATGTGTATATTTACCACTAATATATATATATATATATATATATATATATATATATATATATATATATATATATAATATATATATTACATAAAAATGAAACTCAATTTTACCCCATTTATATGTCCATTTCACTCCTCGAGAGATTTCTCTCGTGGAGAAATTACCTGGAGCTTTTCAGTACTAAAATGTTTTTTATATATGATAACGTTTGATATATATATATATATATATATATATTTCATTGCTTGTGAAAATGACTTAACAAAGATAATCAATAATTTGGAAATAAGAAAATTCAACAATGATTTCCCAAATAGTTTTGAAAGACATCAAAAAATGATAAATAACTAAAAAAAATATTTATAAAAGCAGTTAAATCGAGGATAATCTATCAAATGGAAAGCAACAATTACAATGAACTAGTTGACAAAGATGTTGCTAAATTTTACAAAACCACTAAAAACGTAACAGAAAGTGATATAAATAATTTTAAAAATATATGCAAAGCTAAAACTAGACAATAGAATAAAACAATTCGCAAAACTAGAAGCATTTATTAAATTAAAAGGCCATAAGGAAAACGAAACACGCAGTTTACTAAACCACACAAAAAGCAATATGGTGAAAGTAAGCAAACCAATATTAGAAAAAATGCTAAAAACTTAGAAATATGCTAAACATAATCAAATGGGAAAAATACTAAAGTAACAAATCAATTGGTTCAATAACATTAGTAATAAAGAAAATTGCTCCTTCATACAATTCGACATAAAAGATTTTTACCCATCTATTAATGAACATACATTAAACAACAGATTAAACTTAGCAAAACAATACACGACTATCCCCAATGAAAACATAGATATAATTAAACACTATCAAAAATCAATATTATACCACAATAAAAAATATGGACAATAATAATAATGATAATAATAATAACTTTAATGTAACAATGGGTAGCTATGATGGTTTATATATGCGATTTCAACGGCATATACATAATAAATTAACAAATATTTTTAACAAAAAGAATATAGGTCTATACGGAAACGACAGTCTATTAATTATAAGAAACTGCAATGATAAAACTACAGAAAAAAAACAAGAAAATAAATAATGAAAACCTTCAAACCCCTAGGATATAAAATCCAATAAAAAATAGTAAATTTCTTAGATATAACGTTCAACCTAAACAACGGAACCTACAAACCATACAGAAAGCCAAACAAAAATCCAATATACATTAATAAAATTCTAACCACACCCCTAACATATTCAAGCAAATACGCATATCTATAAATAAAAGAATTTCAAAATATTCTAGTAGCCTAAAATATTCGATGAAACAGAAAAAAGTGTTTATCAGCCCTAAGAAACAGCGAATATTCAAACAAACTATAATACAAAAACGAAAACAATTTGAAAAAGCTAACAGAAAAAGAAATATAATTTGGTTCAATTTCCTACGACAATATAATAAAAACAAAAATATGGAAAATGTTCTTCAAAGTAATCGACAAACACTTACCTATAAACAGCAAATTATCAAAAATTATCAACAAAAAATACAATCAAAATAGTTACAGCTGCATGGATAACATAGAAAAATAATAACTAAGCACAATAAAAAAAAATCAATAGCAGTTACAACAACAATAACAAAACCATCCAGCAAAATAATACTATTAAATGTAACTGCAGAGATAAAGAAAACTGCCCACTTAACAATACATTTTTAACCAATAACATAATATACAAAGCTATCGTAACGACTAAAATTAACACAAACGAAAAATTTACATAAGCGCCACAGAGAAATGTCATTCGAAAGAAAAAATACACAACATTATTAACCTATCAAAATATATATGGAGAAAAAGAAAACAATGCCACCACTATAACCAACCGGGGAATTTTAAAACGAGCATATATACTATATATTAATATTCAAACAACAAATTCTATTATCACAACCAACCATAGTTAATACCCTAAAAATAGAAAAATAACTTCACCATTTAAGCACTAGTTTATTATTAACAAAGCATAGAAATAAGCCTGTGTACGCATGTTTATATGTACAATATGTGCACATGCATATGCCTATATATGCGCATGCATGAATATGCACGTGGGCGTATGCATGAGCGTATAAATACGGAAATATGCGCATGAATTCAAACAGTAATAAATAAAAATTTAATTATAAATTTAACCTCCAACAAATAATACTTATGATACCACCAAACTAAATAAGAAAACGAAATAATAGCCTAGTGAACATATATATATATATATATATATATATATATATATATATACTAGTAAGTAGAGCCCGGCTTTGCCTGGGATGTAACAATGAGAGATAGATCAAGTATCGACCATCATAAAGACTGAAAATAAAATTGACAAAGATTATTGTTTAAGGTTGACGGACACGCATGTCTTAATTAGTTTTCTTTCTTTTTTTGTCTTTTTTTTACGAATTGGTCAAACCCAAACTCAAACAAAAGCATTGTTTTCAATCGTTATGAGTTTACCGATTGAATAGAATTTTATTATAAACAATTGTCTTGTAAATGGAATTTTTAAAGCATTCTAAATGTAAAAATAAAGAAAAAAGTGTGCAAGACAATAAGAAACACTACCTGCCAAAAAAAAGTGAAGTTTTGTTGAAATCGGTTGAAAAATGTAGGAAATCCGATCCCATATATAAACAAACACACACACACAAACAAACAACCTGAATTTTAAGTATAACTCGATATGAGTTGTCCCCCTTTCATTATCGCGATGCCCTAATCGTGTTTTCAAATTGATTTCGTGCAAAAACAATTGTGTTTTCCCATTTTTGGCGCTGTCAGAACCACCACAAGGTAATTTTACATAGTCCTGTGAAGTCTTGTTGAAATCGGTTGAAAAATGTAGGAAATCCGATCCAATATATAAACGTACAGATACACACACACACACAACATGGGTTTTGTAATAAGTATGATATATATATATATATTTAAAGTAGAAACTAGACGAAGCCAAAAAGTAATTAAAAGAACAAAAAGAAGCAATAAATATTTGGAAATAACCTCAACAATTTCTGGATTATAAAATTTAATGTTTTGGCTTTCTTATTCTTTTGTTTTTTTCCTTATGGACGAATTTCTGCAAGGTCAAAATTTAATCCTGATCAACCTTCCATAGAATATTCAGTCTTACTCTTTAAGTCAATGTTTTACAGATTTTATTTTTTATCTCACAGCACACTTGAAAAAAATAGTTAAACTTCAGCGACACACTTAAATTATTATCATCGTCTTCTAATTTTTGTTTCTTAATTAAAAACTTGTCCACTTTAAATGAATTATATTCAATAAAAATGTTTAAAAATAGGTTCAGTACGAGCTGTACGTCCTCACTCCTTCGGGCAGAATTCAGTATGTGCACAATGAGAGATTGCTGAGCCATTCACGAAATCAACGTCGGGTGATTTCGGCATATATCGGCATTCAACGGCAAGTCCTTTTCAAATCGAGACATCTATGGACGTGTCGCCTGACCTCATTTCACACACCGCTAAAATTTTATACATTATGTATCCATTTATTTTATTATAACAATGATATACTTGTATAATCAAGTTAAAGGAGTTTTATTTTGGTACGTACACCCATTGTGCTTTTAGACTTCTTTTTTTAACTATTAGATTTTACAAGCAAATAGAAGTTAAAACTTGCAATGTAAATGTGCGACTAATGGAATGAGTGGGAAACAGAGGAAAATCATGAACTGATTTCGCTGCTATAAGCAGAAAACGATGAGAGGGGAAAAAAAAGCGTGTATGAAATGTTACTTCCGGCTCTGTTCTCTTCAGCTTCCGTTTTGCCATAGAAAACCTCTGACGCCATTTTTTTTCAGAAGGCTGTTCCTGTGCAGTGTAATATCAGTCAGCATTTTCCTTTATTATTTAAATACAGCATACCTGAAAAGTTCTCTGTAATGACGTTCACAGTAAACTCCAGAAGGTAAACACAACGTCAGTAAAAATTGTTGACTTTCCCTGGAGAGATTCATGACATTGGCTTTTATGGTTCAACACAAGTTTCCGTCATTTGTATCTCTTGGAAAATTTCAACTAATTATCTCTCCTAATCACTGTTCTGCCAAACAGTTCCACAAGCTCGTTAGGGAGCTAATGTGCTGCTTTCCTCTGTCCCTCTTATCTATCTATCTATCTATCTATCTATCTATCTATCTATCTATCTATCTATCTATCTAGTTTGTTAATATCTATGTTGTTTGTTAATATCTATCTATCTAGTTTGTTAATATCTATCTAGTTTGTTAATATCTATCTATCTATCTATCTGTCTGGATTGTTAATATCTATCTAGTTTGTTAATATCTATGTAGTTTGTTAATATCTATGTAGTTTGTTAATATCTATCTATCTAGTTTTGTTAATATCTATGTTGTTTGATAATATCTATCTATCTATCTATCTAGTTTGTTAATATCTATGTAGTTTGTTAATATCTATCTATCTATCTATCTATCTATCTATCTAGTTTGTTAATATCTATGTAGTTTGTTAATATCTATCTATCTAGTTTTGTTAATATCTATCTATCTATCTATCTATCTATCTATCTATCTATCTATCTATCTATCTGGATTGTTAATATCTATCTAGTTTGTTAATATCTATGTAGTTTGTTAATATCTATCTATCTAGTTTTGTTAATATCTATTTTGCCTGTTAATATCTATCTATCTATCTATCTATCTATTTAGTTTGTTAATATCTATCTATCTATCTATCTATCTATCTATCTATCTATCTATCTATCTAATCCACTTCATTCAGTGTTTTTTTTTCACTCATATCATCAGCTTTTCGTGTTCTATAGTTCTTCCTTGTCTTCGCCATTTTTTCAATCGAGTTCCAATTCCCGACTCTTGTGTTGCGTTAACTTTCGCACAGATGTCATTAGTAAAAGCCCAATTCTCTCTTTCTCTTCTCCTTCACATTCCTTTATATTAATGGAATAGACTTGACTCCCAAGCCCCATTATTGACAACCAATCTAGGAGAAAGACAATTCTGAAATATTCAACGGAAATCACTCCACTATCTTTCCCCAGAATTTAAGTATTACGTTAATCTGTGGCGAGCCATCATACAGCGTAATGATGAAAAATGGCATTTCGTTTTAAAGAAAAGAAAAAGAGGTAAAAAGATCAGGAGAAAACGTTTCACCATGCCATAGTATGGGTGGTCAAAGCGAACATAAAAATGCAATTTCTTACGTGCTTTGACGACACGATATAATTAACAGCTCATATGAAATTAAATACACGTGGGACATTTCAGAAGTTCTGAAACCTTTTCTTAGGAGAATCACTTATAACTGTCGTAGATTATTGTAATTTGAGTATGTCATTAATATACGATTAATAAGCTGACTTGTCAACTTTTGTTATTACCAATTGAAGAAGACGGCTGTAACAGGTCACCCTACAAAACAGTGGCTGTAACGGCTCTTTGAACGCCACCTACAAAAAACTGGTTTTAATAGTTCTTTCAACGCACCCTAATAAAAGATTGTAACTTCTCTTTGAATGCACCCTATTAAACATTGGCTGTAACAGCTCTTTGAATGCACATTACTAAACACTGACTGTAACAGCCTTTTGAACACACCTTACGAAACATTGGCTGTAACAGCCTTTTGAACGCAGCCTACAAAACACTGACAGTAACAGCCTTTTGAACACACCTTACTAAACATTGGCTGTAACAGCCTTTTGAACGCAGCCTACAAAACACTGACTGTAACAGCCTTTTTGAACACACCTTACGAAACATTGGCTGTAACAGCCTTTTGAACGCAGCCTACAAAACACTGACTGTAACAGCTTTTTGGACATATCTTACGAAACATTGGCTGTAACAGCCTTTTGAACGCAGCCTACAAAAAACTGACTGTAACAGCCTTTTGAACACACCTTACTAAACAATGGCTGTAACAGCCTTTTGAACGCAGCCTACAAAACACTGACTGTAACAGCCTTTTGAACACACCTTACTAAACATTGGCTGTGACAGCCTTTTGAACGCAGCCTACAAAACACTGACTGTAACAGCCTTTTGAACACACCTTACTAAACATTGGCTGCAACAGCCTTTTGAACACAGCCTACAAAACACTGACTGTAACAGCCTTTTGAACACACCTTACGAAACATTGGCTGTAACAGCCTTTTGAACACAGCCTACAAAACACTGACTGTAACAGCCTTTTGAACACACCTTACTAAACATTGGCTGTAACAGCCTTTTGAACGCAGCCTACAAAACACTGACTGTAACAGCTCTTTGAACACACCCTACACTGACTGTAACAACACTTTTAAGGCACCCTACTAAACAATGGCTGTAACAGCTCCTTGAACGCAACCTAGTAAACACTGTCTGTAACACTCCATACTAAACACTGCTTGTCATTGCTGACTAGTTTGCAGAATGCAATCGGGACGTAACGACAATTTGGAAGCTCGCTATGCATTAAAGTTTTGTGCTGAGAGAGATGGGCATCAAAACTATCCTTCACCTTCGCCCAATCACAGTCTAAGTTGAAAAAACACTCAAGGGTTGTTAAGAAGATGTAAGAAGCTTCGACAAGGGTCCTTGATGCTTTCATTTTGGACGACTTCCATGGGAACTTCACGAAGTGGCGGGAGCGTTACAACAAATGTTTCAAGGCAGGGTATACGGGGGTATTGAAGCAGATTAGAGATTTTGTACTTTCAAATTAATAGGTGTCTCTCTTGGAACCGTCTCAAGAACTTCTGGGATGTACCCCGAATTTGTTTTTAATTGGTATCACTCCATGCAAGGCAGTAAAGCCCCTAAAACGCAAAGGGGTTACAGAAGAATTAGGAACAGAAGCATTAATAATGAGCGGACAGAGAAAAGAGTAATAAGGTGGACAATAGATAGCGATTGACATTGCATTTAAATTTTTGCAGATTAAAGTTGGCTGGAAAGCGTGGCGCCGGGAGTTCCACAAGCGAGAAGTGCGAGAAAATAAACTGTTAGCGTAGAATTTACGGTTACATCTGGCCAGCTCAACTGTAAATTGATGAGATCTAGACGCCAGTCGAGTACTGCGCTTAAATTCAAAAAAACTAGGTACCACAGCGAAGACCTTATCCGAACAATTACCATGAACTTATTGATAGAAAAGGCACAGAAAGACAACCTTAAGGCGTTGGGAAAATGACTGAAGCTGAGCTGCCAGAACAAGACCAATAATATTGCTGATTCTTTTTGGGATCTCATTAAGGAGCTCTATATAAATAGCAGGTGCACCGGGCCATATATAGCAGAAATATTCTAAGCATGGACGAATGGTGGGTAGTATAGCTTCGGTGGAAGCCTGATAATATTGAAAATGGTCTCCGCTTGTAGCCAAGCTACTTGTTAAATGCAGTTTGGAAAAAAAAATCTCTTTCAGACGATCTTGTTTCTGCCTTAATTTCTGCGATGAGGAATTATGATTATTTACATAATTTATGCTCGTAATATTCTCCTCAGCTTTGTCGATATTATCCCAACATTTTCGCTTGCCGATCGGTTTAATCTTTCGGGAATTTCGAACTGAAACCTTTAATCTATGTAGGTAGATGGTTCCCGTCCCACTGGCCATATCTCGGGATATTTTGCCTTGTTTTTATTTTCTTATGACTCCTTTTTTGCTTCTCCAGAACTCGGATATGACCATTCATTACATGATCCAGAAATTGAACTCACATCCACTAAGTAACTGCAAAATTTAACCAAGAAGCTGAAATGCTCTATCAACCAAGATGAAAAAACGTTCACATTAATCAATGCATAATGTAATCGTTGTTGTAATACATTGATTTATTCAAACTATTCTCTTCCTCTTGCAACAGCGTTTCAGTCACTTACCTTCTTGGCTTTCTTCAGGTGTCTGTTGTTCTTGGTTAAATTTGGCAGTTATTGGTGGTTGTGAGCAGGGCTGTGGAATTGGAACACAAAAACTTCGACTCCTCTATTTTTGTCACCTCTGACTCCTTTATGTAATTAAGTGAACATGGCTAAATGTTTTATAAAGTCTATACACTCCTAACATGAATAGGCTTATATCATTATAACAGGTTTATATCAATTAAATAAAGACATTGTGGCTTTTATATCATATCTATTCATACTTCAATATTTTCTAACGGAATTAAACAAAATCTTTCACAGAATATAGAAGAAATAAAAATAAAATTAGTATAAGACTTTATATATATATATATATATATATATATATATATATCACAAATTAACTGATTTAAAATATGATTTCTTCGCTACACAGGAATTACCATGTTTCAAAAACCGAAGCTAAAACTTCAAATTTAATTACATAATTAAATTAAAAGCACTAGTTTCGTTTCATTCTCAAGTTTGGTCCAAAATTCGCTTGAGGATGAAACAGAACTAGCGCTTTTAATTAATTATATAAGTTTTTAGCTTCGGTTTTTTTGTATGGTAATTCCTGTAAAGAAAATCATATTTTAAATCAGTTAATTTATAATATTTATGCTCTGTAACTTTACATTGAGCAATGTTTTGTAAAAATAAAAATATCAATAAGAACATCGGATTATATATCTTACTGTGCTTTCTTTTTATTATAATATATATATATATATATATATATATATATATATATATATATATATAAAGGCTTAAACACTAATATTCCATGATCATAATCTATTCCATTGGAATCGTAAATACGATCCAATTCATCAGACCTACAAATTCAAAAAGAAAACAGAAAAAAAAAACAATTCCGGAAATAAAAATAGAATTTAGAGAGATTGTAAGTATGTGAGTGTGGGACGAATGTTTGAGCTAAAGAGAGGGGTAACAGACGAGAGAAGGTGGGAGATTAAAATTTAACAGAGAGAAGTTTAGGAGAGGTGAGTGGAAGAGGCTTAAGTGAGAGAAACATGAATGTTGCCGGATGTCTAATACATTAAAGATACATTTCGTGTTGACATCCACACACCATAGACGATCTAATCTTAAAGATCAGAAGAAGAGGGAGGGAGAGGAAAAGAAAAGGAAAAGGGGTGGGGGAGAGAGATGGGGCGGGGGAAACTAAAACTGAAGGGCATTTACTGAAAGGACCGCTGTGTAATTAAGAAAATTTGACAAAATTAATATCGACCACAGGTTACAAATCAAATATAAACATATAAAAAATAAATATAACGATTATCTAATCTAGCAAGGACCTATATTTTTATGTTCAAAAACACATGCGAATACATACATACACAATAGCATATACACATATATACATACACATAGGCGTGTACCCACATACACACATACATATACCCACATATACACACATATATCTGGTTCAATATGTTAGCTCTATCTCTGATACAGAGCGCTTTCTAATAAGTACCGCGCATATAAATATACAAATAATATATATATATATATATATATATATATATATATATATATATATATATATATATATATATATATATATATATATATATATATATCTTTGCAAATAAAAATAAGTACAGAAAAAATAAAACTACTTTATAACGGAAGATGAAATATAATCATTTAGATATTTGGGACTCGTCAGCAGTGCGCATCCACTACCAACAATTGAAACCTTGACAGTTAGGTTGTCGAGCAAACATCATATCAACTGTTCCACCGGGCCTCATAGTCCTATGATTACGGAGAACTCAGTAAGAGTTTCACCACGGAATATGTGAGCGAGCGGCGTTATATTGAGCCTGATAAAATATAATTATCAAATCCTCCTAATAATTTCTATCATGTACATCATTGTTTGAACCAGCTTCTAACGCTCTAGAGTGAGCGGCTTGGTGAAAGTAGTCGTGGCTCCAGGGGGCACAGTCCTATGTTTACAGAGAACTCAGTAGAGTTCCACCACGGAATATGTGAGCGAGCAGCGCTATATTGAGTCTGATTTACAATCTCTTCGAGGCCCGGTGGAACAGTTGGTATGATGTTCGCTTGACAACCTAACTGTCAGGGTTTCAATTCTCAGTAGTGGATGCGAACTGCTGATGAGTCCCAAATATAGGACGAAACGGCTGTCCAGTGCTTTCTGCATTCTGTTGAGGTTTCTTTCAGACTCGATGAATTACTTAATATATATATATATATATATGTATATCGCCAGAAACCGGTTTCATGTCGCAAACATGTCAATAGCATAAAAAGGGACTAGGAATTACATCCTCAGACGGAGACTCCTAACAAGTAATTATCTTTCAACTGAGCTTTAGATAAAATACGTACAGAACTTTCATTATAAATTCGGTGAAAAACTTAACGTAAGTTTTTTGTCTGTTTTTGTTTCCTTTCTGAGATTTAAATTCTGATAATGGTCAGTCGAAAAGATGAAGTTATATCAAAAGACATAGAGTTGAATTACAATCTTCAAAAACAGAAAATAAATGCAGCATTTTATTTATTTATTTGTAATTGGGCTGTCCGAGTCAGTCGAATTGGAACTACACTGAATTGACGTTTCTGCATATATTTTTTTTCGGGTACGTACTGAACCCTTCGTCGAAAAACCTGCATAACCTTGCAACTGACTCCCCAGTAATTATTCGGTTATCGTCTGCGTACACGAAGCCCTACTATTGACTCCGAGTAGGAAAAAAATGAATGTATACTTCCATTGTAAAGAAAGAAAGAAAAAAAAAAAGAAAGAAAGAAAAAGAAAGAAAGAAAGAAATATGGTAAAAGGAAAGAAGAAAAAGCAATAAAAGATGACAGAAATGAAGGGAAGAGAAGAAAGAAGGAAAGAAAGGAAATAAAAATATGGTAAACGGAAATAAGGAATGTGGTAAATGGAAAGAAAGAAAGAAAGAAAGAAAGAAAGAAAGAAAGAAAGAATAAAAAAGAAAGGAGAGAAGGAAGAAAAGACGAATATAGAAAGTGAAAAGAAAGAATGAAAAAGAAAGAAAAGAATAAAGAAGGAGGAAAAAGAAGCAAAGAAAGGCCATAGAAAAATAAAGAAAAGAAACAAAAATCAGAAAAAGAAATAAAGAAAAAAGAAAGAAAGAAAGAAAGAAGGAAGATGAGAAGAATAAGGAAAGGGGGAGAAAGAATCATAGAAAAATAAAAGAAAGAAAGAAAGAAAGAAAGAAAGAAAGAAAGAAAGGAAAGAAAGAAAGAAAGAAAGAAAGAAAGAAGAATAAAGGATGAGGAATAAGAAAGAAAGAAAGAAAGAAAGAAAGAAAGAAGAATAAAGGATGAGGAATAAGAAAGAAAGAAAGAAAGAAAGAAAGAAAGAAAGAAAGAAAGAAAGAAAAGAAAGAAAGAAGAATAAAGGATGAGGAATAAGAAAGAAAGAAAGAAAGAAAGAAAGAAAGAAAGAAAGAAAGAGCATAGAAAATAATGGAAATAAAGAAAAAGAAAAGAACGTTGAAAGAAAGAAAGAAAAGAAGAATAAAGAAGGAGGAAAAAGAAAGAAAGAAAGACCATAGAAAAATAAAGAAAAGAAAGAAAAATCAAAAAAAGAAATAAAGAAAAGAAATAAGAAATACGGTAAACAGAAATAAGGAATGTGGTAAAAAAATAAGAAAGAAAGAAAGAAAGAAAGAAAGAAAGAAAGAAAGAAGTGGAAGGCTGGAAAGAAAGAAAGAAAGAAAGAAAGAAAGAAAGAAAGAAAGAAAGAAAGAAAGAAAGAAAGAAAGAAAGAAGTGGAAGGCTAGAAAGAAAGAAAGAAAGAAAGAAAGAAAGAAAGAGAGAAAAAAACAAAACTTACTCCAGGGGTGAAAAAAAGAGAGATGGGGGTGTAGAAACGGGGAGGGGATATATAGAGAGAGATTTGTTTTTTTAACGGTTTATCAACCTTTTGAATGTTATTTAAAACCAGAAAATATTTTTAGATTGAAAGATTTTTGCGGGAAGGATAATAATGGCTTAGTGATACAAGTCTTATTAATTAACCCATAGTTGGGGGGGAAATGCTTAGGTGTATATAACGAATCCAACGGTGATTGGAACTCGGTTCTCTTGTTAATATTTCCGAGCCATTATCCATTACACCACCCACACATCCAAGCTTACAACACTTGTGGAGAAAGAGAGAGGGAGAAAGAGAGGAGTGTGTTCTTCATATCTTTCGGACGTCTTATAGATTGCTGCTGGTGTATAGAAAAAGTTTAAAATATGCATTTTTATTCAGTTTTTGGTAACTTATAAACATGCAATGATCGAGAATTATCAAGAAGAGGGAATTATGGGAAATCGGAAAATGCCTCATGACACAAAATTGAAAAAAAAAATCCCTCTCGACACCCGAAGAAGACGACGGAGAAGATTTTAAGATTTTTCTTCAGTTAATTGATGCATCATCATCATCATAATCATAATTATCCTCAGACCGATAACTAGGTGTGGTCGTAGAGCCCCTGCGCAGCCGAGTACCTGACCAGCTTCCTCCGCCTATCACGGTAGATATTCATTCTCAGACAAGGTAGACATGGCGCAACGGTGAAGCAGATTCGCACAGCGACCTTTATGTTCCTGTTTTTCTGACATTTCTGTACGGAGCCGCACGCTTGGATCGTCTCCTCGGATCGATATTATTAATGTCACCTTCTTAACTAATAGCGACATTCGAACTTGCCTCCTTCTGGTCAGAACTCCAACGTGCGAGACATTCGGCCATGCAGACGGCTATAATAGGAAATGAGAGACCAAGTCATTTACTTATACAACAGCAAAATAAATGTTGATATCATTTTTGGATCTTACAAACAAATTAATAACAATGTCTGCTTGATTTCAGTAATTATAACGATTTAAGACAACTATATATATATATATATATATATATATATATATAATTTTTAAGCATTACGCCCCGAGCAAGGCGTGAAGCCACTAGGATGCAGGGGGTTGCAGAAGATTTGGAGCGAGAGCAGATAGGAGTGATAGAAGAAAGGATGAGGAGAAGGGTAGTGGATAGATCAAGGTAACTGGAGATGCCTTGCTCGGGGCGTAATGCTTAAAAAAAAAAAAGATCGTGACAATCTTGTGAAGTGCATCAGATTTTGCTTCACAAATGATGGAAATCATACTGAACAAATTATTTGTTAATATTTCAGTTCAATAAAATGTTGTTGAAGATTTAATTTCTTGAAAATAAGCATTTTAATCCATGTGTCGAGACTTTAGGGTCACCCCTTATATACAACTTTATTTTGTACTAGTAACATTGACAAAAAATACCTTGTATATGCTGGGTAGGTTTTTATCATCTCTCAGTTGCATCTAAATTCGGACAGAGTGCGACTCGGTTTTAGCTCTGTCCATGGACAGAGACGCAGCTGAGTAAAATAAATACTGCGAGGTGCCCGGCACTGGGGGACAGCTGCCCGTGGCTGCAGCCACATTGCACTAGAGATGGGGGATCGGCAGTCGACGTCGATGCTAGCCACAACCGACAACTGGTCAATTTTTGTCCC
Organism: Acanthosepion pharaonis; assembly: GCA_903632075.3. NCBI lineage: Eukaryota > Metazoa > Mollusca > Cephalopoda > Sepiida > Sepiidae > Acanthosepion > Acanthosepion pharaonis. The sequence continues at coordinate 1,805,597 of CAHIKZ030005495.1, read as the reverse complement.
TGGCCCGAGTGGACGCGATCGGGTTCCCAATGTTAAATCAGACCTTGTGTCACATCCCATCTGAGAGGGGTGACTTGGGTAAATAATACTATTAACATTGACATTGGCATAAAATTAAATTTGTTATTTATGTTAGGAAGGTTCAATCAATTTTAATTTTAACTAGACTATTAATTGTTGATGGCTTGTAGGCGTCTGTCATCGTGACCTTTTTGTGGTTGGAAACTAAAGATGGAAAATACATTTAAAGATTGGTAGCGTACTTACTTGACTTTTGCAGACGTAATAGAACCACATTTCTTTGCGTAAACATTGGGATTGTCTTCGGAGAATTTTTATTGAGTTTTTCATTTATTTTTTTTTTAAATTCAAGAATTTACTTTATGATGTCTTGATTCAAGATGGCTTTTTGAAAATGTATTTTATTTTATTTTTCTTTACATCTTTCGTATTTTCTTAGATTTTTTTAGAATTTTAAGAAATACAGTTTTATGGAATTTTAACGTGAGATGTTTTCTTAAAGTTTTTTTTTCCTGTTCGATTTTATAGTCAGTTTTTTTCTTTCCTTGCCTTTCTTCTTGAGTCCTTTTCCTCTTC
>CAHIKZ030005495.1:1790000-1802500 GCA_903632075.3 Acanthosepion pharaonis | reverse complement strand
TCTATGTTGTTTGTTAATATCTATATAGTTTGTTAATACCGATCTAGTTTGTTAATATCTATCTATCTATCTATCTATCTATCTATCTATCTATCTATCTATCTCTCTATCTGTCTGTCTGTCTTTGATCTTGATCCCCCTCCTTCTCTTTATCCTTTCCCTAAACACCCCTCTTTACTCTTACTTTCACTCTCTGTAATTCCTTGCGCGCTAGTGGCACTCCTGCCTTTCTTGGAATGAAATGCTTAAAAACAGAAAAAGAAAAGTCGATGTCGAGTAATAGTTGACAAGCTAGCCTGGTGTGTTTAATCCGCAGTAATGTCCTTGTGGGAAACTAAGTAAGGTTATCAAAGATGCACATAATAATGCGCTCGGTAATAACCATTTTCGAATTTCAGAGTAAAATAGAATTTCCTCCAAACGCTGAACGAACTCCAAATACTCTTCCTCATGCATTGTTTCTTCCGTGCATTGTTTATTATACTTTCTCCCATTAAACCATCTTTTTCTTGTTCTTTCAATTGTTGTTTGTTTTCGTTGAGTGAGATTCATACAGATGTTTCTGTAAATAACATACGGGCCATTTATTGTTTGCATTTTTTTGTGGGGTTTTTGTGGGGTTTATTTGTTTTTTTTACAGAAATCGAAAGCAAAAGATGGTAAGAAACAAAAAAAAAAGAAAAATACATCTTACTTATTATAAAACGCAGATTCTGTGTGTGTGTGTGTGTGTGTGTGTGTGTGTGTGTGTGTGTGTGTGTGTGTACGTACGTACGTACGTACGTTTATATATTGGATCGGATTTCCTACATTTTTCAAACGGTTTCAACAAAACTTCACAGGACTACATAAAATTGCCTTGCGGTGGTTCTGACAGCGCCAAAAATTGGAAAAACACGATTGTTTTTGCACGAAATCAATTTGAAAACACGAATGTCTGCCATTCGTAAAATTGACATATTGCGCCTTCTCGGCTTCATGTTCTCACCTGACTTGAAGTGAAAAGACTATATTGAAACCATTGCTAAGTCAGCTACTAAGAAAGTTAGTTCACTGTGTGGGGCAAGACAATTTATCTCTCCAGAATCTATCTTACATATCTATAAGTCTACCATTCGTCCATGCTTAGAATATTACTGCCAAATATGGTCCGGTACCCCTGTTATTTACCTTGAACTCTTGATAAAATCCAAAGAAGAATCAGCAATATTATTATTATCTGGCAGCTCGGATTCACTCACTTTCCCACTGCCGTAAGGTTGTCTTTTTGCGTCTTTTCTATGATTACTTTCATGGTAATTGTTCGAATGAGCTCTTCACTATGGTACCTAGACTTTATGAATTTAAGCTCAGTACTAGACTGGCGTCGAGATCTCATCAATTTACGGTTGAGCTGGCTTGATATAACCGTAAATTCTATGCTAACAGTCTCTTTTCTCGCATTTCATCCTTGTGGAACTCCCTTCCGGCTCCATGCTTTCCAGCCAACTTTAGTCTGCAAAAATTTAAATGCAATACCAATCGCTATCTGCTGTCTTTCTGATTACCCTTTTCTCTTCCTGCTCATTATTAATGTTTCTATTCCTAATTCTTCCAGTAAAGATGTCTCCGTAAATTCTATGCTGACTGTTTCTTCTCTCGCACTTCTTGCTTGTGGTACTCCCTTCTGGTTCTATGCTTTCCAGCTAAATTTAATCTGCGAAAATTTAAATACAATGTCAATCGCTATCTACTGTACTCCTTATTACTCTCTTTTCTTTTTTCTCGGTATTAATGTTTCTGTTCCTAATTCTTCCGCACTCTGTAACCCCATGCGTCTTAGTGGCTTTACTGCCTTGCCTTGCATGGGGTGATACCGATAAGAAAAAAAAAACAGAAAAAAGAAACAGAATGAAATATGCAATACGATGATTCCTTCTGGCTTCTTGCATATCTATAAGTCTACCATTCGCCCATGTTTAGAATATTGCTGTCATATTATGCTCCTGCGGTTTACCTTGAGCTCTAGATAAAATCCCAAGAAGAATCAGCAATATTATTGGCTCTGATCTGGTGGCTCGGCTCCAGTCACTTTCCCACCATCATAAGGTTGCCTTTCTATGTCTTTTCTATAATTACTTTCATAGTAATTGTTTGGATGAGCTCTTTGCTATGGTACCTAGACTTTATGAATTTAAGCTCAGTACTAGACTGGCGTCGAGATCTCATCAATTTACTGCTGAGCTGGCTAGATGGAACCGTAAGTTCTATGCTAACAGTTTCTTTTCTCGCATTTCTCCCCTGTGGAAACCTATTCCGGCTCCAGGCTTCCCAGCCAAGTTTAATATGCAAAGATTTAAATACAATGTCAATCGCTACTGTCCTCCTGATTACTCTTTCCTCTTCCCACTCATTATTAATATTTCTGTTCCTAATTCTTCCACACCCTGTAACCCCTTGTGTCTTAGTGACTTTACTACCTTGAATGGGGTGATACCGATTGAAAAATTCAAAATACGTTTGGGACGAACTATCAATAAACTGTACGTATCTTCTCATTTGAAAGATTGGAGTAACACAATCTTCCAACTGTACTAATCTTATTATGTAGTACTAATCTTATTATGTAATACTAATCTTATTATGTAGTAATAATCTTGGAAATAACAGGTTCAGTAAGCTTTGATGTGCGGGTGGTGTAATGGATAATGGCTTGGAATTGTTAATCGGACAACCGAGTTCAAATTCACGTTGGGTTCGTTATATTCACTTACGCGCGAGTACCCTCTTCTCTCCCAAGCTCTGGGTTAATTAGTAGGATATGTATCACTAAATCATTACTTCTTACTATCCAAAAATATTTTCTGGCTTTAAATAATCTCAAAGGGTTAATAAATCATGCAAAACGAATCAATAAATAACAATAAATAAATTATTTAGTAAGTTCGTCTAAGTAAACCGTCCTGGGTAAGACGATAAACTGCGTCCAGCAGCAAGGCCTCTGATCAAGAGGTTTTGAGGAGCATGGAACCACCTCTTAATTGCTGATGTTCCCAGGTCCACCCTGACCCGGGGTGGTAGAATCTGTTAGGGTCCCAACTATGGGTAAATAGTTACCAACCGCCGCCAAACCCCCAAAAAAAAAAACTGGGGATCAAAACACTATGAAAGTGTAAAAATAGGTTTTAATACCAGAAATAATATTATTCCCAGCAATACATTTTTGAAAAGAAATATTACCGGTGATACATTTTTGGAGGAAAAATATTGCCAGAAATACATTTATGAAAGAAAAAATATTGCCAGAAATACATTTATGAAAGAAAAAATATTGCCAGAAATACATTTATGAAAGAAAAAATATTGCCAGAAATACATTTATGAAAGAAAAAAAAATATTACCAGCAATAAAAGTTGTCGGCATTAAATAACCCATTGAGCTTGATATGCCCTTAAACAAAATAAACCAAACCAATCTAAACCAAAGAATAAATATTCTATTCATACGAATCTATCCTAAAAATGTTGTCGGCATTAAATAACACATTGAGGTTGATATGCCGTAAAACAAAATAAACCAAACCAAAATCGTCTAAGTAAATATTGTTGCATTCATAACGATAACGAAGATTGAAAAGATTGTGTTCCGCCAAAAGGGCGACATGACGATAAACTAGACCCATTTGAATGATTGACGTCAATTCTCTAATTGTTCCAGTATTCGATCTGAACACTTCTACGTACTGTAATGGTTAGAAAGTTAGTCTTCTTGTATTAGTATCTGGGCACCAGATACTTTCGACCTAATCTAATCTAATCTACGCCTAGAGAACCCGCAAAATCATGTTGTGTTTCCTGTTCCTTGCTTTCCCTCACAATTCATTTTCAGCATTAACACGTTAGATTTCTCTGCTACAGTTTGGAGCAAGGCAGTTAAATTTACAGTAACTTGTTTCGCTTTTCTTTTACCACTACAACCAAAACCCCACACTCGTTATAGTAGTAACCCTGACTAATTTGCAGCAGTGGTTATATATACTACTAATTGCTTCACAACCAATACAGAACCATAGTTAAATGGTAAGAATCTGCGTCTTGAATTGCTTTATTATCTCTTTTTTTCCGACAACGTGACGTTTATAGAGCATTTCAGAGTTTAACCGCATTTAGAATTATAATCTTAAAAAGCAACATGTTTACCATTGATTAATTTATGAATTCCAAAAGAGTAGTACAGTGTAACCCGGATATAAGAGACCCGGATATAAGAGAAACACGGATATAAGAGAGATTTTCTCTGGTCCCAAATTAGAGCCTGTGTCAATGTATATAAAATAGATCAAACCCGGATATAAGAGAAACCCGGATATAGGAGACTTCTTCTCCGGTCCCGACAACTCTCTTATATCCGGGTTGCACTGTACTTTATATACGATATATTTGAACGAAAATAAAAAAAAAAATCCCTAGAATGACGTCAAAATCCGTGAAAATCTTTCATCCTTTAATAGTCAGATGTGCTTCGTTTAATTTGTAATGTACAGTGTAACCCGCATATAAGAGACCCGGATATAAGAGAGATTTTCTCTGGTCCCAAATTAGAGCCTGTGTTAATGTATATAAAATAGACCAAACCCGGATATAAGAGAAACCCGGATATAAGAGAGTTCTTCTCCGGTTCCGACAACTCTCTTATATCCGGGTTACACTGTATATAAAATAGAACAAACCCGGATATAAGAGAAACCCGGATATAAGAGACTTCTCCGGTCCCGACAACTCTCTTATATCCGGGTTACACTGTACTACTTCAGAGGTATTTTAAAACACTCTATTCGTAATGTACAGACGAAGGGAAATATACTTTAACCTTCAGATTGTAGAAAAATCAAATTCAAAAAAAGATTACAATATAGCAAAGAAAGAAAATCATTATCTTCCAATATACAATACAAATCAGTTCTTTGTACTTTGATGATTACCAATTAGTGTAACTCTTTAAAAAAAAAGATTAAGTTTGGTTATTTAACAGACTCTAAACAGAAAGAATAAAAGGCGACATTTTCCAACAAATGTAATTCCGGTTTACATTTTCTTAGAAATAAAAGCAAAGATTTTTCCCTTGTTTTTTCGCCACTTAACAAAATAGTTGTCGACATTTATAGCTGTTTTTATTAACCAGTCCTGATTGGCAGACGACTGCGTGTCGGTATTAATTAAGTGAGGCTGCTTTGTCAGTGAACGAAGCACGATTTGTGGGCGCGCTGAATTTCAATGTACAATACTTTCATACTAAAATAGCACCTAAAAAATTCCGACACCTTTCGTTGCTGTAACATAGCAGGCGAAATACAGAATGCCTGGTTGAACAATTTATATCAAAAATCGCTATCAGAGAAGGCAGTTTCTTTCAAGATGGCTGGTCCGTCCTGGGTATGACGATTAACTACATCCGCGTCCTGGGTAAGACGATAAACTACACCCGTGTCCTGAGTATGACGATAAACTACATTCGCGTACTGGGTAAGACAATAAACTACATCTGCGTCCTGGGTAAGACAATAAACTACATCCGCGTCCTGGGTAAGACAATAAACTATATCCGTGTCCTGAGTATGACGATAAACTACATCCGCGTCCTGGGTAAGACGATAAACTACATCCGCGTCCTGGGTAAGACAATAAACTATATCCGTGTCCTGAGTATGACGATAAACTACATCCGCGTCCTGGGTAAGACGATAAACTACATCCGCGTCCTGGGTAAGACAATAAACTATATCCGTGTCCTGAGTATGACGATAAACTACATCCGCGTCCTGAGTATGACGGTAAACTACATTCGCGTCCTGGGTATGACGATAAACTACATCCAACAGCAAAACCTCTGATCAGGAGGTTTTGGGGAGCGTGGAACCACCTCTTAATTGCTGTTGTTCCCAGGTCCACGCTGACCCGGGGTGGTAGCACCTGTTAGGGTCCCAGCTATGGGTAAATAGTTAACACCGAAGCTGGGGTCAAAACACTATGAAAGGGTAAAAATAGGTTTTAATACCACAAATACTTCATAAAAAATTATTAGCAGCAATAAATTTTTGAAGAAAAAAATTATTACCAGCAATTCATTATTACCAGCAATTCATTATTATCAGCAATAGATTTTTTGAAGGAAAATATATTACCGGCGACACATTTTTGAAGAAAAAATATTACCAGAAATAGATTTTTTCAAGGAAAAATATTACCAGAAATATATTTTTCCCTTGAAAAAATATTACCAGTAATACAGTATTGAAAAAAAATATTACCAGCAATAAAAATTGTTGGCATTAAATAACCCATTGAGATGTCGATATGCCGTAAAACAAAACAAGCAAACAAACAAGATAGTTAATCAAAAATTATTAAACCAGTCATTCTTTAGCCCTGAATTTAACCTGCGATATTCTTTCTGTATATGTCGTGTTCTTTCAGGACGCGGACGATCATGGCTCGCCTCAGCTTACTATTATGCGTTATTTTTCTCTGTCCTTCTTGTCTTGTGAGTGCCAAATTTTCCAAGTCCTCTTTCCTCATTATGCACCCTATAACTTTCAACTGTCTCTTTCTGATGTCCTGTATGTGTCCTTCTTGTTTCTATTTTCTCCCAAACTTCCTCATTGCCTACATTTTCAGTCTATGATATTCTCATCATCCTTCTGTAGAACTACATTTTTGTCGCCTCAAGTTTCTTCTTCATCTGTGGGATGGTCCCTCATTCTCTGATATCACATAGCAGCTCACCTTCTATATTATGTTAATTTGGTAACAAAAGCTGTCAGGATTTTTTTTCTATCATCCTGTAATTAATCTTTAGTGCGTTTTATTTTTATTTTATTATTCTCTGCTTTGAGGTAACGTCTATAATTTTAAAGTATGGGAATATAAAATGAAAAAAAATATATTTGAGGTTCAGTTTTCGCTAGATCCAGCTAAGAAAACAAAAGTCCTCACCCTAATCCCTAGGCGGAGACAAACTAAGTAAAGAAATACCCAATATATTAATAGGCTTATATATATATATATATATATATATATATATATATATATATGTGCTATATTTATATATATATATTTATATATATATGCTATATATATATATATATATGTGTGTGTGTGCTATATTTATGGGATAAAGCGTGTGTAAAGTGTGTAAATATAAAAGTGAACATAAAAGTCAACACTTAGAGGCGACAGTCTGTTTCATGCTAGATGCAATCGTCAGAACACGAGTGCTGTTGTTGTTTTTCTCGGCTATTTATGTATACGGGTCAGTGGTGCATTGTGGGTAGTCTATATATATATATATATATATATATATATATATATATATATACAGGATGTCCATAAAATCTCGTTATAATTTTAAAAATATATTACAAAGGCAATTGATGTGGCACCACTAATAGACGACCTTCAACCAACCATCATTTTCCAGCAAGATTGGGGAATGTTCATGGGTTCCTAAATAAAACATTTCCAGACCGGTGGATTGAAAGTGATGGCCAAAATCCCTGGCCATCTCGTTCACCAGATATCATTCCTTTGGACTTCTTTCTTGAAGACATCGTGTATCAAACAAAGATACGGGACGTCATTGATCTAAAGCAAAAGATCCCTGATGCCATTGCCACCATTGATGAGGCTATGCTGCAACGAACATGGCAAGAAATTGAGAACCGTCTTGATGTGCTTCGGACAACTATTGGAGTCCATATACAGGTGGATTAAATTAGTTAATATCTTGAATATCTACACTTCATTTTGTAACAATTTCCACATATTTGTTCATTTGTTTTTGTAATATTTTTTAAATTGTAAATATATATGTATACATATATATATATATATATAAGTTAAGTTACGAAGAACTTGGTAAACCGAATGGGTAATTCCAAGGAGGATGAAATCCTGAGAGCTCAATGTGAATACAGAGCTAATATTTAATGAAAAAACAGACCACTTTAAGGTACCATTACAATAATTTAATTCACCAAAATCTTTTTTAAAGAACTCCGGATCATCAGGTAACAATTCCAACAACGAAAAAATTTTTTTCATTATATATATATATATATATATATATATATATATATATATATATATATATATATCTGTGTGTGTGTGTATTAGAGTTCATTTCAAATTCATCCATGAAAAGAAATTCCTTCCAATACCAAAAACCACATCATGACCAAATAGACCTAATAAAAATCTATTACGCAATTCTAGTAAATTTTATTCCAAATACAAAAATAAATGTATAATATAAATGAATAGAATATATATCAAATTATATAAGCAAAATATATAAGTAAATTAAAAATGTGGCTCTTGGGATTAAGGAAAACATCACTTAATACTATTACAGAAATATACGGCAACATGATTGATCGAAAACACAACTAAAAAGATATCCAAGGCTGACTGATCATAAAAAAGGTTTAGGATGTTTTTATTATCCAATATCAAATTGTCCTCCAGAAGACTTCAGAATCTCCTGCAACGCTTCTGGGCGGTCTCCTTGTTTAAGTTGGTGAATGCGGCCATAATACTTGTCTTCAGTTCATCTTTGCTGTTAAAAAGAGTTTTGTTGGTCTCTCGCACAACTCTGGGGAGTTAAGTGGCCAGATGTAAGGGGTGATGTGGTCACAGAATTTGTCTGACGGTCATGACTGAGTTCTCTTGCTTGTGTGGCATGGTGCGACGTCCTGTTGTCAGACATGGTGTCTTTCAGTAGCCACCCTCTTAAACCAGGGAGAAAATGCCTCCTCAGAGCACTTTATCTAGGCCTCCGTTCATCTTCCCATAGGGCCTCACCCCATGGGAAGATGAATGGAAGCATAACGTTGCCATCACTAGTGATCACTCCAAACACCTTCGTAATCACCATTAGACTCGTCCACGACTTTCCGAATCCTCTGCACTGTCCTCAGATTGACGCAGAAACACTCAGAATCGTTCGTATTGGAGCTTCCGGTGCGAATGCCAAGCAGTAGAGCATGCCATTTCCAAGTTTCTGGCGGAGTGAATTGCGTCATGGTGCTCTTTTTCTCACAGACGGTGTAGTCGACAAAATCAAAAACAAACAACGCGCATGCGTGTAATCAAAAATATAAAATGGCGATAAGTTACCAATCACACCTTGTAACTCCCCATCACTGTTCTGTCATGCATTTACACATGTCCTTTAAGTACGCCGATCATGGCTCTCCACAACTTCCAATACTTGTAATTATTTACACTATATTGTTCGGAATGTTGTCCTTATCTTTATTGCTATATTCACGGCGTTTTTGGTCATTGTACGCACCTGTCTCCTTCAGGTGATTGGAATTTCGAACTGAACTTTTGTCCATCGGGATAGATTGTTCTAGTTTTACGTGCCATGCCACTTCCGGATGTCTCAGTTGTCTCCCCTTAACTCAAACCTACAAGTTTTTTGTTCACTACTGCCGTAGCCAGGTATTGAACGGACAACTCTTTTGGATCAAATCACTGGATCCAACCAACACTTCCATCCACTAGGCCAATACTTGTGTAACTCGAAGTAATGTTGCTTCCTTACTATACCAACCAATCTTTGTATTGCCATCCATTTACACAAGAACATTAAATGGGTTGCTCACCATAAATATACAATACACGAAAAAAATAGAAGGCTCTGAAATATTAGTCTGTGGTAAGTGTTAGTCGTAATATTATTTTAAATTTATTTGACCAAGCAATGTCAGATATCATTAATTTTGACTAGTATTTCTTTCATTTTAATTACAATTGCTTTTTATCTAATAGTGTCAGTAGTAATATTATCATGAATTTTTATTATATGAAGAACTGTCAGCCATGATTAATTTTTAACTAGAATTTTTTTCATTTTAATTACAATTGCTTTTTATCTAGTAGTGTTATTAGTAATATCATCTTGCATTTCTATCTATAAAAGGCAGGATGTGTGTGTGTGTGTGTGTGTGTGTGTGTGTGTGTGTGTGTGTGTGTGTGTGTGTGTGTGTGTGTGTGTGTGTGTGTAATGCACGGCCGCAATTTTCGACGGATTTGCACTAAAATTTACATGCACATGCTCCAAGTTAGCGGGAAGGCCAAGACCGACTTTGCGTTTAACCAACTTCCATCGATAGTGGAAATAATCGATTTTTTCATGCTTCTACGGCAGTTTTCATGTAGTTTGCGGCCAATTTCTACTGGCCAGAGTGAGAGCTGGCTGCCACGAATAGGCAGGAAGATTCTATTGAAATTTTATTTTACCTGAAGCATTATCAATGATCGTTAAGTTTTTACTATTATGTCTTTCACCTTTATTATATTTGTTATTCATAGCAGCTACTGAGGGGACAGTACGAATAGGAAGCAACTACCCTCTTTCTGTTTTATATCAATGATCTGCCCAAGAACACTCTCAGTTCCTTAGCAAATATATACTGGGTGTAACAGCAAAATTGTCCATTTGTCAGATTAAGATTTGAATCGTAGTATCTTAGAAATGATTAAAGATATCTTCCTGGAATTCTCCAAGATTTTTATAACACTACTGGACTCTACTTTGAGCAATAAGAATGTATAATTACTGCCCAAGCTTAACAGAAGAATCGTGATGAAATCGATCATAAGCGAAAATGAGAAAATGACATGTTCTCTGGTGACTAAAAAAAGAACAATATATTGTACACACCGAGGGTAGGTCGTGAGGGGGAAGTATGTGCTCTGGCAGAGTCGGCGTCGGCGTCTAAAATAATAATTTTCTCCCGGGCCGAACCAGGTCCAAAGGATTGACGATTTTTATAGACGCTCTGGTCTCGTCGTATGACGTTGAACGAGACCTTGAATCACGTTGAACGAGACTTTGGGAGTTTAAAAGGTGCTACTTTTAATCGCAAGTTCAGTTTTTCTTTTTCTCTACAGAACCTTTGTAGAGCTCGCTTGTTACGCAGAGGAGAGTGACGAGTGTTACTAGTCATTTGACTTTTGTTACCATTTCAAGGAAGACTTCGCTTGTAAGCAACGTCAGACTTTTCGTTGCAAGACTTGAAACCGTCTTTCCTTTCCCCCACTCAACCTTACTCGTCGGTGAAATAATTCCGACAGTTCATCTTTAATTAATAATAGCTATTGATTGGAAGCTCATAATGGACTGAAATAAGTTTATATATATATATATATATATATATATATATATATATATATATATATATTCTAGGATTATATTCCAACTTATTCAAGATTATCTTCGCTCTCTAATCTTCTAACTTTCTGTCCTTGAGTAAGAAAGTGCTTCACAGGTTTCAACTGCGTTTTCATTTTCAAGTCTTTTTTTCACTGCTCATTAAACTGTCATCGTGGAAACTTCTCTTTCACGTGCCAAATATCTTATGGGTTGAGTTGCATCTTTTCTAATTGAAAGCTTTCGCTCTAAATTATAATGATGATGCCTCTTACTGTTGTGACCTCCTGATGCAGTTTTTCTCTCTCCTGTTCCCTCTTTTTAAAGCTTATTCACCATTCATTGAATGGTTCTTGAATGAATTTGAATTTGGAAGCCAGAGTATGAATGTTGGTATCATTACTGAAGACCCGAATAATCTTTTTTTCCGTTTACCATTGCTCAGTTGGAAAGACATAGTGGGCTGACACAAAATGAATTTAACCTCTTCTCTTTCTAGCGAATAACTCAAAGAGTTTTTAAGTGATTTTTACGAAATTCAAGATGTCTAAACGTCTTATCTGAAAACCTGGAAGAAAAGAAACTCAATTAGTTTAGTGTTTTTTGTTTTGTTTTTTTTAGATATTAAACATTTTGTGGGATGGACAATTATCCCATACTGTTAGACGATTTGGACAATTTTGCTGTTACACATGGTATATAAGAAAATTATACCACAGTGTATGGGTGAACCTCCAAATATCTTGATGACCAGTGCCTGGCAGCTGATCTCTCGTCTGACCTCTTACAACTCAATAGGGAAAACTGCCTGGTATAATTCAATACCTTCAAAACAAAACTAGTAACATTTCATAACCACAAGGCAGACTCTAAACCAGCTCGATGAGAGGCCATATCCTCAATGAGGCTTCTTGACTCGAATGCCGACTGGGTTGAAAGCTCACTGCTGACCTCCAATGTAACGCTTATATTTTTGTCATCGTAAAATTTGCTGAAAGAACGGTCGGTTCATTGTTTCGGTTAGCGTCGCGGAGACGGCAATTTGCGCCTCACGGCGGCTTAGGCCTTAGCCTTTCGACCCAGAAAATATCGAACACTCGCTGCTATGCTCTATCTTATAAAAGACTCATGTCAGACCAAGAATGGAGTATTGTTGCCATATCTGGGATAGTACTGTCCAATCCCCATTGTCCAGCGTCGAGCAGTGAGTGATGAATTATTCACCACATTGCAACCCTTATCTCAAAGACCTAACCTCGCTGTTGCCCTGTGTATAACGATAAGCTACACCTGGCAGCAAGGC
>CAHIKZ030005495.1:1657500-1787500 GCA_903632075.3 Acanthosepion pharaonis | reverse complement strand
GATCCTTATAGACGTTCAAAGCATAGAGCCTCTATGAGAGTGTAACCGTTAAGAGGGACTGGAGAAATGATACGAGATTGGTTTTGGAGGTATTGAAATGTTTCTGGACCCAGTGACAAGATTAAATACTTTGAGAAAGGATATTTTTGGAAACTGAAATTGAAGGATATTTGGATTTAAATCTGAAAGGCAAATAAGAAGAGAGATCCCAACAGGTTGGATTTTTAAAGGCAAATGAATTGAAACTGGTGGATGATAAATTGAATATTAAATAAGATTTTGTATGTTGGATGATAAACTAAAGGCAAAACCAGAGAAAGAGGGATGTTAGGTTGGATAAAAAGGCAAATAAGAGAGAGAGAGAGGATGTTAGGTTGGATGTCGTGAAGGCAAATAAGAGAGGGATGTTAGGTTGGATAACGTGAAAGGCAAATAAGAGAGAGAGGTGTTAGATGGATAACGTGAAAGAAATAAGAGAGAGAGGGGTGTTAGATTGATAACGTGAAAGGCAAATAAGAGAGAGAGAGAGGGATGTAGGATGTCGTGAAAGGCAAATAAGAGAGAGAGAGAGAGGATGTTAGGTTGGATAACGTGAAAGGCAAATAAGATATAGAGAGAGGGATGTTAGGTTGGATAACGTGAAAGGCAAATAAGAGAGAGGGGGGATGTTAGACTGGATAACGTGAAAGGCAAATAAGAAGAGAGAGAGAGAGGATAACGTAAAAGGCAAATAACGAGAAAGGATGTTAATAACGTGAAAAGGAAAGAGAGAGGATGTTAGGTTGGATAACGTGAAAGGCAAATAAGAGAGAGAGAGGGATGTTAGGTTGGATAACGTGAAAGGCAAATAAGAGAGAGAGAGAGGGATGTTAGGTTGGATAACGTGAAAGGCAAATAAGAGAGAGAGAGAGGGATGTTAGGTTGGATAACAAATGAAAGAGCGGTGTTAGACTGGATAATGTGAAAGAAATAAGAGAGGATGTTAGGTTGATAACGAAAGGCAAATAGAGAGAGGGCTGTTAGACTGGATAACGTGAAAGGCAAATAAGAGAGAGAGGGATGTTAGGTTGGATAACGTGAAAGGCAAATAAGAGAGAGAGAGAGGATGTTAGGTTGGATAAAGTGAAAGGCAAATAAGAGAGAGAGAGGATGTTAGGGGTGATAACGTGAAAGGCAAATAAGAGAGAGAGATGTTAGGTTGGATAACGTGAAAGGTTAAGAGAGAGAGGTGTTAGACTGGATAACGTGAAAGGCAAATAAGAGAGAGAGGGATGTTAGACTGTATAACGTGAAAGGCAAATAAGAGAGAGAGGGTGTTAGACTGGATAACGTGAAAGGCAAATAAGAGAGAGAGAGGGGATGTTAGACTGATAACGTGAAAGGCAAATAAGAGAGAGGGTGTTAGACTGGATAATGTGAAAGGCAAATAAGAGAGAGAGAGGGATGTTAGGATTGGATAACGAAAGGCAAATAAGAGAGAGAGTGTTAGACTGGATAACGAAAGGCAAATAAGAGAGAGAGGGGTTAGACTGGATAACGTGAAAGGCAAATAAGAGAGAGGGGCTGTTAGACGGATAACGTGAAAGGCAAATAAGAGAGAGGGGCTGTTAGATAAACGTGAAAGGCAAATAAGAGAGAGAGGGTGTTAGACTGGATAACGTGAAAGGCAAATAAGAGAGAGGGTGTAAGAAAGGATAAGAGAGAGAGGCAGGATAATAAGGATAAAGGGAAACGAGAGAGAGGGTGTTAGACTGGATAACGTGGAAAGGCAAACGAGAGAAATAAGAGAGGCTGTTAGACTGGATAAGAAAGATAAGAGAGAGAGGGCTGTTAGACTGGATAACGTGAAAGGCAAATAAGAGAGAGAAATAGAGGAGAGAGGGCTGTTAGACTGGATAACGTGAAAGGCAAATAAGAGAGAGAGGGTGTTAGACTGGATAACGAAAAGGCAATAAGAGAGAGGTGTTAGACTGGATAATACAAAGGCGAATAAGAGAGAGAGGGGTGTTAGACTGGATAACGTGAAAGGCAAATAAGAGAGAGAGGGGATGTTAGACTGGATAACGTGAAAGGCAAATAAGAGAGAGAGGGATGTTAGACTGGATAACGTGAAAGGCAAATAAGAGAGAGAGGGTGTTAGACTGGATAACGAAAAGGCAAATAAGAGAGAGTGGTGTTAGACTGGATAACGTGAAAGGCAAATAAGAGAGAGAGGGGTGTTAGACAAATAAGAGAGAGGGGTGTTAGGTTGGATAACGTGAAAGGCAAATAAGATAGAGAGGGGTGTTAGACTGGATAACGTGAAAGGCAAATAAGAGAGAGAGGGGTGTTAGACTGGATAACGTGAAATGCAAATAAGAGAGAGAGGGTGTTAGACTGGATAACGTGAAAGGCAAATAAGAGAGAGAGGGGTGTTAGACTGGATAACGTGAAAGGCAAATAAGAGAGAGAGGGGATGTTAGACTGATAACGAAAAGCAAATAAGAAGAGAGAGACTGGATGAAAATAAGCAAATAAGAGAGAGAGAGGGTGTTAGACTGGATAACGTGAAAGGCAAATAAGAGAGAGAGGGGTGTTAGACTGGATAACGTGAAAGGCAAATAAGAGAGAGGGGTGTTAGACTGGATAACGTGAAAGGCAAATAAGAGAGAGAGAGAGGGATGTTAGGTTGGATAACGTGAAAGGCAAATAAGAGAGAGAGAGAGGGATGTTAGATTGGATAACGTGAAAGGCAAATAAGAGAGAGAGGTGTTAGACTGGATAACGTGAAAGGCAAATAAGAGAGAGAGGGGTGTTAGACTGGATAACGTGAAAGGCAAATAAGAGAGAGGAGGGATGTTAGACTGTATAACGTGAAAGGCAAATAAGAGAGAGGGGGGAGAGGATAAACGTGAAAGGCAAATAAGAGAGAAAGAGGGTGTTAGACTGGATAACGTGAAAGGCAAATAAGAGAGAGGGTGTTAGACTGGATAACGTGCAAACTGAGAGGTGTGTTAGACTGGATAACGAAAAATAAATAAGAGAGAGGGTGTTAGACTGATAACGTGAAAGGCAATAAGAGAGAGAGAGAGGGGATGTTAGATTGGATAACGAAAGGCAAATAAGAGAGAGAGGGGGGATGTTAGACTGGATAACGTGAAAGGCAAATAAGAGAGAGAGGGTGTTAGACTGGATAACGTGAAAGGCAAATAAGAGAGAGGGTGTTAGACTGGATAACGTGAAGGCAAATAAGAGAGAGAGGTGTTAGACTGGATAACGTGAAAGGCAAATAAGAGAGAGAGAGAGGATGTTAGATTGAGAAAGAGGTGTTAGATTGTATAACGAAAGGCAACAAAAGAGAGAGGTTGTTAGAATAACGAAAGGCAAATAAGAGAGAGGGCTGTTAGACTGGATAACGTGAAAGGCAAATAAGAGAGAGAGGGTGTTAGACTGGATAACGTGAAAGGCAAAAGAGAGAGAGGGTGTTAGACTGGATAACGTGAAAGGCAAATAAGAGAGAGAGAGGATGTTAGATTGTATAACGTGAAAGGCAAATAAGAGAGAGGGCTGTTAGATTGGATAACGTGAAAGGCAAATAAGAGAGAGGGGGTGTTAGACTGGATAACGTGAAAGGCAAATAAGAGAGAGAGGGGTGTTAGACTGGATAACGTGAAAGGCAAATAAGAGAGAGAGTGTTAGACTGGATAACGTGAAAATGCAAATAAGAGGGAGGGGTGTTAGACTGGATAACGTGAAAGGCAACAAATAAGAGAGAGAGAGGGATGTTAGATTGTATAACGTAGAAAGGCAAATAAGAGAGAGGGGTGTTAGACTGGATAACGTGAAAGGCAAATAGAGAGAGAGGGCTGTTAGACTGGATAACGTGAAAGGCAAATAAGAGAGAGAGCGGTGTTAGACTGGATAACGTGAAAGGCAAATAAGAGAGAGAGCGGTGTTAGACTGGATAACGTGAAAGGCAAATAAGAGAGAGAGGGCTGTTAGACTGGATAACGTGAAAGGCAAATAAGAGAGAGAGAGGGCTGTTAGACTGGATGTTAAATAAGAGAGAGGGGCTGTTAGACTGATAACGTGAAAGGCAAATAAGAGAGAGCGGTGTTAGACTGGATAACGTGAAAGGCAAATAAGAGAGAGAGAGGTGTTAGACTGGATAACGAAAAAGGCAAATAAGAGAGAGAGGTGTTAGACTGGATAACGTGAAAGGCAAATAAGAGAGAGAGAGGGATGTTAGACTGGATAACGTGAAAGGCAAATAAGAGAGAGAGGGATGTTGGACTGGATAACGTGAAAGGCAAATAAGACTGGATAACGTGAAAGGCAAATAAGAGAGAGAGGTTAGACTGGATAACGTGAAAGGCAAATAAGAGAGAGAGAGGGTGTTAGACTGATAACGTGAAAGGCAAATAAGAGAGAGAGAGGTGTTGTTACTGGATAACGTGAAAGGCAAATAAGAGAGAGGATGTTAGATTGATAACGTGAAGGCAAATAAGAGAGAGGGATGGCAAATAAAGGCAAGAGAGAGGGTGTTAGATTGTATAACGTGAAAGGCAAATAAGAGAGAGAGGGGTGTTAGACTGATAACGTGAAAGGCAAATAAGAGAGAGAGGGGTGTTAGACTGGATAACGTGAAAGGCAAATAAGAGAGAGAGAGGGACTGGATAATAACGAAAGGCAAATAAGAGAGAGAGGGCGTTAGAAAAGGCAAATAAAAATAAGAGAGAGAGGGATGTTAGACTGGATAACGTGAAAGGCAAATAAGAGAGAGAGGGCTGTTAGACTGGATAACGTGAAAGGCAAATAAGAGAGAGAGGAGGGGATAAGTTTAGACTGGATAACGTGAAAGGCAAATAAGAGAGAGAGGCTGTTAGACTGGATAAATGAAAGGCAAATAAGAGAGAGAGAGGGTGTTAGACTGATAACGTGAAAGGCAAATAAGAGAGAGAGGCTGTTAGACTGGATAAAGTGAAAGGCAAATAAGAGAGAGAGGGGTGTTAGATTGGATAACGTGAAAGGCAAGAGAGAGAGAGGGGTGTTAGACTGGATAACGTGAAAAGGCAAATAAGAGAGAGGGGGGTTAGACTGGATAACGTGAAAGGCAAATAGAGAGAGGGATGTTAGACTGAGATAACGTGAAAGGCAAATAAGAGAGAGAGAGAGGGCTGTTAGACTGGATAACGTGAAAGGCAAATAAGAGAAAGAGAGAGGGTGTTAGACTGGATAACATGAAAGGCAAATAAGAGAGAGAGAGAGGGATGTTAGACTGGATAACGTGAAGGCAAATAAGAGAGGGCTGTTAGACTGGATAACGTGAAAGGCAAATAAGAGAGAGGGGTGTTAGACTGGATAACGTGAAAGGCAAATAAGAGAGAGAGAGAGGATGTTAGACTGGATAACATGAAAGGCAAATAAGAGAGAGGGGATGTTAGATTGGATAACGTGAAAGGCAATAAGAGAGAGCGGTGTTAGACTGGATAACGTGAAAGGCAAATAAGAGAGAGAGGGCTGTTAGACTGGATAACGTGAAAGGCAAATAAGAGAGAGAGGGCTGTTAGACTGGATAACGTGAAAGGCAAATAAGAGAGAGGGCTGTTAGACTGGATAACGTGAAAGGCAAATAAGAGAGAGAGGTGTTAGACTGGATAACGTGAAAGGCGAATAAGAGAGAGAGGGTGTTAGACTGGATAACGAAAGGCAAATAAGAGAGAGAGGGGTGTTAGACTGGATAACGTGAAAGGCAAATAAGAGAGAGAGGGCTGTTAGACTGGATAACGTGAAAGGCAAATAAGAGAGAGAGGGGTGTTAGACTGGATAACGAAAGGCAAATAAGAGAGAGGGGGTGTTAGACTGATAACGTGAAAGGCAAATAAGAGAGAGAGAGGTGTTAGACTGGAATACGGCAAGATAAGAGAGGGGTGTTAGACTGGATAACGAAAGGCAAATAAGAGAGAGGATGTTAGACTGGATAACGTGAAAGGGCAAATAAGAGAGAGAGGGCTGTTAGACTGATAACGTGAAAGGCAAATAAGAGAGAGAGGGGATGTTAGGTTGGATAACGTGAAAGGCAAATAAGAGAGAAAGGGGATGTTAGACTGATAACGTGAAAGCAAATAAGAGAGAGAGGGCTGTTAGATGGTATAAAGGCAAATAAGAGAGAGGGGATAACTGGATAATGTGAAAGGCAAATAAGAGAGAGAGGCGGTGTTAGATTGATAACGTGAAAAGGCAAATAAGAGAGAGAGGGATGTTAGACTGGATAACGTGAAAGGCAAATAAGAGAGAGAGGCTGTTAGACTGGATAACGTGAAAGGCAAATAAGAGAGAGGAGGGGTGTTAGATAACGTGAAAGGCAAATAAGAGAGAGGGTGTTAGACTGGATAACATGAAAGGCAAATAAGAGAGAGAGGGTGTTAGACTGATAAAGTGAAAGGCAAATAAGAGAGAGGGCTGTTAGACTGGATAACGAAAAGGCAAATAGAGAGAGAGGGCTGTTAGACTGATAACGTGAAAGGCAAAATAAGAGAGAGAGGGTGTTAGACTGATAAAGTGAAAGGCAAATAAGAGAGAGAGAGAGGGATGTTAGGTGGATAACGTGAAAGGCAAATAAGAGAGAGAGAGAGGTGTTAGACTTGATAACGAAAGGCAAATAAGAGAGAGAGAGGGATGTTAAAGGTTGAGAGAGAGAGAGGGATAACGTGAAAGGCAAATAAGAGAGAGCGGTGTTAGACTGATAATGTGAAAGGCAAATAAGAGAGAGAGAGAGGTTAGGTCAGAATGAAAGGCAAATAAGAGAGAGAGGGCTGTTAGACTGATAATGTGAAGGGCAAAAAGAGAGAGAGAGAGGATGTTAGATGGCATAACGAAAGGTAAAATAAGAGAGAGAGGTTAGACTGATAATGGAAAGGCAAATAAGAGAGAGAGAGAGGATGGATTGTATAACGAAAGGCAAATAAGAGAGAGAGAGAGGGATAGACTTATAATGTGAAAGGCAAATAAGAGAGAGAGGGGATGGACTGGATAACGTGGGCAAATAAGAGAGAGAGGGGTGCGACTGGAAATGGAAGAAAGAGAGAGAGGGATGTTAGACTGATAACGTGAAAGGCAAATAAGAGAGAGAGGCTGTTAGACTGATAACGTGAAAGGCAAATAAGAGAGAGGTGTTAGACTGGAAACGTGAAAGGCAAATAAGAAAGGCAGAGAGGGGGGATGTTAGAGGGTGGATAACGAAAGGCAAATAGAGAGAGAGGGTTGTTAGGGACTGGATAACGTGAAAGGGCAAATAAGAGAGAGGGTGTTAGACTGGATAATGAAAGGCAAATAGAGAGAGAGAGGGATGTTAGACTGATAATGAAAAACAAGAGAGAGAGGGGTGTTAGACTGACAAAGTGAAAGGCAAATAAGAGAGAGAGGGGGACAAGAAAGGCAACAAGAGATAACGTGAAAGGCAAATAAGAGAGAGAGAGAGGGATGTTAGGGTTGTATAACGAAAGGCAAATAAGAGAGAGAAAGCGGTAGACTGATAATGTGAAAGGCAAATAAGAGAGAGAGAGGGACAAAAGAAGTTGTACAACGTGAAAGGCAAATAGAGAGAGAGGGTTGGACTGATAACGTGAAAGGCAACAAGAGAGAGAGAGAGGGATGTTAGATTGTACGTGAAAGGCAAATAAGAGAGAGGGCTGTAGACTGGATAATGTGAAAGGCAAAATAAGAGAGAGAGAGAATGATGTTAGATTGTATAACGTGAAAGGGCAAAATAAGAGAGAGAGGGTGTTAGACGATAATGGAAAAACAATGTGAAAGGCAAATAAGAGAGAGAGAGGGATGCAGATTTATTAGGTAAACAAGAGAGAGCGGTGTTAGACTGACAAATGGAAAGGCAAAATAAGAGAGAGGGTGTTAGACTGGAACGTGAAAGGGGGTCGAAAAGGCAAATAAGAGAGAGAGAGAGGGAGACTGACAACGTAGCGTGATTTTATAACGTGAAAGGCAAATAAGAGAGAGAGGGGTGTTAGACTGGATAACATGAAAGGCAAATAAGAGAGAGGGGTGTTAGACTGGAAACGAAAGGCAAATAAGATAGAGGGTGTTAGACCGGATAACGAAAGAAAGGAAAAGGAGCAGACTAAGAAGGCAAATAAGAGAGAGGGCTGTTAGACTGACAACATGAAAGGCAAATAGAGAGAGAGGTGTTAGACTGATAACATGAAAATAAGAGAGAGAGGGGTGTTAGACGACAATGAAAGGGCAAATAAGAGAGAGGGGTGTTAGACTGATAATCAAGGCGTGAAAGGATAATGCAAAATAAGAGAGAGGGGGAAAGCAGATTGATAAAGGCAAAGGAAAAATAAATGTGAAAGGTAAAGAGGGAGAGAAGACTGGATAAGGAAGGCAAATAAGAGAGAGGGACTGTTAGACTGATAACATGAAAGGCAAATAAGAGAGAGGGCTGTTAGACTGGATAACATGAAAGGCAAATAAGAGAGAGAGGGGTTGTTAGACTGATAACGTGAAAGGCAAATAAGAGAGAGAGGGGATAACGAGAGGCAAATAAGAGAGAAAGGGCAACGAAAGGCAAATAAGAGAGAGAGGGTTGTTTGACTGGGATAACGTGAAAGGCAAATAAGAGAGAGAGAAACTGGATAACATGAAAGGGCAAATAAGAGAGAGAGGGGTTGTTAGACTGGATAACGTGAAAGGCAAATAAAGAGAGAGAGGGTGTTAGACTGATAATGTGAAAGGCAAAATAAGAGAGAGGACTGTTAGACTGACAACGTGAAAGGCAACAAGAGAGAGAGAGAGGATGTTAGGGTTGATAACATGAAAGCAGATAAGAGAGAGAGAGGGACAAGACTGGATAAAGGAAAGGCAAAGGCAGAGAGAGAGAGGGACAATGGGAGAAAGGCAAATAAGAGAGAGAGAGAGGACAAGAAGTTACAGATGAAAGGCAAAGAGAGAGAGAGGTTAGAATGATAATGTGAAAGGTAAATAAGATAGAGGGGTGTTAAAACTGACAACATGAAAGGTAAAATAAGAGAGAGAGTGGTGTTAGACTGGATAACGAAAGGCAAATAAGAGAGAGAGGGGATGTTAGGTTGATAACGTGAAAGGCAACAGAGAGAGAGGGGCTGTTAGACTGATAACGTGAAAGGCAAAATAAGAGAGAGAGAGAGGGATGTTAGGGGTTGATAACGTGAAAGGCAGATAAGAGAGAGAGAGAGAGGGATGTTAGACTGATAATGTGAAAGGTAAAGAGAGAGAGAGGGATGTTAGATTGACAACGTGAAGGCAAATAAGAGAGAGCGGGATGTTAGACTTGATAATGGGAAAGGCAAATAAGAGAGAGAGGGTAAGCTAGACTGATAACGAAAGGCAAATAAGAGAGAGAGAGAGGGATGTTTTATAACGTGAAAGGCAAATAAGAGAGAGAGCGGTAGACTGATAACATGAAAGGCAAATAAGAGAGAGAGAGAGGAAACGAAAGGCAAATAAGATAGAGGGCTGTAGACACAACGTGAAAGGCAAATAAGAGAGAGAGGGTAGACTGATAACGTGAAAGGCAAATAAGATAGAGAGAGGGATGTTAGATTGTAAACGTGAAGGTAAATAAGAGAGAGAGGGCTTAAAGACTGGACAATGTGAAAGGCTAATAAGAGAGAGGATGTTAGATTGTATAACGTGAAAGGCAATAAGAGAGAGGTGTTAGACTGGATAATGGGAAAGGCAAAATAAGAGAGAGGGTGTTAGACTGGATAACGTGAAAGGCAAAAGAGAGAGAGGGATGTTAGACTTACAACGAAAGGCAAATAAGAGAGAGTGGCAGCAGACTGATAATATGGAAGGCAACAAGAGAGAGAGGGGTGTTAGACTGAAACGTGAAAGGCAAATAAGAGAGGAGGGGTTGTTAGACTGGATAACGTGAAAGGCAAATAAGAGAGAGAGGGCTAAAGAGACCAGATAACGTGGAAGGCAACAAGAAGAGAGGGGTGGGCAGACTGGATAGAAAGGGTAAGAGAGAGAGGGCTGGAAAACGAAAGGCAAATAAGAGAGAGAAAGGAAAAGTTAGACTGATAACATGAAAGGCAAATAAGAGAGAGAGGGCTGTTAGACTGATAACGTGAAAGGCAAATAAGAGAGAGAGGGCTGTTAGATTGGATAATGGAAAGGCAAATAAGAGAGAGGGGTGTTAGACTGGATAACGTGAAAGGCAAATAAGAGAGAGAGGGGTGACAACATGAAAGGGCAAATAAGAGAGAGAGGAGTGTTAGACTGATAACGATGGAAGGCAAAATAAGAGAGAGAGGGTTGTTAGACTGGATAACGGGAAAGGCAAATAAGAGAGAGGAGGTTGTTAGGAATGGGATAACACAAAGGGCAAGAGAGAGAGGGTGTTAGACTGATAACGGAAAGGCAAATAAGAGAGAGAGGGTGTTAGACTGATAACGAAAAAATAAGAGAGAGAGAGGGTGTTAGACTGATAACGTGGAAAGGCAAATAAGAGAGAGAGGGGTGTTAGACTGGAGGCACATGAAAGGCAAATAAGAGAGAGGGGCTGTTAGACTGATAACGTGAAAGGCAAATAAGAGAGAGAGGCTGTTAGACTGGATAACGAAAGGCGAACAAAAGAGAGAGGGGTGTTAGACTGATAACGTGAAAGGTAAAATAAGAGAGAGGGGTGTTAGACTGATGACGTGAAAGGCAAATAAGAGAGAGAGAGAGGGAGACTGGATAACGTGAAAGGCAAATAAGAGAGAGAGGGATTGGACACGAAAGGCAAATAAGAGAAAGATAACGGATAACGAAAGGTAAATAAGAGAGAGAGGGTGACTTAGAATGGAGAGAGGGGTAACAACGTGAAAGGCAAATAAGAGAGAGAGGGTTGTTAGAGAGGCTGGATAACGTGAAAGGCAACAAGAGAGAGAGGGGCTGTTAGACTGATAATGAAAAGGCTAAATAAGAGAGGGGTGTTAGACTGGATAACGAAAGGCAAATAAGAGAGAGGGGCTGTTAGACTGGATAACGTGAAAGGCAAATAAGAGAGAGAGATAACGAGTTAGAATGGATAACGAAAGGCAAATAAGAGAGAGGCTGTTAGAGAGGGATAACGAAAGGCAAATAAGAGAGAGAGGGGTAGACTGGAAATAAAGAAATAAGAGAGAGAGGGGAAAGTTAGACTGATAACGTGAAAGGCAAATAAGAGAGAGAGGGGTGTTAGACTGGATAACGTGAAAGGCAAATAAGAGAGAGAGAGAGGGATGTTAGACTGGAAAGGCAATAAGAGAGAGAGGGCTGTTAGACTGATAACGTGAAAGGCAAATAAGAGAGAGAGTGTTAGACTGAGATAACGGATAACGAAAGGCAAAAGAGAGAGAGAGAGGGTTAGATTGATAACGTGAAAGGCAAAAGAGAGAGAGCGGCTGTTAGACTGGATAACGGAAAGGCAAATAAGAGAGAGGGGTGTTAGACTGGATAACATGAAAGGCAAATAAGAGAGAGAGGGATGTTAGACTGATAACGAAAGGCAAATAAAAGAGAGAGGTGTTAGACTGGATAACATGAAAGGCAAATAAGAGAGAGAGGTGTTAGACTGGATAACGTGAAAGGCAAATAAGAGAGAGAGGGATGTTAGAATAACATGAAAGGCGAATAAGAGAGAGAGAGGCTGTTAGACTGGATAACGTGAAAGGCAAATAAGAGAGAGAGAGGGATGTTAGACTGGATAACGTGAAAGGCAAATAAGAGAGAGGGATGTTAGACTGTATAACGAAAGGCAAATAAGAGAGAGCGGTAGACTGGATCGTAAAAGGCAAATAAGAGAGAGAGGGTGTTAGACTGATAACGTAAAGGCAAATAAGAACGATAAAAAGGCAAATAAGAGAAAGAGGGTGTTAGACTGGATAATATGGAAGGCAACAAATAAGAGAGGGTGTTAGACTGGATAACATGAAAGGCCAAATAAGAGAGGGAGGCTGTTGAGACTGGATAACATGAAAGGCAAATAAGAGAGAGAGGGGTGTTACTGATAACGAAAAAGGCAAGAGAGAGAGAGGGGTGGACTGGATAACGTGAAAGGCAAATAGAGAGAGAGGGGTGTTAGACTGGATAACGTGAAAGGCAAATAAGAGAGAGAGAGGGGTGTTAGACTGAAAGGCAAATAAGAGAGAGGGGGTAACTGATAAAAAAGGCAAATAAGAGAGAGAGGGAGGGACTGGATAACATGAAAGGCAAATAAGAGAGAGAGGGTGACTGGATAAACGTGAAAGGCAAATAAGAAAGAGAGAGGCGGTGTTAGACTGGATAACGTGAAAGGCAAATAAGAGAGAGAGGTGTTAGACTGATAACGAAAAGAAATAGAGAGCGGTGTTAGACTGGATAACGTAAGAGAAAAGGGCAAATAAGAAAGAAAATATGAGAGAGAGGGCTGTTAGACTGGATAACGTGAAAGGCAAATAAGATAGAGAGGGAGACTGATGGTGAAAGGCTGTTAGACTGGATAACGTGAAAGGCAAATAAGAGAGAGAGAGGTGTTAGACTGGATAACGTGGAAACGAAAGGCAAATAAGAGAGAGAGGGGTGTTAGACTGGATAACGTTAAGAGAGAGAGATAACGTGAAAGGCAAATAAGAGAGAGAGAGGTTAGACTGTTAACGTTGGAAAGGCAAATAAGAGAGAGAGGGATGTTAGACTGATAAAGTGAAAGGCAAATAAGAAGAGAGAGGGTTAGACTGGATAACATGAAAAAGCAAATAAGAGAGAGAGAGTGTTAGACTGGATAACGTGGCAAATAAGAGAGAGAGGTGTTAGACTGGATAACGTGAAACGAAAGGCAAATAAGAGAGAGGGCTGTTAGACTGGATAACGTGAAAGGCAAATAAGAGAGAGAGGGTGTTAGTTGATAACGTGAAAGGCAAATAAGAGAGAGAGGGCTGTTAGACTGGATAACGTGAAAGGCAAATAAGAGAGAGAAAGATGTTAGACTGGATAACGTGAAAGAGGGCTGTTAGACTGAAATAAGAATAAGAGAGGGGTGTTAGAAAGGCTGAGATAACTGAAAGAAAGGCAAATAAGAGAGAGAGGGACTTACATTAAGAGAGAGGGGATGGATAACGAAAGGCAAAATAAGAGAGAGGGTGTTAGACTGGATAATATGAAAGGCAAATAAGAGAGAGAGGGGTTAGACTGGATGACGTGAAAGGCAACAAATAAGAGGGCGTTAGAAAAAGGAAAGGCAAATAAGAGAGAGAGGGTTGTTAGACTGGATAACATGAAAGGCAAATAAGAGAGAGAGAGAGTGTTAGACTGGATAACGAAAGGCAAATAAGAGAGAGAGGGGTGTTAGACTGGATAACATGAAAGGCGAATAAGAGAGGGATGTTAGACTGATAACGAAAGGCAAAAAGAGAGAGAGGGTGTTAGACTGGATGACGTGAAAGGCAAATAAGAGAGAGGGGATTGTTAGACTGAAAGGCAAATAAGAGAGAGGGTGTTAGACTGGATAACGTGAAAGGCAATAAGAGAAGAAGGTGTTAGACTGGATAATACTAGGAAGGCAAATAAGAGAGGGGTGTTAGACTGGATAACGAAAGGCAAATAAGAGAGAGAGGGGTGTTAGACTGACAACGTGAAAGGCAAATAAGAGAGAGGGGAGGGTAGAGAGGGGTTAGACTGGATAACAACAAGTGAAATAATGGAAATGCAAATAAGAGAGAGAGGTGTTAGACTGGATAACGTGAAAGGCAAATAAGAGAGAGCTGTTAGACTGGATAACGTGAAAGGCAAATAAGAGAGAGAGAGGGATGTTAGACTGGATAACGAGGCAAATAAGAGAAATGTTAAGAAAGGCAGGGAGAGTTGCGTTAGACTAGATAACGAAAGCGAAATAAGAGAGAGAGGCTGTTAGACTGGATAACGTGAAAGGCAACAAGAGAGAGAGAGGGGGGGATGTTAGGATTATGACGGAAACGCAAATAAGAGAGAGAGAGAGAGAGAGGGATGTTAGATTATTATAACGGAAAGGCAAATAAGAGAGAGGGTGTTAGACTGGATAACGTGAAAAGCAAACAAGAGAGCGGTAGGATCAAGGTGTTAGACTGGATAACTGGATAACGAAAGGCAAATAAGAGAGAGAGGCGCTAACAGATAACGTGAAAGGCAAATAAAGAGAGAGGGCTTGACTGGATAACGAAAGGGCAAATAAGAGAGAGGGTTGTTAGACTGGGATAACGAAAGGCAAATAAGAGAGAGGGAGAGACTGAAGATAACGAAAGCTAAGAGAGAGGCAGACTGGATAACGTGAAAGGCAAATAAGAGAGAGAGGTGTTAGACTGGATAACGTGAAAGGCAAATAAGAGAGAGAGGGTGTTAGACTGGATAACGAAAGGCAAATAAGAGAGAGAGAGAGGGATGTTAGACTGGAAAGGCAAATAAGAGAGAGGGCTGTTGAATAACGGAAAGCAAATAAGAGAGAGAGAGGGGATGTTAGATTGGATAACGTGAAAGGCAAATAACTGGATAACATGAAAGAATAAGAGAGAGGGGTGTTAGACTGGATAACGGAAAGGCAAATAAGAGAGAGGGTGAGACTGGATGGCAAATAAGAGAGAGAGAGGGGATGTTAGATTGGATAACGTGAAAGGCAAATAAGAGAGAGAGGGGTGTTAGACTGGATAACGTGAAAGGCAAATAAGAGAGAGCGGTGTTAGACTGGATAATATGGAAAGGCAAATAAGAGAGAGAGGGGTGGCTAACGAAAGGCAAATAGACTAGATAACGTGAAAGGCAAATAAGAGAGAGAGGCAAGTTAGACTGATAACGAAAAGCAACAAGATGAGAGGGTGTTCGACCAAGGACAAAGGCAAATAAGAGAGAGAGGTAGACTGGATAACGTGAAATGCAAATAAGAGAGGAGGGCTAAGACTTGATAACGTGAAAGGCAAATAAGAGAGAGAGGGTGTTATAACGACTGGATAACGGATGAGGAAAGGCAAAATAAGAGAGAGAGAGGATGTTAGATTGGATAACGGAAAGGCAAATAAGAGAGAGCGGTGTTAGACTGGATAACGTGAAGGCAAATAAGAGAGAGAGGTGTTTAGACTGGATAACATGAAAGGCAAATAAAAGAGAGAGAGAGAAAGGGGATTTGTTAGGGAATAAGATAACGTGAAACGCAAAATAAGAGAGAGAGAGGGATGTTAGACTGTATAACGAAAACTGGCAAATAAGAGAGAGAGGTGTTAGACTGGATAACGTGAAAGGCAAATAAGAGAGGTGTTAGACTGGATAACGAAAAGGCAAATAAGAGAGAGAGAGGTGTTAGACTGGATAACGTGAAAAGGCAAATAAGAGAGAGAGAGTGTTAAATCTGACTGGAAAATAAGAGAGAGAGAGGGCAAATAAAGAAAGGCAAATGAGAGAGAGGGTGTTAGACTGATAACGTGAAAGGCACATAAGAGAGAGAGGGCTGTTAGACTGGATAACGTGAAGGCAAATAAGAGAGAGGGTGTTAGATTGGATAACGAAATGCAAATAAGAGAGAGAGGGGTGTTAGACTGGATAACGAAAGGCAAATAAGAGAGAGAGGGTTGTTAGACTGGATAACATGAAAGGCAAATAAGAGAGAGAGGGGATGTTAACGAAAGGCAACAAGAAAGAGAGAGAGGGATGGATTGTATAAACGAAAAGGCAAATAAGAGAGAGCGGTGTTAGACTGGATAATGGGAAGGCAAATAAGAGAGAGGTGTTAGATTGGGATAACTTGAAAGGCAAATGAAGAGAGAGAGGTTAGACTTTTATAACGTGAAAGGCAAATAAGAGAAGGGGTGTTAGACTGGATAACGTGAAAAGGCAAATAAGAGAGAGAGGATAGCTGTTAGACTGATAACGAAAGGCAAATAAGAGAGAGAGCGGTGTTAGACTGATAACGTAAAGGCAAATAAGAGAGGGTGGATAACGTGAAACGTGAAAGGCAAATAAGAGAGAGAGCGGTTAGACTGGATAACGTGAAAGGCAAATAAGACTGGATAACGTGAAACAGGCAAATAAGAGAGAGAGAGAGCAGTTAGACTGGATAACGAAAGGCAAATAAGAGAGAAGGGTGTTAGATTGGATAACGTGAAAGGCAAATAAAGAAGAGAGGGATGTTAGACTGGATAACGTGAAAACCCAAATAAGAGAGCGATGTTAAGTTGGATAACGGAAAGGGCAAATAAGAGAGAGGGATGTTAGACTGGGTAACGTAAGAAAGAGCTGATAATAAGGCAAATAAAAAGAGAGGGGGAAGACTGTAACGTAGACTGATAACGATAACGTGAAAAGCAAAATAGAGAGAGGGATAGATTGTAGAAAGGCAAATAAGAGATATGGTGTTAGACTGGATAACGTGAAAGGCAAAAGAAAGAGAGGGCTGTTAGACTGGATAACGTGAAGGCAACAAATAAGAGAGGGCAGTGTTAGACTGGATAACGTGAAAGGCAAATAAGAGAGAGAGGGCTGTTAGACTGGATAAAGGCAAATAAAGAAGGCAAATAACGTGAAAGGCAAATAAGAGAGCGGTGTTAGACTGGATAACGTAAGAGAGAAAGGCAAATAAGAAAGGCAACAAGAGAGAGACTGGATAACTGGATAACGAAAGGCAAATAAGATAGAGAGGGCTGTTAGACTGGATAACAACGTGAAAGGCAAATAAGAGATAGAGTGGTGTTAGACTGGATAACGTGAAAGGCAAATAAGAGAGAGAGGGCTGTTAGACTGGATAACGTGAACGGCTGGCAAGAGAGAGGGGTGTTAGGGACTGGATAACGTGAAAGGCAAATAAGAGAGAGCGGTGTTAGACTGATAACGTGAAAGGCAAATAAGAGAGAGAAGGGTGTTATGTTGAAAGGCAACAGAGAGAGAGGGGTGTACTAACGTGAAAGGCAAATAAGAGAGAGGGTGTTAGACTGGATAACGTGAAAAGCAAATAAGATAGAGAGGGTGTTTAGACTGGATAACGAAAGGCAAAAAATAGAGAGAGGGTGTTAGACTTAATGACTGGATAAAAGTAGACTGGATAACGGAAAGGCAAAATAAGAGAGAGGGGTGTTAGACTGATAACGAAAGCAACAAGAGAGAGAGAGAGAGGATGTTAGGTTGGATAACGAAAGGCAAATAAGAGAGAGAGGGATGTTAGATTGTATAACGTTGAACTGGATGATAACGTGAAAGGCAAATAAGAGAGAGAGGGGTGTTAGATTAACGAAAGGCAAAGCGAGAGAGAGAGGGATGTTAAAACGAAACGCAAATAAGAGAGAGAGAGAGAGGGGGGATGTTAGGATTGCTAACGGATAGACTGATAACGTGAAAGGCAAATAAGAGAGAGAGGGGTGTTAGACTGGATAACGTGAAGGGCAAATAAGAGAGAGAGCGGTGTTAGACTGGATAACGTGAAAAGCAAATAAGATAGAGAGAGAGGGATGTTAAATTGTATAACGTGAAAGGCAAATAAGAGATAGACTGGATAACGGAAAGGCAAATAAGAGAGAGAGTGTTAGATGGATAACATGAAAGGCAAATAAGAGAGAGAGGGCTGTTAGACTGGATAACGTGAAAGGCAAATAAAGAGAGAGGCTGTTAGACTGGATAATGTGAAAGGCAAAATAAAGAGAGAGGGCTGGGATAAGAGTGAAAGGCAAATAAAGAGAGGTGTTAGACTGGATAACGAAAGGCAAATAACAGAGAGAGGCTGTTAGGCGTAAGAAGTGAGAGAGGGTGTTAGACTGGATAACATTAAGGCAAATAAGAGAGAGGGAGGGATGTTAGACTGGATAACGAAAAGCAAATAAGAAGAGGGGTGTTAGACTGGATAACGGAAATAAGAGAGAGAGGCGTGTTAGACTGGATAACGTGAAAAAACAAATGAAAGGCAGAATAAGAGAGAGATGGTTAGACTGGATAACGTGAAAGGCAAAAAGAGACAAGAGAGAGGATGTTAGACTGGATAACGTGCGAATAACGAAAGCAAATAAGAGAGAGAATTGTTAGACTGGATAACGTGAAAACCAAATAAGAGAGAGAGGGGTGTTAGACGGATAACGTGAAAGGTAACAAATAGAGGGGTGTTAACTGGATAACGTGAAAAGCAAATAAGATAGAGAGGGGTGTTAGACTGGATAAAGGCGTGAAAGAGGGTGTTAGACAAATGAAATGCAAACAATAGAGAGAGGTGTTAGACTGGATAACGGATAACATAGAAAGGCAAATAAGAGAGAGAGGGATGTTAGGTTGGATAACGTGAAAGGCAAATAAGACTTGTATAACGTGAAAGGCAAATAAGAGAGAGGGGTGTTAGACTGGATAACGTGAAAGGCAAACAAAGAGAGAGAGAGGGTTAGGGTTGGATAACGAAACGCAACAATAAGAGAGAGAGAGAGAGGTGTTGAATTGGATAACGTGAAAGGCAAATAAGAGAGAGCGGTGTTAGACTGGATAACGTGAAAGGCAAATAAGAGAGAGAGGATGTTAGACTGATAACGTGAAGGGCAAATAAGAGAGAGAGCGGGTTAACTGGAAAAGCAAATAAGATAGAGAGAGAGGGATGTTAAATTGTATAACAGAATGGCAACAGCAGAGGGTGTTAGACTGGATAACGTGAAAGGAAAATAAGAGAGAGAGGGTGTTAGACTGATGGCAACTGTTAGATATAACGTGAAAGAGAGAGAGGGATTAGATTGTATAACAAATAAGAGAGAGAGGGCTGTTAGACTGGATAACGTGAAATAACCAAATAAGAGAGAGAGGGTTGTGTTATACTGGATAGGGTATTAGACTGATAACGAAAGAAAAAAAAGAGAGAGAGGGATGTTAGATTGGATAACGTGAAAGGCAAATAAGAGAGGCTGTTAGACTGGATAATGTGAAAGGCAAATAAGAGAGAGAGAGTGTTAGACTGGATAACGTGAAAGGCAAATAAGAAGGCGGGTGTTAGCTATGATAACGTGAAAACCAAATGTTAGAGAGAGGGGTGTTGGTCTGGATAACGTGAAAGGCAAATAATGAGAGAGAGGGCTGTTAGACTGGATAACGTGAAAGGCAAATAAAGAAGAGGGTGTTAGACTGGATAACAGAAAGGCAAATGAAGAGAGAGAGCGGTTATTGAACTGGATAACGTGAAAGGCAAACAAGAGAGAGAGGGTGTTAGACTGGATAACGTGAAAGGCAAATAAAAAAGAGAGAGGATGTTAGATAAACGTGAAAGGCAAATAATAAAGAGAGAGAGGGATGTTGGATTGTATAACTGTCTGATAACGGAAAGGCAAAAGAGATGCAAATAAGAAAGGCAACAAGAGAGGGGTGTTAGACTGGATAACGTGAAAGGCAAATAAAAGAGAGGGTGTTAGACTGATAACGAAAGGCAAACAAGAGAGAGAGGCTGTTAGACTGGATAACGTGAAAGGCAAATAAGAGAGAGGGATGTTAGATTGGATAATGTGAAAGGCAAATAGACTGATAACGGGCAAAGACTGGATAACGTAAATAAGGCAATAAGAGACAGAGGGCTGTTGAACTGGATAACGTGACTGAAGAGCAAATAAGAGAGAGAGGGGTGTTAGACTGGATAACGTGAAAGGCAAATAAGAGAGAGAGAGGGGATGTTAGACTGGATAACATGGCAAAAGAGAGAGGGCAAATAAAAAAGAAGAGAGGGGTGTTGAGCTGGATAACGGAAAGGCAAAATAAGAGAGAGAGGCGTGTTAGACTGATAACATGAAAGGCGAAAATAAGAAAGGCAAATAAGAGAGATGTTAGACTGGATAACGTGAAAGGCAAATAATAAGAGAGAGAGGGATGTTAGATCTGAAGGCAACAGAGCGGTAACGATAACGAAAGGCAAATAAGAGAGAGCAGGGTGTTAGACTGGAACGTTAAGGCAAATAAGAGAAAGAGGTGTTAGACTGATAATGAAAGGCAAATAAGAGAGAGGTGATAACGTAGAAATAAGATAGAGAGGGGTGTTAGACTGGATAAAGGCAAGTAAGAGAGAGAGGTGTTAGACTGATAATAAGAAATAAGAGAGAGAGGTGTTAGACTCGATAACGTGAAAGGCAAATAAAGAGAGAGGGTGTTGACTGGATAACATGGAAAGGCAACAAGAGAGAGAGAGAGAGGGATGTTAGGTTGGATAACGAAAGGCAACAAGAGAGAGAGAGAGAGGGATGGATATAACGTGAAAAAGCAAATAAGATAGAGCGGGGTGACCGGATTAAAGGCACTGGATGACGTAAGAAAGGCAAACAAGAGAGAGAGAGAGAGGATGTTAGACTGGATAATGTGAAATGCAAATAAGAGAGAGAGTGATGTTAGACTGGATAACGTGGAAAGGCAAATAAGAGAGAGCGGTGTTAGACTGGATAACGTGAAAGGCAAATAAGAGAGAGAGGGTGTTAGGTTGGATAACGTGAAGGGCAAATGAGAGAGAGAGGATGTTAGAAAAGCAACAAGATAGAGAGGATGTTAAATTGTATAACGTGAAAAGGCAAATAAGAGGAGAGGGTGTTAGACTGGATAACGTGAAAGGAAAATAAGAGAGGGTGTTAGACTGGATAACATGAAAAGGCAAACAAGCGAAAGGCAAATGAGAGAGGATGTTAGGTTGGATAACGTGAAAGTCAAATAAGAGAGAGAGAGAGAGAGGGGATGAGAGGGCTGTTAGACTGGATAACGTGAAAGGCAAATAAGAGAAAGGTTGTTAGACTGGATAACGTGAAAGGCAAATAAGAGAGAGAGGGGTATTAGGACTTAGACTGGAAAGAGAGAGAGGATGTTAGATTGTATAACGTGAAAGGCAAAATAAGAGAGAGAGGGGTGTTAGACTGGATAATGAAAGGCAAATAAGAGAGAGAGAGAGGATGTTGATTGTATAACGAAAGGCAAATAAGAGAGCTGTTGACTGGATAACATGGAAAGGCAAATAAGAGAGAGAGGGGTAGACTGATAACATGAAAGGCAAATAAGAGAGAGAGGGCTGTTAGACTGGATAACGTGAAAGGCAAATAAGAGAGAGAGCGGTTTGACTGGATAACGTGAAAGGCAAATAGAGAGATGGGTGTTAGACTGGATAACGTGAAAGGCAAATAAGAGAGAGCGGTGTTACACTGGATAAAGGCAAATAAGAGAGAGAGAGGGATGAATTGTATAACGAAAGGCAAATAAGAGAGAGAGGATGTTAGATTGTACAACGAAAAGGCAACAAGAGAGAGCGGTGGTCTGGATAACGGGAAAGGCAAATAAGAGAGAGCGGTGTTAGACTGGATAACGTGAAAGGCAAATAAGTGAGAGAGGGTGTTAGACTGGATAACGAAAGGCAAATAAAAGAGAGAGGGTGTTAGACCGGGATAACGTGAAAACAAAGAGAGAGGGCTGTTAGACTGATAACGTGAAAGGCAAATAAGAGAGAGAGAGGGATGTTAGATTGGAACGTAAAAGGCAAATAAGAGAGAGCGGTGTTAAATAAGAAAGGAGAGGGAGAGGGTGTTAGACTGGATAACGTGAAGGCAAAATAAGAGAGAGGGCTGTTAGACTGGATAACATGAAAGGCAAATAAGAGAGGGGGCTTAGATTGATAACTGGATAAGAGAGAAAGGCAAATAAGAAAGGCAACAAGAGAGGTGTTAGACTGGATAACGTGAGAGGCAAATAAGAGAGAAGGTCTGTTAGTCTGTATAACGTCAAAGGCAAATAAGAGAGAGGGTGTTAGACTGGATAACGTGAAAGGCAAATAAGATAGAGAGGGGTGTTAGACTGAGGATGAGAGAGAGTGGGTTGGATAACGTGAAAGGCAAATAAAGAGAGAGGGATGAGATTGGCTAACGTAACAAGAGAGAGCGGTGAACTGATAACGAAAGGCAAAGAAAAGGGGTGTTAGACTGGTAACGAAAGGCAAATAATAGAGAGAGGGTGTTAGGACTGGATAACGTGAAAGGCAAACATGAGAGAGGGCTGTTAAATAAAAAGGCAAACAAGAGAGAGAGAGGGTGTTTTGACTGGATAACGTGAAAGGCAAACAAGAGAGAGGGATGTTAGACTGGATAACGTGAAAGGCAAATAAGAGAGAGAGATGTTAGACTGGATAACGTGAAAGGCAAATAAGAGAGAGCGGTGTTAGAACTTGGATAACGTGAAAAGAGCAAATAAAGAGAAGAGAGAATTGATAGACTGGATAGCAATGAAGGCAAATAAGAAGAGAAAGGGGATGTTAGACTGGATAACGTGAAAGGCAAATAGAGAGAGAGGTGTTAGACTGGATAACGTGAAAGGCAAATAAGAGAGAGAGGGGTAGACGATAACGAAAGGCAAATAAGAGAGAGAGGGGTGTTAGACTGGATAACGTGAAAGGCAAATAAGAGAGAGGTGTTAGACTGGATAACGAAAGGCAAATTAGAGAGAGGGGTGGATAACGTGAAAAGCAAATAAGAGAGAGAGAGGTGTTAGACTGGATAACGTGAAAGGCAACAATAAGAGAGGGTGTTAGACTGGATAACGTGAAAGGCAAATAAGAGAGAGAGGGTGTTAGATTGATAACGTGAAAGTGGGCAAATAAGAGAGAGCGGTGTTAGACTGGATAACGTGAAAGGCAAATAAGAGAGAGAGAGGTGTTAGGTTGGATAACGTGAAGGCAAACAAGAGAGAGAGAGGGATGTTAGACTGATAACGTGAAAGGCAAATAAGAGAGAGGGTGTTAGACTGGATAACGTGAAGGCAAATAAGAGAGAGGGGTGTTAGACTGGATAACGTGAAAGGCAAATAAGAGAGAGGGTGTTAGACTGGATAACGTGAAAGGCAAATAAGAGAGAGAGGGTGTTAGACTGGATAACGTGAAAAGCAAATAAGAGAGAGAGGGGTGTTAGACTGGATAACGTGAAAGGCAAATAAGAGAGAGAGGCGTGTTAGACTGGATAACGTGAAAGGCAAATAAGAGAGAGAGGGCTGTTAGACTGGATAACGTGAAAGGCAAATAAGAGAGAGCGGTGTTAGACTGGATAACGTGAGAGGCAAATAAGAGAGAAAGGGCTGTTAGTCTGGATAACGTGAAAGGCAAATAAGAGAGAGAGGGCTGTTAGACTGGATAACGTGAAAGGCAAATAAGATAGAGAGGGGTGTTAGACTGGATAACGTGAAAGGCAAATAAGAGAGAGAGGGTGTTAGACTGGATAACGTGAAAGGCTAATAAGAGAGAGAGGGCTGTTAGACTGGATAACGTGAAAGGCAAATAAGAGAGAGAGTGTTAGACTGATAACATGAAAGGCAAATAGAGAGGGCTGTTAGACTGGATAACGTGAAAGGCAAATAAGATAGAGAGGGGTGTTAGACTGGATAACATGAAAGGCAAATAAGAGAGAGGGTGTTACAGAAATGGATAACGAGAGAGTGGTGTTAAATAAGAGAGAGAGGGGTGTTAGACTGGATAACGTGAAAGGCAAATAAGAGAGAGGGCTGTTAGACTGGATAACGTGAAAGGCAAATAAGAGAGAGGGGTGTTAGACTGGATAACGAAAGGCAAAATAAGAGAGAGGGCTGTTAGACTGGATAACGTGAAAAGCAAAAGAGAGAGAGGGTGTTAGACTGGATAACGTGAAAAGGTAAATAAGAGAGAGGGTGTTAGACTGGATAACGTGAAAGGCAAATAAGAGAGAGAGGGCTGTTAGACTGGATAACGTGAAAGGCAAATAAGAGAGAGAGACTGGTGTTAGACTGGATAACGTGAAAGCAAATAAGAGAGAGAGGGTGTTAGACTGGATAACGTGAAAGGCAAATAAGAGAGAGAGGGCTGTTAGACTGGATAACGAAAGGCAAATAAGAGAGAGAGGGGCACTGGATAACGTGAAAGGCAAATAAGAGAGAGAGGGAAGTTGATTGATAACGTGAAAGGCAAATAAGAGAGAGAGGGGTGTTAGACTGGATAACGTGAAAAGGCAAATAAGAGAGAGGTGTTAGACTGGATAACGTGAAAAGCAAATAAGAGAGAGGGTGTTAGACTGGATAACGAAAGGCAAATAAGAGAGAGAGGTGTTAGACTGGATAACGTGAAAGGCAAAAGAGAGAGAGAGGGGATGTTAGGTTGGATAACGTGAAAAGCAAATAAGAGAGAGAGAGGTGTTAACTGGATGACGTGAAAGGCAAATAAGAGAGGAGAGTTAGGTGTTAGATTGATAACGTGAAAGGCAAATAAGAGAGAGAGGGTGTTAGACTGGATAACGAAAGGCAAATAAGAGAGAGAGAGTGTTAGACTGGATAACGTGAAAGGCAAATAAGAGAGAGAGAGAGGATGTTAGATGTTAACGGTTGGATAACGTGAAAAGGCAAATAAGAGAGAGGATGTTAGACTGGATAACATAAAGAAAGGCAAATAAAAGAGAGAGGTGTTAGACTGGATAACGAAAAGCAAATAAGAGAGAGAGGGGTGTTAAACTGGATAACGAAAGGCAAATAAGAGAGAGAGGGGGGATGTTAGACTGGGATAACGTGAAAGGCAAATAAGAGAGAGAGGGATGTTAGATTGATAACGTGAAAGTCAAATAAGAGAGAGGGGCTGTTAGACTGGATAACGTGAAAGGCAAATAGAGAGAGGGTTGTTAGACTGGATAACGTGAAAGGCAAATAAGAGAGAGAGGGCTGTTAGACTGGATAACGTGAAAAGCAAATAAGAGAGAGAGAGGGATGTTAGACTGGTAACGAACGGCAAATAAGAGAGAGAGGGTGTTAGACTGGATAACGAAAGGCAAATAAGAGAGAGGGGTGTTAGACTGGATAACGTGAAAGGCAAACAAGAGAGAGAGGGTGTTAGACTGGATAACGTGAAAGGCAAATAAGAGAGAGGGAGAGTTAGACTGGGTATAACGTGAAAGGCAAATAAGAGAGAGGGTGTTAGACTGGATAACGTGAAAGGCAAATAAGAGAGAGAGGCGGTGTTAGACTGGATAACGTGAAAAACCAAATAAAAAGAGAGAGAGGTGTTAGACTGGATAACGTGAAAGGCAAAATAAGAGAGAGAGGGCTGTTAGACTGATAACGAAAGGCAAATAAGAAGAGAGCTGTTAGAGAGAAAGGGATGTTAGACTGATAACGTGAAAGGCAAATAAGAGAGAGGGGTGTTGACTGATAACGTGAAAGGCAAATAAGAGAGAGAGGGGTGTTAGGACTGGATAACGGAAAGGCAAATAATGAGAGAGAGGGGTGTTAGACTGGATAACGTGAAAGGCAAATAAAGAGAGGGGTGTTAGACTGGATAACAGGAAAGGCAAAAGAGAGAGGGTGTTAGAACTGGATGACGAAAGGCAATAAGAGAGAGAGAGAGGGATGTTAGACTGGATAACGTGAAAGGCAAATAAGAGAGAGAGGTGTTAGACTGGATAACGTGAAAGGCAAATAAGAGAGAGGGTGTTAGACTGGATAACGTGAAAGGCAAATAAGAGAGAGAGGGTGTTAGACTGGCTAACGAAAGGCAAATAAGAGAGAGGGTGTTAGACTGGATAATTGTGAAAGGCAAATAAGAGAGAGAGGGTGTTAGACTGGATAACGTGAAAGGCAAATAAGAGAGAGAGGGTGTTAGACTGGATAACGTGAAAGGCAAATAAGAGAGAGAGATAACGAAAGGGAATAAGAAAACGAAACGCAAACGTAAGAGAGAGAGGAGGGATGTTAGATGGATAACGTGAAAGGCAAATAAGAGAGAGCGGTGTAAGAATGGATAACATGAAAGGCAAATAAGAGAGAGAGGGTGTTAGACTGGATAACGTGAAGGGCAAATAAGAGAGAGAGAAAGGTTAGACTGGATAACGTGAAAGGCAAAATAAGAGAGAGAGAGGATGTTAAATTGTATAACGTGAAAGGGGCAAATAAGAGAGAGAGGTGTTAGACTGGATAACATGAAAGGCAAATAAGAGAGAGGGTGTTAGACTGATAACGTGAAAAGGCAAATAAGAGAGAGAGAGAAAGGGATGTTAGATTGGATAACGTGAAACGGGCAAATAAGAGAGGAGAGAGAGGGATGTTAGATAACTGTAGAGGAGGGGGTAACGATAACGGAAAGGCAAATAAGAGAGAGAGAGTGTTGAACTGGATAACGAAAGGCAACAAGAGAGAGGGTGTTAGACTGGATAACGTGAAAAAGCAAATAGAGAGAGAGAGGGTGTTAGACTGGATAGACGGTGAAAAGGCATAATAAGAAAGAGAAATAAGAGAGAGAGGTGTTAAACTGGATAACGAAAGGCAAATAAGAGAGAGAGGGCTTAGACTGGATAACGTGAAAGGCAAATAAGAGAGAGAGCGGTGTTAGACTGATAACGTGAAAGGCAAATAAGAGAGAGAGGGATAACGTAAAGGTTGGATAACGTGAAAGGATAACAAATAAGAGAGAGAGAGAGGATGTTAGATTGATAACGAAAGGCAAATAAGAGAGAGAGGTGTTAGACTGGATAACGAAAGGCAAATAAGAGAGAGAGGGTTGTTAGACTGGATAACGTGAAAGGCAAAAGCGAGAGAGAGAGGGGTAGTTAGGTTGGATAATTGTGAAAGGCAAATAAGAGAGAGAGGAGAGAGGGGATGTTAGATTGTATAACGTGAAAAGGCAAATAAGAGAGCGGTTAGACTGGATAACGTGAAGGCAAATAGAGAGGTGTTAGACTGGATAACGTGAAAGGCAAATAAGAGAGAGAGGGGTGTTAGACTGGATAACGTGAAAGGCAAATAAGAGAGAGAGGGGTGTTAGGACTGATAACGTGAAAAATAAGGCAAATAAGAGAGAGAGGGCTGTTAGACTGATAACGAAAGGCAAATAAGAGAGAGAGCGGTGTTAGACTGGATAACGTGAAAAGGCAAATAAGATAGAGAGGGCTGTTATACTGGATAACGTGAAAGGCAAATAAGAGAGAGAGAGGGCTGTTAGACTGGATAACGTGAAAGGCAAATAAGAGAGAGAGGGCTGTTAGACTGGATAACGATGAAAACAGGCAAATAAGAGAAATAAAGAGAGAGAGCGGGCTGTTAGACTGATAACGAAAGGCAAATAAGAGAGAGAGAGGGGGATGTTAGATTGGATAACGTAAGGCAAATAATAGAGAGAGAGAGGGATGTTAGACTGTATAACGAAAGGCAAATAAGAGAGAGAGTGAAAGGGCAAATAAGAGAGGGCTGTTAGACTGGATAACGAAAGGCAAATAAGAGAGAGAGGGCTGTTAGACTGGATAACGTGAAAGGCAAAATAGAGAGAGGGGTTAGACTGGATAACATGAAAAGGCAAATAAGAGAGAGGCTGTTAGACTGATAACGTGAAAGGCAAATAAGAGAGGTGGTGTTAGACTGGATGACGTACAAATAGAGAGAGAGGGATGTTAGATTGTATAACGAAAGGCAAATAAGAGAGAGCGGTGTTAGACTGGATAACGTGAAAGGCAAATAAGATAGAGAGGGCTGTTAGATGGATAACGAAAAGGCAAATAAGAGAGAGAGGGTTGACTGGATAACGTGAAAGGCAAATAAGAGAGAGAGGGCTGTTAGACTGATAACGAAAGGCAAATAAGAGAGAGAGGGCTGTTAGACTGGATAACGTGAAAGGCAAATAAGAGAGCGGTGTTAGACTGGATAACGAAAGGCAAATAAGATAGAGAGGTGTTAGACTGGATAACGTGAAAGGCAAATAAGAGATAGAGAGAGGGGCAAATGTTAGACTGGATAACGTGAAAGGCAAATAAGATAGAGAGGGTGTTAGACTGGATAACGTGAAAGGCAAATAAGAGAGAGTGGTGTTAGACTGGATAACGAAAGGCAAATAAGAGAGAGAGGGCTGTTAGACTATAACGAAAAGAAGCAAATAAGAGAGAGGGTTGGACTGGATAACGAAAAGGCAAACAAGAGAGAGGGGTGTTAGACTGATAACGGAAAAGCAAATAAGAGAGAGAAGGGTGTTAGACTGATGATAACGTGAAAGGCAAATGAAATGAACAAGAGAGAGGTGTTAGACTGATAACGAAAGGCAAATGAGAGAGGGTGTTAGACTGATAACGTGAAAAGCAAATAAGATAGAGAGAGAGGGATGTTAGGTTGATGACGAAAGGCAAAATAAGAGAGAGAGGGTGTTAGATTGTATAATGAAATGCAAATAAGAGAGCGGTGTTAGACTGGATAACGGAAAGGGCAAATAAGAGAGAGGGGTGTTAGACTGATAACGAAAGGCAACAAGAGAGAGAGAGAGAGGATGTTAGGTTGATAACGAACGCAAAGAAGAGAGAGAGGGGATGTTAGATTGTATAACGTGAAAGCCAACAAGAGAGCGGTGTTAGATCGATAACGTGAAAGGCAAATAAGAGAGAGAGGGGTGTTAGACTGATAACGAAAAGAGAGAGAGCAAAGCGAGAGAGAGAGGGATGTTAAATTGTATAACGAAAGGCAATAAGAGAGAAGGCAAATAAACGAGAGAGAAAGAAGAGGGGGGGTGTTAGGATTGCATAACGAAAGGCAAATAAGAGAGAGAGTGTTAGACTGGATAACGGAGAAATAAGCAATAACGTAAGAGAGAGAGAGGGCTGTTAGACTGATAAAGTGGAAAGGCAAATAAGAGAGAGAGAGGGTGTTAGACTGGATAACGTGAAAAGCAAATAAGAGAGAGAGTGGGATGTTAAACTGTATAACGAAAGCAAATAAGAGAGAGAGGGCTGTTAGACTGGATAACGGAAAGGCAAATAAGAGGTGTTAGAGGGATAACGTTAGAACAAGAGAGAGGCTAACATAACGAAAGGCAAATAAGAGAGAGAGAGAGGGATGTTAGATTGTATAACGTGAAAGTAAACAAGAGATAGGGGCAAATAAGGAAAAGAACAGAGAGGGATGTTAGACTGATAACGAAAGGCAAATAAGAGAGAGGGCGGTGACTGGATAACATGAAGGCGAATAAGAGAGGCAGACGGATAACATGAAAGGCAAATAAGAGAGAGGTGTTAGACTGATAATAAAAGGCAAATAAGAGAGAGAGAGAGGATGCAGACTGGATAACGAAAGGCAATAAGTTAGAGAGGGTGTTAGACTGGATAACGAAAGGCAAATAAGAGAGAGAGGGCTGTTAGACTGATAACGTGAAAAGGCAAATAAGAGAGAGAGGTGTTAGACTGGGATGTTAAGGCAAATAAGAGAGAGAGGGTGCACTGGCATAACGAAAGGCAAATAAGAGAGGAGGTGTTAGACTGATAACTGAAAAGCAAATAAGAGAGAGGGGGTGCGACTGATAAAAAAGGCAAATAAGAGAGAGAGGGGTGTTAGACTGGATAATGAAAGGCAAATAAGAGAGAGGTGTGTTAGACTGGATAACGAAAGGCAAAATAAGAGAGAGAGGGTGTTAGACTGGATAACGTGAAAGGCAAATAAGAGAGAGAGAGAGGGATGTTAGGTTGGATAACGAAAGGCAAATAAGAGAGAGAGAGCGGGGATGTTAGATTGATAACGTGAAAGGCAAATAAGAGGCGGTGTTAGACTGGATAACGAAAGGCAAATAAGAGAGAGAGGGTGTTAGACTGGATAACGTTAAGGCAAATAAGAGAGAGAGAGAGGTGTTAGGGATAACGTTAGGTTGGATAACGTGAAACGCAAACAAGAGAGAGAGAGAGAGGGGTGTTAGGATAACGTGAAAAAGGCAAATAAGAGAGAGCGGGTGTTAGACTGGATAACGTGAAAGGCAAATAAGAGAGAGAGGGTGTTAGACTGATAACGAAAGGGTAACTGAGAGAGAGAGGGATGTTGGTTGATAACGTGAAAAGCAAATAAGATAGAGAGAGAGGGATGTTATTGTATAACGTGAAAGGCAAATAAGAGAGAGAGGGCAGTGAACTGATAACGTGAAAGGAAAATAAGAGAGAGAGGGGTGGGATAACATGAAAGGCAAATAAGAGAGAGAGGGTTGTTAGACTGGATAACGAAAGGCAAATAAGAGAGAGAGAGGGAGGTATGTTAGATTGTATAACGAAAGGCAAATAAGAGAGAGAGGGCTGTTAGACTGGATAACGAAAAGGCAAATAAGAGAGAGAGGTTGTTAGACTGATAACGTGAAGGGCAAATAAGAGAGAGAGGGTTAGACTGATAACGTGAAAGGCAAATAAGAAAGAGAGAGAGGTGTTAGACTGGATAACGTGAAAGGCAAATAAGAGAGAGGGGTGTTAGACTGGATAACATGAAAGGCAAAAGAGAGGGCTGTTAGACTGGATAACGAAAGGCAAATAAGAGAGAGAGAGGGATTAGACTGGATAACGTGAAAGTCAAATAAGAGAGAGAGGGGTGTTAGGTCTGGATAACGTGAAAGGCAAATAAGAGAGAGAGGCTGTTAGACTGGATAACGTGAAAGGCAAATAAGAGAGAGAGGTGTTAGACTGATAACGTGAAAGGCAAATAAGAGAGAGAGAGAGAGGGATGTTAGATTGGATAACTGTGAAAGGCAAATAAGAGAGAGAGGGGGATGTTAGATTGGATAACGTGAAAGGCAAATAAGAGAGAGAGAGAGGGATGTTAGATTGGATAACGTGAAAGGCAAACTAAGAGAGAGCGGTGTTAGACTGATAATGGAAAGGCAAATA
Source organism: Acanthosepion pharaonis (assembly GCA_903632075.3). NCBI lineage: Eukaryota > Metazoa > Mollusca > Cephalopoda > Sepiida > Sepiidae > Acanthosepion > Acanthosepion pharaonis. The sequence continues at coordinate 1,756,922 of CAHIKZ030005495.1, read as the reverse complement.
AGAGAGAGAGAGGGTAAAAGACTGGATAACGTGAAAGGCAACAAGAAGAGAGAGGGCTGTTAGACTGGATAACGTGAAAGGCAAATAAAAGAGAGAGGGGTGTTAGACTGGATAACAAATAAGAGAGAGAGCGGTGTTGAAAGGCAACAAGAGAGAGAGAGGATGCTGATAAACGAAAGGCAAATAAGAGAGAGAGGATGAAAACGTGAAAGGCAACAAGATTGAGAGGGATGTTAGATTGATAACGAAAGGCAAATAAGAGAGAGAGATGGGATGTAACGTAGAAATAAGAAAGAACAAGAGAGCTGTTAGTCTGATAACGGAAAAGGCAAAAGAGAGAGAGGGCAGTTAGACTGATAACGAAAGGCAAATAGAGAGAGGGTGTTAGACTGGATAACGAGAGGCAAATAAAAAAGGGTGTTAGACTGATAACGAAAGGCAAACAAGAGAGAGAGGCAACAAGTAGAGAGGGGTAGACTGATAATATGAAAGGCAACAAGAGAGAGAGAGGGATGTTAGATTGTATAACGAAAGGCAACAAGAGAGAGCGGTGTTAGACTGATAACGAAAGGCAAAGCCAAGATAGAGAGGGCTGTTAGACTGATAACGAAAGGCAACAAGAGACAGAGGGCTGTTAGACCGGATAACGAAAGGCAAATAAGAGAGAGAGGGCTGTTAGACTGATAACGGAAAGGCAAATAAGAGAGAGAGGGCTGTTAGACTGGATAACGTGAAAGGCAAACAGAGAGAGAGAGAGGGGATGTTAGATTGTATAACGCAAAAGGCAACAAGAGAGAGGGCTACACCGATAACGAAAAGCAAATAAGAGAGAGGGGTGTTAGACTGGATAACGGAAAGGCAAATAAGAGAGAGAGGCGTGTTAGACTGGATAACATGAAAGGCGAATAAGAGAGAGAGGGGCTACTTGACTGGATAACAGTGAAGGCAAATAAGAGAGAGTGGTGTTAGACTGGATAACGTGAAAGGCAAAATAAGAGAGAGCGGTGTTAGACTGGATAACGTGAAAGGCAAATAAGAGAGAGCGGTGTTAGACTGGATGAAAAGGCAAATAAGAGAGAGAGGGGTGTTAGACTGGATAACGTGAAAGGCAAATAAGAGAGAGATGTTGGATTTGGATGATACGTGAAAAGCAAACAAGAGAGAGAGGATGTTAGATTGTATAACGAAAGGCAACAACAAGAGAGAGTGTTAGACTGGATAACGTGAAATGCAAATAAGAGAGAGAGGTGGATAACGATAACGAAAGGCAACAAAGAGAGAGGGTGTAGACTGGATAATGTGAAAGGCAAATAAGAGAGAGAGAGAGGGATGTTAAATTTGATAACGAAAGGCAAATAAGAGAGAGAGAGAGGAGAGATTGGATAACGAAAGGCAAATAAGAGAGAGAGCGGTGTTAGACTGGATAACGTGAAAGGCAAATAGAGAGAGGGGTGTTAGACTGGATAAGGCAAACAAGAGAGAGAGAGAAAGGGTTGAACTGGATAACGTGAAACGGCAAATAAGAAGAGAGAGAGAGGATGTTAGATTGGATAACGAAAGGCAAATAAGAGAGAGCGGGATGTTAGACTGGATAACGAAAGGCAAATAAGAGAGAGGGGTGTTAGACTGGATAACGTGAAGGGCAAATAAGAGAGAGAGTGGTAGACTGACTGATAACGAAAAGCAAATAAGATAGAGAGGATGTTAAATTGTATAACGTGGATAACGTGAAAAAGAAAGAGGGTGTTAGACTGGATGACGTGAAAGGAAAATAAGAGAGGTTGGATAACATGAAAAGGCAAATAAGAGAGAGGATGTTAGATTGATAACGAAAGGCAAATAAGAGAGAGAGGGATGTTAGATTGGATAACGTGAAAGTCAAATAAGAGAGAGAGGGCTGTTAGACTGGATAACGTGAAAGGCAATAAGAAGAGAGGTTGTTAGACTGGATAACGTGAAAGGCAAATAAGAGAGAGAGGGGTATTAGGACTGATAACGAAAGGCAAATAAGAAAGTTAGACTGGATGTTAGATTGTATAACGTGAAAGGCAAAAAGAGAGAGAGGGGTGTTAATTGGATAACATGAAAGGCAAATAAGAGAGAGAGAGAGGATGTTGATTGTATAACGAAAGGCAAAAGAAGAGTTGACTGGATAATGAAAGGCAAATAAGAGAGAGGGGGTGTCTGATAACGTGAAAGGTCAAATAAGAGAGAGAGGGCTGTTGGACTGATAACGTGAAAGGCAAATAAGAGAGAGAGCGGTGTTGACTGGACTGAAAGGCAACAAGAGAGATGGGTGTTAGACTGGATAACGAAAGGCAAATAAGAGAGAGCGGTGTTAATTCTGGAAACGTAAAGGCAAATAAGAGAGAAGAGGGATGTTAGATTGTATAACGAAAGGCAATAAGAGAGAGAGAGAGGATGTTAGATTGTACAACGAAAAGGCAAATAAGAGAGAGCGGTGTTGAACTGATAACGGGAAAGGCAAATAAGAGAGAGCGGTGTTAGACTGGATAACGTGAAAGGCAAATGAGAGAGAGAGGGTGTTAGACTGGATAACGAAAGGCAAATAAAAGAGAGAGGGTGTTGACCGTGTTAAAGTGTTAGACTGATAACGGAAAGGCAAATAAGAGAGAGAGAGGGATGTTAGATTGGATAACGTGAAAGGCAAATAAGAGAGAGCGGTGTTAGACTTAAGAATGGATAATGTGAAATAACTGAAAGGCAACAGAGAGAGGTGTTAGACTGGATAACGTGAAAGGCAAATAAAAGAGAGAGGGGTGTTAGACTGGATAACGTGAAAGGCAAATAGAGAGAGAGGGCTGTTAGGACTGGATAACGGAAAGGCAAATAAAGAGAGAGAGGGATGTTAGATTGTATAACGAAAGGCAAATAAGAGAGCGGTGTTAGACTGGATAACGTGAAAAGGCAAATAAGATAGAGAGGGTGTTAGACTGGAAAGGCAAATAAGAGAGAGAGCAAACAACGAAAAATAAGAGAGAGAGGTCGTTATGTAACGTGAAAGGCAAATGGAGAGGGCTAACATAACGTGAAAGGCAAATAAGAGAGAGAGAGAGGGGATGTTAGATTGTATAACGAAAGGCAAATAAGAGAGAAAGGTGTTAGACTGGATAACGAAAGGCAAATAAGATAGAGAGGCTGTTAGACTGGATAACGAAAGGGCAAATAAGAGAGAGAGGGCGTGTTAGACTGGATAACAATGAAAAGGCGAATAAGAGAGAGGGCTGATAGACTGGATAACGTGAAAAAATAATAAATAAGAAGGCTGTTAGACTGGATAACGTGAAAAGAGCAAATATAAGAAGAAAAAGAACTGTTAGTCTGGATAACGTGAAAGGCAAATAAAGGGAGAGAAAGGTGATACACTGGATAACGTGAGAAGGCAAATAAAGATAAGATGAAGGTCTGTTAAACTGGATAACGTCAAAGGCAAATAAGAGAGGCTGAAAGTGGTGTTAGACTGGATAACAATGAAAACAAATAAGATAAGGGTGTTAACTGGATAACGTGAAAGGCAAAAATAAGAAAGAAGGTGTTAGACTGGATAACGTGAAAGGCAAATAAGAGAAAGAGATGTTAGGATGGATAACGTAGAAAAAGGCAAATAAGAAGAGGAAGGTGTTGGACTGGACCAAGTGAAAAGCCAATAAGAGAAAGGGATGTTAGACTGGTAACGTGAAAAGCAAAATAATAGAAGAGGTGTTAGGTTGTATAACGTTAAAGGCAACTGGATAATGTGAAAGGCAAATAAGAGAGCGGTGTTAGACTGGATAACGAAAGGCAAATAAGAGAGAAGGTGTTAGACTGTTAGACTGAGAGAGGGCACGTAACGAAAAGGCAAATAGAGAGAGAGGGGTGTTAGACTGGATAACGTGAAAGGCAAAAGACAGAGAGGGGTGTTAGACTGGATGACGAAAGGCAAATAAGAGAGAAAAGGATCGATAATGTGCAACAAGAGAGAGGATAACGTGACGAAAGGCAAATAAGAGAGAGGGGATAGACTGATAACGAAAGGCAAATAAGAGAGAGAGAGAGGGATGTTAGGTGGATAACGTGAAAGGCAAAATAAGAGAGAGAGAGGATGTTAGATTGTATAACGAGCCAAATAAGAGAGCGGTGTTAGACTGATAACGGAAAGGGCAACTGAGAGAGGGGTGTTAGAATAATAAAGGCAACAAGCGAGAGAGAGAGGATGTTAGGTTGATAACGAAAGGCAAATAGAGAGAGAGAGTGGGGATGCGATAACAACGAAAGGCAAATAAGAGAGTGGTGTTAGACTGATAACGTGAAAGGCAAATAAGAGAGAGGGTGTTAGACTGGATAACGTGAAGGGCAAAAAAGAGAGAGCAAAAAGACTGATAACGAAAAAGCAAATAAGAGGGATGTTAAATTGTATAACGAAAGGCAATAAAGAGAGAGGATGTTAGATTGCGATAACGTGAAAGGCAAATAAGAGAGAGAGGTGTTAGACTGGATAACGTGAAAGGCAAATAAGATGAGAGGCTAACGTTGAGAGAGAGGCCGACTGGATAACGTGAAGGCAAATAAGAGAGAGAGGGCTGTTAGACTGGATAACGTGGAAAGGCAAATAAGAGAGAGAGCTGTTAGACTGGATAACGAAAGGCAAATAAGAGAGAGAGCATAACGAAAAATAAGAGAGAGAGGGCTGTTAGACTGGATAACGGAAGGCTAATAAGGAGAGAGGTGTTAGACAAATAAAGAGAGAGGTGTTGGACTGGATAACGTGAAGGCAAATAAGAGAGAGAGAGGCTGTTAGTCTGGATAACGTGAAAGTAAAATAAGAGAGAGGGCTGTTAGGATAACGGAAAAGAAAGAGAGAGGGTAATAGATGATAACGGAAGGCAACAAGAGAGAGAGGCGTAGACTGGAAGGCGAATAAGAGAGAGAGGCAGAATAACGAAAGGCAAATAAGAGAGAGGTGGTTGGACTGATGATGAAGGCGTGAGAGAGAGAGAGGATGCAAATAACGAAAGGCAACAAGAGAGAAGGCTGGATAGACGTGAAACGAAATAACAAGAGAGAGTGTTAGACTGGATAACGTGAAAAGGCAAATAAGAGAGAGAGGTGTGTTAGAAGGCTAAGAGAGAGACGTGAAATGAAAGGCAAATAAGAGAGAGAGGTATTGAACTCGCTAACAACAAGATAGAGAGGGTGCGACTGATGACGAAAAGGCAAGTAAGAGAGAGAGAGGGTGTTAGACTGGATAATGAAATGCAAATAAGAGAGAGGTGTGTTAGACGATAACGAAAGGCAAATAAGAGAGAGAGGGTGTTAGACTGGATAACGTGAAAGGCAAATAAAAGAGAGAGAGAGAGGATGTTAGGTTGGATGACGAAAGGCAAATAAGAGAGAGAGAGAGGGGATGTTAGATTTATAATGTGAAAGGCAAATAAGAGGCGGTGTATTAGACTGGATAACGAAAGGCAAATAAGAGAGAGAGGGTGTTAGACTGGATAACGTGAAAGGCAAACAAGAGAGAGAGAGAGTTAGGGATGTTAGGTTGATAACGTGAAAACGCAAATAAGAGAGAGAGATGTTTAGGTGTATAACGAAAGGCAAATAAGAGAGAGCGGTGTTAGACTGGATAACGTGAAAGGCAAATAAGAGAGAGAGGGTGTTAGACTGGATAACGTGAAGGGTAAAAGAGAGAGAGCGGTGTTGACTGATAACGTGAAAAGCAAATAAGATAGAGAGTGTTAAGGATAACGTGAAAGGCAAATAGAGAGAGAGGGGTTGATGACGTGAAAGGAAAATAACGTGGAAACATGAAAGGCAAATAAGAGAGAGAGGGTTGTTAGACTGGATAACGAAAGGCAAATAAGAGAGAGAGAGGGATAAGAAAGTCAAATAAGAGAGAGAGGGCTGTTAGACTGATAACGTGAAAAGGCAAATAAGAGAGAGAGGTGTTAGACTGGATAACATGGTAATAAATAGAGAGGATGGGCATTAGACTGATAACGTGAAAGGCAAATAAGAAAGAGAGAGAGGGATTAGATTGGATAACGTGAAAGGCAAATAAGAGAGAGGGGTTAGGGACTGGATAATGGAAAGGCAACAAGAGAGATAGGATGTTATCATAACGAAAGGCAAATAAGAGAGAGCTGTTAGACTGGATAATGTGAAAGGCAAATAAGAGAGAGGGGTGTTAGACTGGAACGTGAAAGGCAAATAAGAGAGGCTGTTAGACTGGATAACGTGAAGGCAAATAAGAGAGAGAGCGGTGTTAGACTGATAACGTGAAAGGCAAATAAGAGAGAGAGCGGTAATAAACAACGTGAAAGGCAAATGAGAGGTGAGTTAGACTGTAAAACGAAAGGCAAATAAGAGAGAGAGAGAGGGATGTTAGATTGTATAACGAAAGGCAAATAGAGAGAGAGAGGGATTTAGGTATAACGAAAGGCTGGATAGCGGTGTTAAGGAAAGGCAAATAAGAGAGAGGGCTGAAGTTAGACTGGATAACGTGAAAGGCAAATAAGAGAGAGAGGGATGTTAGACTGGATAACGTGAAAGGCAAATAAAAGAGAGAGGGGTGTTAGACTGGATAACGTGAAAGGCAAATAAGAGAGAGAGGTTAGACTGATAATAGAAAGGCAACAAGAGAGAGAGAGGATGTTAGATTGTATAACGAAAGGCTGAGATAACATGAAAGGCAATAAGATAGAGGGCTGTTAGACTGGATAACGTGAAAGGCAACAAAGAGAGAGGCTGTTAGACTGATAACGAAGGCAAATAAGAGAGAGAGGGATGACGACTGATAACGTGAAAATAACAAGGAGAGAGGGCCGTAGACTGGATAACGAAAGGCAAATAAGAGAGAGCGGTGTTAGACTGGATAACGAGAGGCAAATAAGAAAAGTTAGTCTGGATAACGTCAAGAAGAGAGAGGCTGTTAGACTGGATAACGTGAAGGCAAATAAGAGAGAGGGTGTTAGACTGGCTAACGTTAAGGCAAATAAGAGAGTGTTAGACTGGATAACGTGAAAGGCAAATAGAGAGGGGTGTTAGACTGGATAACGTGAAATAGTAAGAAGATGTTAGACTGGATGACGTGAAAGGCAAGTAAGAGAGAGGGTGTTAGACTGGATAATGTAGTAGGCATAAGAGAGGTGTGTTAGACTGGATAACGTGAAAGGCAAATAAGAGAGGGGTGTTAGACTGAATGTATGAAAATGAAATAAGAGAGAGGATGTTAGGTTGGATAACGTGAAAGGCAAATAAGAGAGAGAGAGGATGTTGGAACATGTAACGTGAAAGGCAAATAAGAGAGCGGTGTTGAACTGGAGATAACGTAAGTGCAAATAAGAGAGAGAGAGGGATGTTAAAAACGAAAGGCAAATAAGAGAGAGGTGTTAACGAAAGGCAAGAGAGAGAGAGAGGATAGGTTGTATAACGTGAAAGGCAAAATAAGAGAGAGAGGGCTGTTAGACTGGATAACGTGAAAAGCAAATAAGAGAGAGAGAGAACATGTTAGACTGGATGACGTGAAAGGCAAATAAGAGAGAGAGGTGTGTTAGACTGGATAATGTGAAAGGCAAAAGAGAGAGAGAGAGAGGGTGTTAGATTGGAAAGGCAACAAGAGAGAGCGGTAGACGTGATAAAAAAGGCAAAATAAGAGAGAGAGGTGTTAGACTGGATAACGTGAAAGGCAAATAAGAGAGAGAGAGGGATGTTAGATTTATAACGTGAAAGGCAAAGGAGAGTGGTGTTAGACTGGATAACACAGAAAGGCAAATAAGAGAGAGAGGGGTGTTAGACTGGAAACGTGAAAGGCAAATAAGATAGAGAGGGCTGTTAAATAACGTGAAAGGCAAATAAGAGAGAGAGGCTGTTAGACTGGATAACGTGAAAGGCAAATAAGAGAGAAATGTATAACGAAAGGCAAATAAGAGAGAAAGGGGTGTTAAATAAGGAAAGGCAACAAGAGAGAGTGTTAGACTGGATAACGTGAAAGGCAAATAAAAGAGAGAGGGGGTGTTAGACTGGATAACGTGAAAGGCAAATAAGAGAAAGAGAGGACTGTATTATGGAAGGCTGGAGAGAGGGGTAAAAGGCAAATAAGAGAGGGAGCTGGATAACATAAAGGCAACAAGAGAGAGGGGTGTTAGACTGGATAAGAGAACAAGAGAGAGGGGTGTTAGACTGGATAACGTGAAAAGGCAAATAAGATAGAAGGCTGTTTAAGATAACGAAGAAAGGCAAATAGAGAGAGGGTGTTAGACTGGATAACGTGAAAGGCAAATAAAAAGAGGAGGGTTGTTAGACTGGATAACGTGAAAGGCAAATAAGAGAGAGAGGGCTGTTAGACTGGATAACATGAAAGGCAAATAAGAGAGAGGGATGTTAGACTGGATAACGTGAAAGGCAAATAAGAGAGAGAGGTTAGACTGGATAACGTGAAAGGCAAATAAGAGAGAGAGGGTGTTAGACTGGATAACGTGAAAGGCAAATAAGAGAGAGGGTGTTAGACTGGATAACGAGAAAGGCAAATAAGAAAGGCAAATAAGATGAGAGGGATGTTAACTGGATAACATGAAAGGCAAATAAGATAGAGGGGTGTTAGACTGTTAACATGAAAGGCTGGATAACTGGATGAAAAGGCAAATAAGAGAGGGTGTTAGACTGGATAACGTGAAAGGCAAATTGTTAGACTGGATAACGTGAAAAGCAAATAAGAGAGAGAGAGGGATGTTAGGTTGTTAACGAAAGGCAAATAAGAGAGAGAGAGGAGGGATGTGAGGTTGATAAAGTGAAAGGCAAATAAGAGAGAGAGAGGGATGTTAGGTTGGATAACGTGAAAGGCAGATAAGAGAGAGAGAGAGGATGTTAGGGATAACGTGAAAGGTAAATAAGGTTGTTAGATTGTATAACGTGAAAGGCAAATAAGAGAGGAGATGTTAACGAAAGGATAACGTGAAAGGCAAATAAGAGAGAGAGAGGGTTGTTAGGGTTGTATAACGTGAAAGGCAAATAAGAGAGAGAGGTGTTAGACTGGATAACGTGAAAGGCAAATAAGAGAGAGAGAGGGAGGTTAGATTGCATAACGTGAAAGGTAAAATAGAGAGGTGTGTTAGACTGATAATGAAAGGTAATAAGAGAGAGAGAGAGGGATGTTAGATTGTATAACGAAAGGCAAATAAGAGAGAGCGGTGTTAGACTGGAATAATGGCAACAAGAGAGAGGGTGTTAGAATAAGAAAGAACAAGAGAGAGGGATGTTAGGTTGTATAACAAGAGAGGCAAATAAACATGAAAGGCAAATAGAGAGGGGCTGTTAGACTGGATAACGTGAAAGGCAAATAAGATAGAGAGGGCTGTTAGACTGGATAACGAAAGGCAAATAAGAGAGAGAGGGCTGTTAGACTGATAACGTGAAAGGCAAATAAGAGAGAGAGGGGATGTTAGGTTGAGAAAACGTGAAAGGCAAATAAGAGAGAGAGGCTGTTAGACTGGATAACGGGAAAGGCAAATAAGAGAGAGAGGAGAGGGTGTTAGATTGGATAACGTGAAAGGCAAATAAGAGAGAGAGGGGTGTTAGACAAATAAGGATAAAGTGAAAGGCAAATAAGATAGAGGGGTGTTAGACTGGATCACGTGAAAAGGCAAAAAGAGAGAGAGGGGTGTTGATAACTGGAAAAGCAAATAAGAAGAGAAAGAGGATTGGATAACATGAAAGGGACGGATGTGGAACGGTGGAAGGGCAAATAAAGAGAGAGAGAGGGATGTTAGGACTGATAACGAAAGGATGTGGGTTGGATAACGTGAAAAAATAAGAGAGGGAGGGGTTGGATAACGTGAAAGACAAATAAGGATAATATTGATAACGTGAAGGCAAAGAGAGAGGGTGTTAGACTGGATAACGTGAAGGCAAATAAGAGAGAGTTAGGTTGGATAACGTGAAGGCAGATAAAGAGAGAAGGATGTTAGAAAGGCAAATAAGAGAGAGAGGGCTGTTAGACTGGATAACGTGAAAGGCAAATAGAGAGAGGGGATGTTGGGTTGTATAACAAGAAAGGCAAATGCTTAGACTGGATAATGTGAAAGGCAAATAAGAGAAAGAGGGCTGTTAGACTGATAACGAAAGGCAAATAAAGAGAGAGGTGTTAGACTGGATAACGTGAAAGGCAAATAAGATAGAGAGGGATGTTAGATTGTATAACTGAAAGGTAAATAACATGAGAAAATGGCAAATAAGAGAGAGAGTGGTGTTAGACTGATAACGAAAGCAAATAAGAGAGAGAGGTGTTAGACTGATAATGAAAGGCAAATAAGAGAGAGAGGGTGGATAACGTTAGAATGGGATAACGAAAGGCAAATAAGAGAGAGAGGGGTGTTAGACTGGATAACGAAAGGCAAATAAGAGAGAGAGGGCTGTTAGACTGATAATATGGAAGGCTAATAAGAGAGAGAGGGGTGTTAGACTGGATAACGTGAAAGGCAAATAAGAGAGAGAGGCCATAGACTGGATATATGAAATAAAATAGAGAGGGGTGTTAGACTGATAACGTGAAAGGCAAATAAGAGAGAGAGGCGTGTTAGACTGGATAACGTGAAAGGCAAATAAGAGAGGTGGCTGTTAGACCAGATAACGTGAAAGGCAAATAAGAGAGAGAGTGGTTAATTGATGGATAACAAGAGAGAGAGAGAGGGATGCCTGATTGTATAACGAAAGGCAAATATAAGAGAGAGGGCTGTTAGACTGGATAACGTGAAAGGCAAATAAGAGAGGGCTGTTAGACTGGATAACGTGAAAGGCAAATAAGAGAGAGAGGGGTGTTAGATAACATTAAAGGCAAATAAGAAAGGCAAATAAGAGAGAGAGGGTGTTAGGACTGGATAACGTGAAAGGCAAATATGAGAGAGAGGGGTGTTAGACTGGATAACATGAAAAGCAATAAGAGAGGGAGAGGGGTGTTAGACTGGATAACGTGAGACGAAGAGAGAGAGGGGCTGTAAGAAAAGGCAAATAAGAGAGAGGGGTGTTAGACTGATAACGTGAAAGGCAAATAAGAGAGAGAGGGCTGGGGACTGGATAACGTGAAAGGCAACAAGAGAGAGAGGGGGTGTTAGACTGATAACGTGAAAGGCAAATAAGAGAGAGAGAAAGCGTGTTAACTGGATAACATGAAAGGCAAATAAGAGAGAGAGAGAGGATGTTAAGATGGTGTTAGACTGGATGACGTGAAATACAAATAAGAGAGAGAGCGGTTGTTGTGAAAGGAAATAAAGCGGTGATAGACTGGATAACGTGAAAAAATAAAAGAGGGGTGTTAACTGGATAACGTGAAAGGCAAATAAGAGAGAGAGGGTGTTGAACGAGCGTGAAAGGCAAATAAAGAGAAAGAGGAGTGTTAGACTGGATAACGTGAAGACCAAATAAGAGAGAGAGGCTGTTGAACTGGATAACGTGAAAAGCAAATAAGATAGGGAGGGTGTTAGACGGATAACATGAAAGGCAATAAGAGAGAGGGTTGACTGGATAATTTGAAATGCAAAATAAGAGAGAGGGGTGTTAGACTGGATAACGAAAGGCAAATAAGAGAGAGAGGGCTGTTAGACTGGATAACGAAAGGCAAATAAGAGAGAAATAAGAGACAAGAAAGGCAAATAAGAGAGAGAGGGCTGTTAGGTTGGATAACGTGAAAGGCAAATAAGAGAGAGAGGGCTGTTAGACTATATAACGAAAGGCAAATAAGAGAGAGAGTGGTGTTAGACTGGATAACGGATGAAAAATAAGAGAGAGAGAGGAGACTTGTATAACGTGAAGGCAAATAAGAGAGAGCGGGTGTTAGGTTGGATAACGAAAGGCAAAATAAGAGAGAAAAAGGGATGTTAGACTGACAACGTGAAGGCAAATAAGAGAGAGAGGTGTTAGACTGGATAACGTGAAAGGCAAATAAGAGAGAGTTGTTAAACTGGATAACGTGAAAGGCAAATATGAGAGAGAGGGTGTTAGACTGGATAACGTAGAAAAGCAAATAAGAGAGAGGATGTTAGACCGATAACGAAAGGTAAAATAAGAGAGAGAGGGGTGTTAGACTGGATAATGAAATGCAAATAAGAGAGAGAGGGGATGTTGACTGTATAACGTGAAAGGCAAATAAGAGAGAGAGGTGTTAACTGATAACGTGAAGGCAAATAAGAGAGAGAGAGACTGGATAATAGAAAGAGCAAATAAGGGAAAGGCAAACTGGATAACGTGAGAGATAGAAAGGGATGTTAGATTGTATAACGTAGAAAGGCAAATAAGAGGAGAGCGGTGTTAGACTGATAACGAAAGGCAAATAAGAGAGAGAGAGGGATGTTAGATTGATAACGTGAAAGGCAAATAAGAAGAGCGGTGTTAGACTGGATAATGTAAAAGGCAAATAAGAGAAAGAGGAATTGAACTGATAACGTGGAAGGCAAATAAGAGAGAGAGGGGATGTTATAAGGTGAAAGGCAAATAAGATAACAGTGTTAAATAACGGCAAATAAAAGAGAGGCTTGTTAGACTGGATAACGTGAAAGGCAAATAAGAGAGAGGGTGTTAGACTGGATAAGGTGAAGAGCAAATAAGAGAGAGGGTGTTAGACTGGATAACGTGAAAGGCAAATAAGAGAGAGAGGTGTTAGACTGTAAAACGTGAAATAAGAAGAGAGAGAGGGGTGTTTGGGACTAACGTGAAAGGCAAATAAGAGGGATGTTAAGATTGATAACATGAAAGGCAACGTGAAAAGAAAAGAGGGCGGTGTTAGACTGGATAACGTGAAAAATAAATAAGAGAGAGGGTGTTTGACTGGATAACGTGAAATGCAAATAAAGAGAGGGTGTTAGACTGGATAACGTGAAAGGCAAATAAAGAGAGAGACAGGTGTTAGACTGATAACGTGAAAGGCAAATAAGAGAGAGAGAGGGGATGTTAGATTGATAACGAAAAGGCAAATAAGAGGCGGTGTTAGACTGGATAATGTGAAAGGGCAAATAAGAGAGCAAAGTGTTACTGGATAACGTGAAAGGCAAATAAGAGAGAGAGGGCCATTAGACTGATAACGTGAAAGGCTAATAAGAGAGAGGGGCTGTTAGACTGGATAACGTGAAAGGCAAATAAGAGAGAGGGCTGAACTGGATAACGTGAAAAGGCAAATAAGAGAGAGGGGTGTTAGACTGATAACGTAAAGAAAAGCAAATAAGAGAGAGAGGGGTGTGGACTGGATAAATATGAAAGGCGAATAAGAGAGAGAGGGCTGTTAGACTGGATAACGTGAAAGGCAAATAAGATGAGAGTGGTGTTAGACGCTGGATAACGAAAGGCAAATAGAGAGAGAGGGATGTTAGATTGGATAACGTGAAAGGCAAATAAGAGAGAGCGGTGTTAGACTGGATAACGAAAGGCAAATAAGAGAGAGCGGTGTTAGACTGGATAACGAAAGAGGCAAATAAGAGAGAGAGGGGATGTTAGACTGGATAACGTGAAAGGCAAATAAGATAGAGAGGGATGTTAGACTGATAACGAAAAGGCAAATAAGAGAGAGAGGATGTTGGTTGGATAACGTGAAAAGCAAATAGACAGAGAGGGTGTTAGACTGGATGACGTGAAAGGCAAATAAGAGAGAGGGTGTTAGACTGATAATGTGAAATGCAAATAAGAGAGAGAGGTGTTAGACTGATAACGTGAAAGGCAAATAAGAGAGAGAGGGTGTTAGACTGGATAACGTAGAAAGGCAAAATAAGAGACAGAGAGTTAGATTGAACGTGAAAGTTAAGGTTGTGATAACTGGATGAAAGGCAAATAAGAGAGAGAGAGATGACAAAGATTGTATAACGTGAAAGGCAAATAAGAGAGAGCGGTTGACAGACTGGATAATGGGAAAGGCAAATAAGAGAGAGAGGGATGTTAGATTTTTATAACGTGAAAGGCAAAACAAGAGAGAGAGAGAAAGGGGGATGTTAGGTTGGAAACGTGAAACGCAAATAAGAGAAGAGAGAGAGGGGATGTTAGATTGGATAACGAAAGGCAAATAAGAGAGAGCGAGAGGCTGATAATTGGATAACGTGAAGGCAAATAAGAGAGAGAGGGTGTTAGACTGGATAACGTGAAGGGCAAATAAAAAGCTGTTAGAGGATAACGTGAAAACAAATAGGTGTTAGACTAGATAACGTGAAAAGCAAAAGATAGAGAGAGAGGGATGTTAATTGTATAACGAAAGGCAACAAGAGAGAGAGGGCTGTTAGAAGAGCGATAACTGGAATACGTGAAAGGTAAAGAGAGAGGGGGTGTTAGACTGGATAACGAAAGGCAAATGAAGAGAGAGGGTGTTAGACTGAGATAACGAAAGAGCAAATAAGAGAGAGGGGCTGTTAGAATGGATAACATGAAAGGGCAAAATAAGAGAGAGGAGGGCTGTTAGACTGATAACATGAAAGGCAAATAAGAGAGAGAGGGCTGTTAGACTGGATAACGAAAGCCAAATAAGAGAGAGGGTGTTAGACTGGATAACGTGAAAGGCAAAATAAGAGAGAGGGGCTGTTAGACTGGATAACGTGAAAAGGCAAATAAGAGAGAGAGAGAGGATTAGATTGTATAACGTGAAAGGCAAATAAGATAACTTAGAGAGGCTGTTAGACTGGATAACGTGAAAAGCAAATAAGAGAGAGAGGGGATGTTAGGATTGATAACGTGAAAGGCAAATAAAGAGAGAGGCGGTTAGGGTGGATAACATGAAAGCAAAATAAGAGAGAGAGGGTGTTGACTGGATAACGTGAAAGGCAAATAAGAGAGAGAGGGCTGTTAGACTGGATAACGTGAAAGGCAAATAAAAAGAGAGGGGTGTTAGACTGGATAACGTGAAAGGCAAATAAGAGAGAGAGAGAAAGTAGACTGGATAACGTGAAAGGCAAATAAGAGAGAGGGCTGTTAGACTGGATAACGTGAAAGTGCAAATAAGAGAGAGGGGTGTTAGACTGGATAACGTGAAAGGCAAATAAGAGAGAGGGGTGTTAGACTGGATAACGTGAAAGGCAAATAAGAGAGAGAGGGCTGTTAGACTGGATAACGTGAAAGCAAATAAGAGAGGCGTTGGACTGGATAACGTGAAAAGAAATAAGAGACGTGTTAGATGTGGGATAATGGAAAATAAAGAGAGAGGGGTGTTAGACTGGATAACGTGAAAAGCAAATAAGAGAGAGGGGTGTTAGGTTGGATAACGTGAAAGGCAAATAAGAGAGAGGGGGGTTGACTGGATAACGTGAAAGGCAAATAAGATAGAGGGATGTTAGGTATAACGTGAAAGGGGATGTTAGGTTGGATAACGTGAAAGGCAAATAAGAGAGAGAGGGATGTTAGATTGGATAACGTGAAGGCAAATAGAGAGAGCGGTGTTAGACTGGATAACGTGAAAGGCAAATAAGAGAGAGAGGTGTTAGACTGGATAACGTGAAAGGCAAATAAGAGAGAGAGAGAAGACTGGATAACGTGAAAAAGGCAAATAAGAGAGAGAGGGCTGTTAGACTGGATAACGTGAAAAGAGAAATAGAGAGAGAGAGGGTGTTAGACTGGATAACGTGAAAAGCAAATAAGAGAGAGGTGTTAGACTGGATAACGTGAAAGGCAAATAAGAGAGGCACAATAGACTGGATAACGTGAAATGCAAATAAGAGAGTGTTAGACTGGATAACGTGAAGGCAAATAAGAAAGAGAGAGAGGTGTTAGACTGGATAACGTGAAAAGCAAAAAAAGAAGAGAGAGAGGGATGTTAAACTGGATAACGTGAAAGCAAATAAGAGAGAGGATAACATAGGAGAAAGTGGGTGACTGGATAACGTGAAAGACAAATAAGAAGAGAGGAGTGAAAGGCAAATAAAGAGGGCTGTTAGACTGGATAACGTGAAAGGCAAATAAGAGAGAGAGGGCTGTTAGACTGGATAACGTGAAAGGCAAATAAGAGAGAGTTAGACTGGATAACGTGAAAGAGATAGAGGGTGTTAGACGAAATAAGAAGTGTTAGACTGGATAACGTGAAAGAAATAAGAGGGCTGTTAGACTGGATAACGTGAAAGGCAAATAAGAGAGAGTTAGCTGGATAACATGAGGGACTGTTAGGCATAACGTGAAGGCAAATAAGAGGGGTGTTAGACTGGATAACGTGAAAGGCAAATAAGAGAGAGAGGGGTATTAGACTGGATAACGTGAAGGCAAATAAAGGCAAATAATAAGAGAGAGAGGGCGGTGTTAGACTGGATAACGTGAAAGGCAAATAAGAGAGAGGGGTGTTAGACTGGATAACGTGAAAGGCAAATAAAGAGAGAGAGAGGGTTAGACTGGATAACGTGAAAGGCAAATAAGAGAGAGCGTGTTAGACTGGATAACGTGAAAAGCAAATAAAGAGAGAGAGGGGTGTTAGACTGGATAACGTGAAAGGCAAATAAGAGAGAGAGGGATGTTTAGTTGAACGTGAAAGGGGCCAGAGAGAGAGGGCTGTTAGACTGGATAACGTGAAAGGCAAATAAGAGAGAGAGAGAATGATGTTAGATTGTATAACGTGAAAGGTAAATAAGAGAGAGAGGTGTGTTAGACTGGATAATGAAAGGTAACAAGAGAGAGAGAGAGTGGGACAGCAGATTGTATAACGAAAGGCAAATAAGAGAGAGCGGTGTTAGACTGATAATGGGAAAGGCAACAAGAGAGAGAGGGGTGTTAGACTGATAACGTGAAAGGCAACACAGAGAGAGAGAGAGGGATGTTAGATTTTATAACGTAAAGGCAAATAAGAGAGCGGTGTTAGACTGGACAACATGAAAGGCAACAAGAGAGAGGGGTGTTAGACTGAAACGTGAAAGGCAACAGATAGAGAGGGCTGTTAGACTGATAAATGGAAAGGCAAAATAAGAGAGAGAGGGCTGTTAGACTGGATAACGAAAGGCAAATAAGAGAGAGGGTGTTAGATCGTATAACGAAAGGCAAATAAGAGAGAGAGGGTGTTAGACTGATAACGGAAAGGCAAATAAGAGAGAGCGGTGTTAGACTGGATCACGTGAAAGGCAACAAGAGAGAGAGGTTAGACTGACAACGTGAAAGGTAAAATAAGAAAGAGGAGGTAGACGATGAAAAGGCAAATAAGAGAGAGGGGGTGTAGACTGGATAAAGATGAAAAGGCAAAAATAAGAGGGAGGGATGTTAGGTTGGATAACGTGAAGAAATAAGAGAGGGTGTTAGGTTGTATAACGTGAAGGCAAATAAGAGAGCGGTGTTAGACTGGATAACGTGAAAGGCAAATAAGAGAGAGAGAGGGATGTTAGGTTGATAACGTAAAAAGGCAAATAGAGAGAGAGGTGTTGGACTGACAACATGAAAGGCAAGAGAGAGAGAGAGGATGTTAGGTTGATAACGAAAGGCAAATAAGAGAGAGAGGGGCTGTTAGACTGGATAACGTGAAAGGGCAAATAAGAGAGGATGTTAGATTGTATAACGTGAAAGGCAATAGAGAGAGGTGTATAGACTGGATAATGTGAAAGGCAAATAAAGAGAGAGAGGGATGTTAGACTGGATAACGTGAAAGGCAAGTGAAGAGAGAGACTGCAAATAAGAGAGGTGTTAGACTGGATAACGTGAAAGGCAAATAAGAGAGAAAGGGGATGTTAGTCTTTATAACGTGAAAGGCAAATAAGGAGAGAGGGTGTTAGACTGGATAACGGGAAAGGCAAATAAGATAGAGAGGGGTGTTAAACTGATAACATGAAAGGGCAAAATAAGAGAGAGTGGTAAGGACTGATAACGTGAAAGGCAAATAAGAGAGAGAGGGGTGTTAGACTGATAATGGAAAGGCAAATAAGATAGAGAGGGTAAGTTACTGGATAACGTGAAAGGCAAATAAGAGAGAGAGGGTGGACTGGATAAAGAAAAGGAAATAAGAGAGAGAGGGGTGTTAGATTGGATAACGTGAAAGGCAAATAAGAGAGAGAGAGAGGGATGTTAGGTTGGATAACGTGAAAGGCAAATAAGAGAGAGAGGTGTTAGGTTGGATAATGTGAAAGGCAAATAATGTTAGAGAAAGAGGGAGATGTTAGGTTGTATAACGTAAAGGCAAATAAGAGAGAGAGTGTTGGACTGGATAACACAAGAGAGAGAGAGAGGATGTTAGGGTTGTGTACCAAATAAGAGAGAGAGAGGATGTTAGGTTGATAACGATAACGAAAGGCAAATAAGAGAGAGAGAGGGCTGTTAACGAAAGGCAAATGAGAAGGGTGAAATTTAACGGGCAAATAAGAGAGCGGTGTTGTTACTGATAACGTGAAAGGCAAATAAGAGAGAGAGAGAGGGATGGGATGATAAAGGTTAAGAGAGAGAATGTGAAAGGCAAATAAAGAGAGAGAGGGATGTTAGACTGTATAACGGCAAAAGGAGAGCAAATAAGAAAAGGCAGAGAGAGGGATGTTAGATTGTATAACGAAAGGCAAATAGAGAGAGAGTGTTAGACTGATAATGTGAAAGGCAAATAAGAGAGAGAGAGAGGGATGTTAGATTGTATAACGTGAAAGGCAAATAAGAGAGAGCGGTGTTAGACTGATAACATGGAAAAGGCAAATAAGAGAGAGAGGGTTGTTAGACTGGAAATAAGAAAGGCAAATAAGAGAGAACAGGGATGTTAGACTGGATAACGTGAAGGCAAATAAGAGAGAGCGGTGTTAGACTGGATAACGTGAAAGGCAAATAAGAGAGAGGGGAGTTAGACTGGATAACGTGAAAGGCAAATAAGAGAGAGAGGGTGTTAGACTGGATAACGTGAAAGGCAAATAGAGAGAGAGGGTGTTAGACTGGATCACGTGAAAGGCAAATAAGAGAGAGAGGGGCAAACTTAGACTGGAAACGTGAAAAACGGAAAATAAGAGAGAGAGGGGTGTTAGACTGGATAATATGAAAAGGCAAATAAGAGAGAGAGAAAGGCAACAAGAGAGAGAGGGCTGTTAGACTGGATAACATGAAAGGCAAATAAGAGAGAGAGGGCTGTTAGACTGGATAACATGAAAGGCAAATAAGAGAGAGAGGGTTACACTGGTAAATAAGGAAAGACTGGATAACGTAGAAATGTGAAAATAAGAGAGAGGGGTGTTAGACTGGATAACGTGAAAGGCAAATAAAGAGAGAGGGCTGTTTGACTGGATAACGTGAAAAGGCAAATAAGAGAGAGAGGGCTGTTAGACTGGATAACGAAAAGGCAAATAAGAGAGAGAGGGCTGTTAGAAAGGCAAAAGACAGAGAGAGGGGTGTTAGACTGTAACGAAAGGCAAATAAGAGAGAGAGGGCTGTTAGACTGGATAACGTGAAGGCAAAAGAGAGAGAGGGACTGTTAGACTGGATAACGTGAAAGGCAAATAAGAGAGAGGGTGTTTGGGCTGATAACATGAAATGCAAATAAGAGAGAGAGGGGATGTTAGACTGGATAACGAAAGGCAAAGAGAGAGTAATAAGAGAAAGGTAAAATAAGGGTTGACTTAGAAAGGCTGGATAACGTGAAAGGCAAATAAGAGAGAGGGGCTGTTACTGATAAACGTGAAAGGCAACAAGAGAGAAAGGGCTGTTACACTGGATAACGTGAAAGGCAAATAAGAGAGAGGGTGTTAAGCTGGATAACATGAGAAGGCAAATAAGAAAGGCAACAAGAGTGAGTGTTAGACTGGATAACGGAAAGGCAAATAAGAGAGAGGGGGGATGTTAGACTGGATAACGTGAAAAAGGCAAATAAGAGAGAGAGGGGTGTTAGACTGGATAACTGATGAAAGGCAAATAAGAGAGAGAGAGAGGGATGTTAGGTTGGATAACGTGAAAGGCAGATAAGAGAGAGAGAGGGATGTGGATTGTTGGATAAGAGAGAGAGGGCTGAAAAACGGCAAATAAGAGAGGGCTGTTAGACTGGATAACGTGAAGAAGCAAATAAATGAGAGAGAGGGAGGGATGTTAGATTGTATAACGTGAAAGGCAAATAAGAGAGAGAGGTGTTAGACTGGATAATGTGAAAGGCGAATAAGAGAGAGAGAGGGGACATGTTGATTAACGAAAGGCTGAGAGGTAACGTGAAAGGCAAATAAGAGAGAGGGGTGTTGGACTGATAACGTGAAAGGCAAATAAGAGAGAGAGAGAGGGATGTTGGATTGTATAACGAAAGGCAAAATAAGAGAGAGGGTGTTAGACTGGATAACGTGAAAGGCAAATAAGAGAGAGAGAGAGGGATGTTAGATTGTATAACGTGAAAGGCAAATAAAGAGAGGGTGTTAGACTGAAAGGGGAAAAGACTGGATAATGAAAGGCAAAATAAGAGAGAGAGGATAATAAAAGGCAAATAAGAGAGAGAGGGATGAAAGGCAACAAAAGAGAGAGGGCCGTTAGACTGGATAACGTGAAAAAAGCAAATAAGAAATAAGAGAGGTGTTAGACTGGATAACGGGAAAGGCAAATAAGAGAGAGAGGGTGTGTAGACTGGATAATTGTGAAAGGCAAATAAGAGAGAGAGGGGATGTTAGATTTTATAACGTGAAAGGCAAATAAGAGAGAGGGGTGTTAGACTGGATAACGAAAGGCAAATAGAGAGAGGGATGTTAGACTGATAACGTGAAAGGCAAATAAGAGAGAGAGGGGATGTTAGACTGGATAACGTGAAAGGCAAATAAGAGAGGGCTGTTAGACTGGATAACGGAAAGGCAAATAAGAGAGAGACGAGACTGATAACGGAAAGGCAGTTAGACTGGGGGATGTTAATTGTGAAAGGCAAATAAGAGAGAGGGTGTTAGACTGGATAACGTGAAAGGCAAATAAGAGAGAGAGCTGTTAGACTGGATAACGTGAAAGGCAAATAAGAGAGAGAGGCCTGTTAGACTGGATAACGTGAAAGGCAAATAAGAGAGGGGGTTGTTAGACTGGATCACGTGAAAGGCAAATAAGAGAGAGAGGGGTGTTAGAC
The DNA here is from genome assembly GCA_903632075.3 of Acanthosepion pharaonis. Classification (NCBI taxonomy): domain Eukaryota; kingdom Metazoa; phylum Mollusca; class Cephalopoda; order Sepiida; family Sepiidae; genus Acanthosepion; species Acanthosepion pharaonis. The sequence continues at coordinate 1,735,951 of CAHIKZ030005495.1, read as the reverse complement.
TGGATAACGTGAAAGGCAACAAGAGAGAGAGGGGTGTTAGACTGGATAATATGAGAGGCAAATAGAGAGGGCTGTTAGACTGGATAACGTGAAAGGCAAATAAGAGAGAGGGCTGTTAGAAAGGAAAATAAGATAGAGAGGGTTAGACTGAAATATGAAAGGCAAATAGAGAGAGAGAGGAAGACTGATAACGTGAAAAAGGCAAATAAGAGAGAGAGGTGGTGACTTAACGAAAGACTGGATAGACTGATAACGAAAGGCAAATAGAGAGAGAGGGATGTTAGACTGGATAACGTGAAAGGCAAATAAGAGAGAGAGGGTGTTAGACTGGATAACATGAAAGGCAAATAAGAGAGAGGGAGAGTTAGACTGGATAACGTGAAAGGCAAATAAAGAGAAGAGAGGGGATGTTAGACTGGATAACGTGAAAGGCAAATAAAAGAGAGAGGTGTTGACTGGATAACGGAAAGGCAAATAAAAGAGAGAGGGGTGTTATAACGAAAGGTAAATGGATAACGATAAAAAAGCAAAAGAAGAGAGAGGGTGTTAGACTGGAGAGCGGTGTTAGAAAGGCAAATAAGAGAGAGAGGGGATGTTAGACTGGATAAGCGGTGAAAGGCAAATAAGAGAGAGAGAGAGGGTGTTAGAATGGATAACGTGAAGGCAAATAAGAGAGAGAGGGCTGTTAGACTGGATAACGTGAAAGGGGGTTGTTGATTGATAACAAATAAATAAGAGAGAGAGGGAGGTTAGACTGGATAACGAAAGGCTAATAAGAGAGAGAGAGAGGGGTGTTAGACTGGATAAGAGAGAGGGGTGAGAGATAACGAAAGGCAAATAAGAGAGAGAGGTGTTAGACTGTTAGGCAAATAAGAGAGAGGGGTGTTAGACGTGAAAGGGTGCAAATAAGAACAGAGGAGAGGTGTTAGACTGGATAATATGAAGGCAAATAAGAGAGAGAGGGTGTTAGACTGGATAACAGAAAGGAAGCAAATAAGAGAGAGGGCTGTAACGAAGGAAATAAGAGAGAGGGTTGTTAGACTGGATAACTGGATAACGAAAGGTAAATAAGAGAGAGAGGGGTGTTAGACTGGATGACGAAAAGGCAAATAAGAGAGAGAGGGGATGTTAGACTGTATAAAGGCAAATGAAAAAGGCAAATAAGAGAGAGGGTGTTAGACTGGATAACGTGAAAGGCAAATAAGAGAGAGGGCTGTTAGACTGGATAACGTGAAAGGCAAATAAGAGAGAGAGGGGTGTTAGACTGGCTAAGAGTGAAAGGCAAATAAAATAGAGAGGTGTTAGACTGATAACGAAAAGGCAAATAAGAGAGAGAGGGGTGTTAGACTGGAGAGAGGGGTGTTAGAATATGAAAAGGCAAATAAGAGAGAGAGGGTGTTAGACTGGATGACGAAAGGCAAATAAGAGAGAAAGGGAAAGGGTGTAAATGAAAGGCAAATAAGAGAGAGGGATGTTAGACTGGATAATAACAGAAAGGCAAATAAAGAGAGAGAGAGGTGTTAGACTGGATAACGTGAAAGGCAAATAAAGAGAGAGGGAGGGATGTTAGACTGGATAACGTGAAGGCAAATAAGAGAGAGAGGGGGGTTAGACTGGATAACGTGAAAGGCAAATAAAGAGAGAGAGGGGTGTTAGACTAACGGATAAGGTGTTAGAGGATGTGAAAGGGCAATAAGAGAGAGAGGGGTGTTAGACTGGAAGCAGAGAGGTGTAAAAAGAGAGAGAGAGGTGTTGGATCGATAACGGAAAGGTGTAAAAGAGAGAGAGGGTGTTGACTGTATTACGTGAAAGGTGTAAAAAAGAGAGAGGATGTTAGGTTGTAAACAGAAAGGTGTAGAAAGAGAGAGGGGGTGTTAATTGGTAAAAGGGCAGAGAGAGTGTAGAAAGAGAGAGAGAGAGGGGACTGTAAGATTGAGAGGTGTAGGCAAGAGAGAGAGAGGGGTGTGGATAACGTGAAAGGCAGAGAGAGGGATGTAGAAAGAAAGAGAGAGAGGGTGTTGATTGGATAATGTGAGGTGTAGAAAGAGAGAGAGGGGTAGATTGACAATGAAAGGCAACAGAGAGAGAGGGGTAGACTGAAAGAAATGTAAACAGAGAGAGGGGATGTTGATTGTAGTAACGAAAGAAATAAGAGGTGTTAGACTGAAAGAGAGAGAGGGTGTTGACTGTAAGCAGAGAGGTGGGGAAAAAGGAGAGAGGGTGTTGACTGTGGAAGCAGAGAGGTGTAGAAAGAGAGAGAGGGGTGTTGACTGTAAGAGAGGTGTAGGAAAGAGAGAGAGAGGGGTGTTGATCAGGCAGAGAGGTGTAGAAAGAGAGAGGGGTGTTGACTGGTAAGCAGAGAGGTGTAGAAAGAGAGGGTGTTGACTGTGTTAAGAGAGGTGTAGAAAAGAGAGAGGGGTGTTGACTGTAAGCAGAGAGGTGTAGAAGAGAGAGAGAGGGGTGTTGACTGTAAGCAGAGAGGTGTAGAAAGAGAGAGAGGGGTGTTGACTGTAAGCAGAGAGGTGTAGAAAGAGAGAGGTGTAAGAAAGAGAAAAGAGGTGTTAGACTGTAAGCAGAGAGGTGTAGAAAAGAGAGAGGGGGTGTTGACTGTAAGCAGAGAGGTAGAAAGAGAGGGGGTGTTGACTATAAGCAGAGAGAGGTGTAGAAAAGAGAGAGAGGGTGTTGACGCTGTAGCAGAGAGGTGTAGAAAAGAAAGAGAGAGAGGGGTGTTGACTACTTAAGCAGAGGTGTAGAAAAGAGAGAGAGGTGTTGACTGTAAGCAGAGATGTGGTGAAGAGAGAGAGGGGTGTTGACTGTAAGCAGAGAGGTGTAGAAAAGAGAGAGAGGGTGTTGACTGTAAGCAGAGGTGTAGAAAGAGAGAGGGTGTTGACTGTATGAGAAAGGTAGAAAGAGAGAGAGGGGTGTTGACTGTAAGCAGAGAGGTGTAGAAAGAGAGAGAGGGGTGTTGACTGTAAGCAGAGAGGTGTAGAAAGAGAGAGAGGGGTTAGTTGACTACGAAAGGTGTAGAAAGAGAGAGAGGGGATGTTGACTGTAAGCGTGAAAGGCAAAAGAGATAGAGGGTGTTAGACTGATAAGCAGAAAGAAAGAAGAGAGAGAGGGTGTTGACTGTAAGCAGAGGTGTAGAAAGAGAGAGGAGAGAGAGAGACTGGTTAAGAGAGGTGTAGAAGAGAGAGAGAGAGGATGTAAGCAGAGAGAGAGAGCAAAAAGAGAGAGAGAGGATGACTGGTTGGATAAGAGAGGTGTAGAAAGAGAGAGAGAAAGGGTGTTGACTGTAAACAAAGGTAGAAAAGAGAGGGGTGTTGACTATGAAAAGCAGAGAGGTTAGTTGATAACGTGGAAAGAAAGAGAGAGGGGGATGTTGACTGTAAGGCAGAGAGGTGTAGAAAGAGAGAGAGGGGGATGTTAGGACTGGCAAAAGCAGAGAGGTGTAAAAGGCAAACAGAGAGAGAGAGGGTGTTGACTGTAAGCAGAGAGAGAGTGTAGAAAATAGAGAGAGAGGGGTGTTGACTGTAAGCAGAGGTGTAGAAAGAGAGAGAGAGAGGTTGACTGTAAACGAGGTGGAAAGAGAGAGGGGTGTTGAAAGCCAAGCAGAGAGGTGTAGAAAGAGAGAGAGAGGGGTGTTGAGAGTAAAGACAGAGGTGTAGAAAGAGAGAGGGGGACTGTTGACTGTAAGAGAGAGAGGTGTAGAAAGAAAGAACAAGAGAGAGGGGTGTTGACTGTAAGCAGAGAGGTGATAACGAAAAAGAGAGAGAGGGGTGTTGACTGTAAGCGAGAGGTGGGGAAAGAGAGAGGTGTTGACTGTGAAAAGCAGAGAGGTGTAGAAAGGCAGAGAGAGAGGGTGTTGACTGGATAACAGAGAGGTGTGAAAAGAGAGAGGGTGTTGACTGTAAGCAGAGAAAGGAAAGAGAGAGAGGGGGTGTTGAAAAGCAACAAGAGAGAGAGGTGTGAAAGGCAACAAGAGAGAGGGGTGTTGACTGTAAGCAGAAGGTGTAGAAGAGAGAGGGTGTTGACTGTAAGCAGAGAGAGAGGGCTGTGACTGGAAACGTGAGAGAGGTGTTAGAGATAACGTGCAACACAAGACTGTAAGCAGAGAGGTGTAGAAAGAGAGAGAGGGGTGTTGACTGTAAGCAGAGAGGTGTAGAAAGAGAGAGAGGGGTGTTGACTGTAAGCAGAGAGGTGTAGAAAGAGAGAGAGGGGTGTTGACTGTAAGAGAGAGGTGTAAAGGCAAGAGAGAGGGGTGTTGACTGTAAGCAGAGAGAGAGGTTAGAAAGAGAGAGAGAGGGGTGTTGACTGTAAGCAGAAAAGCAAAGTAAGAAGAAAGGGTGTTAACTGAGAGAAAGGGGTGTTGACTGTAAAATGCAAATAAGAGGTGGGCAGAAAAGAGAGAGAGAGGGGGTGTTGACTGTAAGCAGAGAGTTGTATAATGAAAGGCAACACAGAGAGAGAGGGGTGTTGACTGTAAGAGAGAGAGGTGTAGAGAGAGAGAGGGTGTTGACTGATAAGCAGAGAGGTGTAAGAGAGAGAGAGTTGACTGTAGGTTGGATAGAGAGGTGTAAGAGAGAGAGAGGGATGTTGACTGTAAGCAGAGAGGGGCTGTAGACTGGAAACGAGAGAGAGAGGGGTGTTGACTGTAAGAGCAGAGAGGTGTGAAAGAGAGAGGGAGAGGGATGTTAGATTGTATAACGAAAGGTGTAGAAAGAGAGAGAGGGGTGTTGACTGTAAGCAGAGAGGTGTAGAAAGAGAGAGAGAGGGGTGTTGACTGTAAGCAGAGAGGTGTAGAAAGAGAGAGAGGGGTGTTGACTGTAAGCAGAGAGGTGTAGAAAGAGAGAGAGAGGGGTGTTGACTGTAAGCAGAGAGGTGTAGAAAGAGAGAGAGGGGTGTTGACTGGATAAGCAGAGAGGTAGAAAGAGAGAGAGAGAGGGGTGTTGACTGTAAGAGAGATGGGTGTTAGACTGGACAATGTAAAGGCAAAAGAGAGAGGTGTAACTGTAAGAGAGAGAGAGAAAAGAGAGAGCAGAAGACTGTAAGCAGAAAGGCAACAAAAGAGAGAGAGGGACTGTGTTGACTGTAAAGGTGAAAGGTGTATAAGAGAGAGAGGTGTTAACGAAAGGCTGTAAGCTGTGGAAGAGGTGTAGAAAGAGAGAGGGTGTTGACTGTAAGCAGAAAGGTGTATAATAGAGAGAGAGGGGATGTTGACTGTATAACGCAAAGGCAAATAAGAGAGAGTGGTGTTAGTCTGGATAAAAGCAAATAAGAGAGAGAGGTGTTGATTGATAAGCAGAGAGGGGTGTGTATAACGAAAAACAGAAGAGAGGGTGTTGACGGATAAGCAGAAAGGCAAATAAGAGAGAGACGGCTGTTAGACTGATAAGTGAAAGGCAAATAAGAGAGAGAGAGAGGTTGAAAGGCTGTAAGAGAGAGGTGTAGACTGAAAAAAGAGAGAGAGAGGGTGTTAGACTGTAAGCAGAGAGGTGTAAATAAGAGAGAGAGAGAGGGCTGTTAGACTGTAAAGGCAACAAGAGAGAGGTGTATAAACGAAAGAAATAAGAGAGAGAGGGCTGTTGACTGTAAGCAACAAGAGGAGCGAAATAAGAGAGAGAGGCAACAGAGAGAAAGGGCTGTTAGAATGTAAACGTGAAAGGCAAATAAGAGAGAGAGAGGAGTGGATAATGAAAGGCTGTAGAGGTGTTAGACAGAAAGGTAAATAAGAGAGAGAGGAAGGGTTGTTAGACTGGATAACGAAAGGCAAATAAGAGAGAGGGGTGTTAGACTGATAACGGTAGAGAGAGAGAGAGAGGGATGTTAGTTGACTGTAAGGCAGATAAGAGAGAGAGGGATGTAAAGAAAGGCAAATAAGAGAGAGAGGATGTTGACTGTAAGCAGAGGGATGTGAAAGAAAGGGCAAATAAGAGAGAGAGGACTGATAATGACTGTAAGCAAGAGAAAGTAGGTTGTAAACGAGAACAAGAGAGAGGGTGTTAGACTGGATAACAGAAAGGCAAATAAGAGAGAGAGGGTGTTGACTGTATAACGAAAGGTGTAAGAGAGAGGGGTAGACTGATAATGTGAAAGGCAACAAGAGAGAAGGGATGTAGAAAGGCAAAATAAGAGAGAGAGGGTGTTAGACTGGATAATGGGAAAGGCAACAAGAGAGAGAGAGGGATGTTAGATTTAGACGTGAAAGGCAAATAAGAGAGAGGGGTGTTGACTGTAAATGTGAAAAGGTGTATAAGAGAGAGAGGGGTTAGATGGAAACAGAAAGGCTGTAAGATAGAGGGGCTGTAGACTGGAAATGTGAAAGGCAAATAAGAGAGAGAGGGGTTGTTGATTGATAACTGGTAAATAAGAGAGAGAGGGTTGTAGACTGGATAATGTGAAAGAGGGTGTTGACTGTAAGCAGTTAGACTGGTGTGAAAGGCAAATAAGAGAGAGAGGTGTTAGACTGTAAACAGAAAGGCAAATAAGAGAGAGAGGGGGTGTTGACTGTGTAACGAAAGGTGAATAAGAGAGAGAGAGGGAATACGTGTTGAGAGAGGGTGCTAGTAAGAAAGGCAACAAGAGAGAGAGGAGGTTAGACTGATAATATGGAGAGGCAAATAAGAGAGAAAGGGCTGTTAGACAGATAACATGAAAGGCAAATAAGAGAGAGAGGGGTTAGACTGAAGTTTGGAAAGGCTGTAACAGATAAAAGGCAAATAAGAGAGAGGGGTGTTAAACTGTAAGCAGAAGGTGAAAGGCAAATAAGAGAGAGAGGGCTGTTAGACTGGATAACGTGAAAGGCAAATAAGAGAGAGAGGGTGTTAGATTGGATAACGAAAGGCGAATAAGAGAGAGAGGGGTGTGATAACGTGAAAGGCAAATAAGAGAGAGAGAGAGGGATGTTAGACTGTAAGCAGAAAGGCAAAAAGAGAGAGAGGGATGTTAGACTTGATAACGTGAAAGGGCAATAAGAGAGAGGGGGATTAGACTGGATAACGAAAGGCAAATAAGAGAGAGCGGTGTTAGATAAATATGAAGAAATAAGAGAGAGAGGCAACAAAGAGAGAAAGGCTGACAGTCTTGATAACGTGAAAGGCAAATAAGAGAGAGAGGGGTGTTAGACTGATAACGAAAGGCAAATAAGAGAGAGAGGGGTGTTAGACTGATAACATGAAAGGCAAATAAGAGAGAGAGTGGTGTTAGACTGATAACGAAAGGCAAATAAGAGAGAAAGAGGATTAGGGTTGATAACGTGAAAGGCAAATAAGAGAGAGAGGGTTAGACTGATAACGTGAAAAAGAGAGAGCGGTGTTAGAACAATGAAAGGCAACAAGAGAGAGAGAGGGATGTTAGGGCTGATAACGTGAAAGGCAAAATAGAGAGAGAGGGATGTTAGACTGATAACGAAAGAAGCAAATAAGAGAGAGAGAGAGAGGGACTGGGTTGGATAACGAAAGGCAACAAGAGAGAGAGAGGGCTGTTAGACTGAAAGGCAAATAAAAGAGCGGTGTTAAACAGATAGAGAGAGGGAGAGAGAGGGATGGGTTGTATAACGTGAAAGGCAAATAAGAGAGAGAGGGCTGTTAGACTGGGATAAATGTGAAAGGCAAATAAGAGAGAGAGGATGGATGATTGTAAACGTGAAAGGCAAATAAGAGAGAGGGTTGTTAGACTGATAATGGGAAAGGCAAATAAGAGAGAGAGGGATGTTAGAACGAAAGGGAAAAATAAGAGAGAGAGGGTGACTGGAAAATGGAAAGGCAAATAAGAGAGAGAGAGATGTTAGATTTTATAACGAAAGGCAAGAAGAGAGAGCGGTGTTAGACTGGATAATGGAAAGGCAAATAAGAGAGAGAGGTGTTAGACTGGAAAAAGGTAAACAAGATAGAGAGGGGGTTAGACTGGATAACGAAAGGCAAATAAGAAAGGGGCAAACAAAGAGAGAGAGGGATTGATAACGTGAAAGGGGCAAGAAAGAGGGAGTTAGACTGGATAACGTGAAAGGCAAATAAGAGAGAGAGTTGCAACAAGAAAGGCAAATAAGAGAGGGAGGGTGTGACTGGATAACGAAAGGCTGATGTTAACGTGAAAGGCAAATAAGAGAGAGAGGGACTGTTAAAGGTAAATGATAAAGGATAACGAAAGGCAAATAAGAGAGAGAGGGATGTTAGACTGGATAATATGAAAGGCAAATAAGAGAGAGAAGGTTGTTAGACTGATAACATGAAAGGCAAAAAGAGAGAGAGGGCTGTTAGACTGATAACATGAAAGGCAAATAAGAGAGAGAGGAGAGACTGTTAAGAGGAGAGGGCTGTTAGACTGGATAACGAAAGGCAAAGAGAGAGGGGTGTTAGACTGATAACGGAAAGGCAAATAAGAGAGAGAGGCGGGATGTTAGATTGATAACATGAAAGGCGAATAAGAGAGAGAGGGGCTGTTAGACTGGATAACTTGAAAGGCAAATAAGAGAGAGAGGTGTTAGACTGGATAACGTGAAAGGCAAATAAGAGAGAAAAGGGTTGACTAATAGACGTGAAAGTGCAAAATAAGAGAGAGAGAGGGCTACAGATTGTATAACGAAAGGCAAATAAGATAGAGAGGGTGTTAGACTGGATAATGGGAAAAGGCAAAAGAGAGAGAGGGTGTTAGACTGATAACGTGAAAGGCAACAAGAGAGAGAGGGTGTTAGACTTTGTAACGTGAAAGGCAAATAAGAGAGAGAGGTGTTAGACTGATAACGTGAAAGGCAAATAAGAGAGAGAGGGGTGTTAGACTGAAACGGAAAGGCAAATAAGAGAGAGAGGGTGTAGACTGGAGAAAGTGAAAGGCAAATAAGAGAGAGAGGGATGTTAGACTTGATAACGGAAGGCAACAGAGAGAGAGAGGACAAGGATAACGTGAAAGGCAAATAAGAGAGAGAGGGTGTTAGACTGATAATGTGAAAGGCAAATAAGAGAGAGAGAGGGATGTTAGGCTGGATAACGAAAGGCAAATAAGAGAGAGAGGTGTTGACTGATAACGAAAGGCAAATAAGAGAGAGGAGGAAGTTAGGTTGGGATAATATGAAGGCAAAAGAGAGAGAGGGCTGTTAGACTGATACTTGAAAAGGCAACAAAGATAGAGAGAGAGGGCTGTTAGACTGGTATAACATGAAAGGTAAATAAGAGAGAGAGGGGTGTAGACTGGATAATGTGAAAGGCAAATAAGAGAGAGAGAGGGATGTTAGATTGATAATGAAAGGCAAATAAGAGAGAGAGGGGTGTTTGACTGGATAATGGGAAAAGGCAAATAAGAGAGAGGGTAAAAAGACTGGATAAATATGAAAGGCAAATAAGAGAGAGAGGCTGTTAGACTTTATAACGTGAAAGGCAAATAAGAGAGAGAGGGCTGTTAGACTGATAACATGAAAGGCAACAAGAGAGAGGACTGTTAGACTGGATAACGAAAGGAAACAAGATAGAGAGGGCGTGAAAGACTGATAAGAGGGTGTTAGACTGAAAGGCGTAACAAGAGAGAGAGGGCTGACTTAGATTAAGAGAGAGGGCTGTTAGACTGGATAACGGAAAGGCAAATAAGAGAGAAAGGGGTGTTAGACTGATAACGAAAGGCAAATAAGAGAGAGAGGGATGTTAGACTGGGATAACGTGAAAGGCAAATAAGAGAGAGAGGTTTGACTGATAACGTTAAGAAGAGAGGGGTAGAGAAAGGTGTTAGACTGGATAACGTGAAAGGCAAGAGGGTAAGAGAGAGAGAGGAGGACTGTTAGACTGGATAATATGAAAGGCAAATAAGAGAGAGAGGGGTTAGACTGATAATGAAAGGCAACAAGAGAGAGAGAGAGGATGAAAGGCAGGAGAGCGGTGTTAGACTGATAACGAAAGGCAAATAAGAGAGAGAGGGCTGTTAGTCTAGATGAAAGGCAAAGGGAAAGGGCAAATAAGAGAGAGAGAGGATGTTAGATTGGATAACGAAAGGCAAATAAGAGAGAGAGGGTGTTAGACTGGATAACGTGAAAGGCAAATAAGAGAGAGAGAGAGGGATGTTAGACTGGATAACGAAAGGCAACAAGAGAGAGAGGTGTTAGACTGGATAACGGGAAAGGCAAATAAGAGAGAGAGGGATGTTAGGTTGATAACGAAAGGCAAATAAGAGAGAGAGAGAGAGGATGTTAGGTTGGATAAAGTGAAAGGCAAATAAGAGAGAGAGGGGATGTTAGATTGGATAACGAAAGGCAAATAAGAGAGAGAGAGAGGGATGCTAGGAAACGTGTATAACGAAAGAGAGCAAATAAGAGAGAGAGAGGGCTGTTAGACTGGATAATGTGAAAGGCAAAAGAGAGAGAGAGGGGATGTTAGACTGTATAACGTGAAAGGCAAATAAGAGAGAGGGTGTTAGACTGATAATGGGAAAGGCAAAAAGAGAGAGAGAGGGGTGTTAACGAAAGGCAAATAAGAGAGAGAGGGATGTTAGACTGATAACGAGAAGAGGGTTGTTAGACAAACATAAAAAGAGAGAGAGAGGGGTGTTAGACTGGATAACGAAAGGCAAATAAGAGAGAGGGGGTGTTAGACTGATAATGTGAAAGGCAAATAAGAGAGAGAGAGAGGAAGATTGTATAACGAAAGGCAAATAAGAGAGAGAGGGTGTTAGACTGGATAATGTGAAAGGCAAATAAGAGAGAGAGAGGGGATTGTATAACGTGAAAGGCAACAAGAGAGAGAGGGATGTTAGACTGTAACGGGAAAGGCAAATAAGAGAGAGGGTGTTAGACTGAAACGTGAAAGGCAAATAAGAGAGAGAGGGGGATGTTAGACTTTATAACGTGAAAGGCAAATAAGAGAGAGGGGGTTAGACTGGATAACATGAAAGGCAACAAGAGAGAGAGGGGTGTTAGACTGGATAACGTGAAAGGCAAATAAGAGAGAGAGGCTGTTAGACTGGATAAATATGAAAGGCGAATAAGAGAGAGAGGGCTGTTAGACTGATAACGTGAAAGGCAAATAAGAGAGAGGGCTGTTAGACTGGATAACGAAAGGCAAATAAGAGAGAGAGGGTGTTAGACTGGATAACGAAAGGCAAATAAGAGAGAGAGGTGTTAGACTGGATCACGTGAAAGGCAAATAAGAGAAAGGCAAATAAGAAAGAGAGAAAGAGGAGGTTAGACTGGATAACATGAAAGGCAAATAAGAGAGAGAGAGGGCTGTTAGACTGGATAACATGAAAGGCAAATAAGAGAGAGGGGTGTTAGACTGATAACATGAAAGGCAAATAAGAGAGAGAGGGTGTTAGACTGGATAACGAAAGGCAAATAAGAGAGAGAGGGGTGTTAGACTGGATAACGAAAGGCAAATAAAAAGAGAGAGGGGTGTTAGACTGATAACGGAAAGGCAAATAAGAGAGAGAGGTGTTAGACTGAAAATGAAAGGCAACAAGAGAGAGAGGGTTGTTAGACTGATAACGAAAGGCAAATAAGAGAAAGGGCTGTTAACTGATAGAGAAAGGCAAATAAGAGAGAGGGTGTTAGACTGATAACGTGAAAGGCAAATAAGAGAGAGAGGGGTGTTAGACTGATAACATGAAAGGCGAATAAGAGAGAGAGAGGGCTGTTAGACTGGATAACGTGAAAGGCAAATAAGAGAGAGAGGTGTTAGACTGATAACGTGAAAGGCAACAATAAGAGAGAGAGAGAGGGCTGTTAGACTGGATAACGTGAAAGGCAAATAAGAGAGAGAGGGGTGTTAGACTGATAACGAAAGGCAAATAAGAGAGAGAGGGACAAGACTGATAACGAAAGGCAAATAAGAGAGAGAGGGTGTTAGACTGGATAACGTGAAAGGCAAATAAGAGAGAGAGGGGATGTTAGATTGGATAACGAAAGGCAAATAAGAGAGAGAGGGTGTTAGACTGGATAAATGGGAAAGGCAAATAAGAGAGAGAGGCGTGTTAGACTGATAACATGAAAGGCAAATAAGAGAGAGAGGGATGTTAGATTTTATAACGAAAGGCAAAAGAGAGAGAGCGGTGTTAGACTTGATAACATGAAAGGCAAATAAGAGAGAGAGGGGTGTTAGACTGGATAATGGAAAATAAGAGAGAGAGGGGGGTGGTTGTATAACGTGAAAGGCAAATAAGAGAGAGAGTGTTGACTGGATAACGAAAGGCAAATAAGAGAGAGAGGGGGAGTTAGACTTGTATAACGTGAAAGGCAAATAAGAGAGAGGGCTGTTAGACTGATAACGTGAAAGGGCAAATAAGAGAGAGAGAGGTGTTAGACTGGATAACGAAAGGCAAATAAGAGAGAGAGGGTGTTAGACTGGATAACGAAAGGCAAATAAGAGAGAGAGGTGTTAGACAGATAACGAAAGGCAACAAGAGAGAGAGGGTGTTAGACTGATAATGTGAAAGGCAAAGAGAGAGAGAGGAGTGTTAGACTGATAATATGAAAGGCAAATAAGAGAGAGAGGGGTGTTAGACTGGATAACGAAAGGCAAATAAGAGAGAGGGGATGTTAGACTGATAACGTGAAAGGCAAATAAGAGAGAGAGGGTTAGACTGATAACGGAAAGGCAAATAAGAGAGAGCGGTGAAAGGATAACAAATAAGAGAGAGAGAGGGTGTTAGACTGATAACGAAAGGCAAATAAGAGAGAGAGGGCTGTTAGACTGATAACGTGAAAGGCAAATAAGAGAGAGAGGGCTGTTAGACTGATAACGTGAAAGGCAAATAAGAGAGAGAGGGCTGTTAGACTGGATAACGTGAAAGGCAAATAAGAGAGAGAGGGTGTTAGACTGGATAACGAAAGGCAAATAAGAGAGAGAGGGTGTTAGACTGGATAACGTGAAAGGCAAATAAGAGAGAGGGTGTTAGACTGATAACATGAAAGGCAATAAGAGAGAGAGGGGCTGTTAGACTGGATAACGTGAAAGGCAAATAAGAGAGAGAGGGTGTTAGACTGGATAACGAAAGGCAAATAAGAGAGAGAGGGTTAGACTGGATAACGAAAGGCAAATAAGAGAGAGAGAGGGGTGTTAGACTGTATAACGAAAGGCAAAAGAAGAGAGAGGGTGTTAGACTGATAACGAAAGGCAAATAAGAGAGAGGGGTGTTAGACTGATAACGAAAGGCAAATAAGAGAGAGAGGGTGTTAGACTGGCTAACGAAAGGCAAATAAGAGAGAGAGGGCTGTTAGACTGATAACGAAAGGCAAATAAGAGAGAGAGGGCTGTTAGACTGGATAACGAAAGGCAAGAGAGAGAGGGGTGTTAGACTGGATAACGAAAGGCAAATAAGAGAGAGAGGGGTGTTAGACTGGATAAATATGAAAGGCAAATAAGAGAGAGAGGTGTTAGACTGATAACGAAAGGCAAATAAGAGAGAGAGGGGTGTTAGACTGATAACGTGAAAGGCAAATAAGAGAGAGAGGAGGGTTAGACTGGATAACGAAAAGGCAAATAAGAGAGAGAGGGATGTTAGATTGATAACGAAAGGCAATAAGAGAGAGGGGTGTTAGACTGGATAACGGAAAGGCAAATAAGAGAGAGAGGGTGTTAGACTGGATAACGAAAAGGCAAATAAGAGAGAGAGGGGTGTTAGACTGATAACGAAAAGGCAAATAAGAGAGAGAGGAGTGTTAGACTGGATAATGTGAAAGGCAAATAAGAGAGAGAGGGCTGTTAGACTGGATAACGAAAGGCAAATAAGAGAGAGAGGGGTGTTAGACTGATAACGAAAGGCAAATAAGAGAGAGAGAGGGGTGTTAGATTGATAACGTGAAAGGCAAATAAGAGAGAGAGTGTTAGACTGGATAACGTGAAAGGCAAATAAGAGAGAGAGGGTGTTAGACTGATAACGAAAGGCAAATAAGAGAGAGGGTGTTAGACTGATAACATGAAAGGCAAATAAGAGAGAGAGGTGTTAGACTGGATAACGGAAAGGCAAATAAGAGAAAGAGGGTTAGACTGGATAACGTGAAAGGCAAATAAAAGAGAGAGGGGGTTAGACTGGATAACGTGAAAGGCAAATAAGAGAGAGGGGGTGTTAGACTGGATAACATGAAAAGCAAATAAGAAAGAGAGAGGTGTTAGACTGGATAACGAAAGGCAAATAAGAGAGAGAGGGTGTTAGACTGGATAACGAAAGGCAAATAAGAGAGAGAGGTGTTAGAGATAACGAAAGGCAAATAAGAGAGAGAGGGGTAGACTGATAACGAAAGGCAAATAAGAGAGAGGGGGTGTTAGACTGGATAACGAAAGGCAAATAAGAGAGAGAGGGTGTTAGACTGGATAACGTGAAAGGCAAATAAGAGAGAGAGGGGTGTTAGACTGGATAACGAAAGGCAAATAAGAGAGAGAGGATGTTAGATTGATAACGAAAGGCAAATAAGAGAGAGAGGGCTGTTAGACTGATAACGTGAAAGGCAAATAGAGAGAGAGGTGTTAGACTGGATAACGTGAAAGGCAAATAAGAGAGAGAGGTGTTAGACTGGATAACGGGCAAATAAGAGAGAGAGGGCTGTTAGACTGGATAACGAAAGGCAAATAAGAGAGAGAGAGGGTGTTAGACTGGATAACATGAAAGGCAAATAAGATTGTTAGACTAACGTGAAAGGCAAATAAGAGAGAGAGGTGTTAGACTGTTAGAAAAGCTGGATAACGTGAAAGGCAAATAAGAGAGAGCAGTTAGACTGGATAACGTGAAAGGCAAATAAGAGAGAGAGAGAGGGATGTTAGATTGTATAACTGGCAAATAAGAGAGAGGGGTGTTAGAATAACGAGAAAGGCAAATAAGAGAGAGGTTAGACTGTTAACGAAAGGTGAAAGGCAATGAGAGAGGGATGTTATAACGTGAAAGGCAAATAAGAGAGAGAGGGGTGTTAGACTGGATAACGTGAAAGGCAAATAAGAGAGAGAGGGTGTTAGACTGATAACGGAAAGGCAAATAAGAGAGAGAGGGGGATGTTAGACTGGATAACGTAAGAAAGGCAAATAAGAAGGCGGTGTTAGACTGGATAACGTGAAGGCAAATAAGAGAGGTATTAGACTGGCTAGCGTGAAAGGCAAATAAGAGAGAGGTGTTAGACTGGATAACGTAGAAAACCAAAATAGAGAGAGGGTGTTAGACTGGATAACGTGAAAAGCAAATAAGATAGAGAGGGTGTTAGACTGGATGACGTGAAAGGCAAATAAGAGAGAGAGGGTTGTTAGACTGGATAACATGAAAGGCAACAGAGAGGGAGGGCTGTTAGAATAACATGAAAGGCAAATAAGAGAGAGAGGGGTGTTAGACTGGATAACGAAAGGCAAATAAGAGAGAGAGGGTGTTAGACTGATAACGTTAAGACTGGATAAACGTGAAGGCAAATAAGAGAGAGAGGGGTTAGGTTGGATAACATGAAAGGCAAATAAGAGAGAGAGGGTTGTTAGACTGGATAACGTGAAAAGGCAAATAAAAAAAAAAAAGAGGGTTGTTAGACTGGATAACGAAAAGGCAAATAAGAGAAGGACAAATAAAGGCAAATAAGAGAGAGAGGCGTGTTAGACTGGATCACATGAAAGGTAAGAATAAGAGAGAGAGGGTTAGACGGATGGATAAGAGAGAGCGGTGTTAGAATAACGGAGAGGCAAATAAGAGAGAAAGGGCTGTTAGTCTAGATAATATGAAAGGCAAAGGCAAGAGGAGAGGGCTGTTACACTGGATAACGTGAAAGGCAAATAAATAGAGAGGGTGTTAAAACTGGATAACATGAAAGGCAAATAAGAGAGAGAGTGGTATTAGGACTGGATAACGTGAAAAGGCAAATAAGAGAGAGAGGGTGTTAGACTGGATAACGAAAGGCAAAGAGAGTGAGGGGGTGTTAATCAAATAAAGGCAACAAGAGAGAGAGAGGATGTTAGGTTGGATAACGAAAGGCAAAGAGAGAGAGGGATGTTAGGTTGGACTGGAGAGAGAGAGGGATGTTAATAACAACGTGAAAGGCAAATAAGAGAGAGAGAGAAATAACGAAAGGCAAACAAGAGAGAGCTGTTAGACTGGATAACGTGAAAGGCAACAAGAGAGAAATAATGTTAGGGTTGTATAACGTGAAAGGCAACAAGAGAGAGCGGTGTTAGACTGGATAACGAAAGGCAAAAGAGAGAGAGAGAGGATGTTAGGTTGTAAAAAGGCAAATAAGAGAGAGAGGGCTGTTAGACTGATAACGTGAAAGGCAAATAAGATAGGAGAGAGAGGATGTTAGATTGTATAACTAAATAAGAGAGAGAGGTAACTGGATAATGTGAAAGGCAAATAAGAGAGAGAGAGAGGTATTAGACTGTATAACGTGAAAGGCAAATAAGAGAGAGAGTGTTAGACTGGATAATGGAAAGCTAAGAGAGAGACGGGTGTTAGACTGATAACGTGAAAGGCAAATAAGAGAGAGAGGGATGTTAGAAAGGCTAGAAAGGCAACAAGAGAAAGAGAGAGGATGATAACATGAAAACCAAATAAGAGAGAGAGGGGTGTTAGACTGATAACGTGAAAGGCAAATAAAGAGAGGCGTGTTAGACCCTGGATAACATGAAAGGGCTGAGGAGGGTTGTTAGACTGGATAACGGAAAGGCTGGTGTTAAGGATGAGAGAGAGAGAGAGAGAGACTGATGTTAACGTTAAGACTGGATATAACGTGAAAGGCAAAAGAGAGAGAGTGCTGTTAGACTGATAACGAAAGGCAAATAAGAGAGAGAGGGTTAGACTGGATAAAAGTGAAAGGCAAATAAGAGAGAGAGGGGTGTTAGACTGATCACGTGAAAGGCAAATAAGAGAGAGGGGTGTTAGACTGATAACGAAAAGCAAAATAAGATAGAGAGGAGTTAGACTGGAAAAATAAGAGAGAGAGGGCTGTTAGACTGGATAACATGAAAGGCGAATAAGAGAGGGAGGGTTGTTAGACTGGATAACATGAAAGGCAAATAAGAGAGAGAGGGGTGTTAGACTGGATAACGTGAAAGGCAAAAGAGAGAGAGAGAGGGATGTTAGATTGGATAACGTGAAAGGCAAATAGAGAGAGAGAGGGATGTTAGATAACGTGAAAGGCAAATAAGAGAGAGAGGTGTTAGAATTGATAATATGAAAGGCAAATAAGAGAGAGAGGGTTGTTAGACTGGATAACGTGAAAAGGCAAATAAGAGAGAGAGGGAGAGAGAAAGGGGAGAGAGGGTGTTAGACGGATAACGAAGGCAAATAAGAGAGAGAGAGAGGAGAGAGGATGTTAGATTGGATAACATGAAAGGCTGAAGAGAGAGCGGTGTTAGACTGGATAACGTGAAAGGCAAATAAGAGAGAGAGGGTGTTAGACTGATAACGTGAAAGGCAAATAAGAGAGAGGGCTGTTAGACTGATAACGTGAAAGGCAAATAAGAGAGAGAGGGGATGTTAACTGGATAACGAAAGGCAAATAAGAGAGAGGGGCTGTTAGACTGATAAACGTGAAAGGCAAATAAGAGAGAGGGTGTTAGACTGGATAACGTGAAAAGGCAAATAAGAGTTAGACTGGATAACGAAAAGCAAATGAGAGAGGGTGTTAGAATAAGAAAGGCAAATAAGAGAGAGAGGATGTTAGACTGGATAACATGAAAGGCGAAATAAGAGAGAGAGGGGATGTTAGACTGATATAACGAAGAGAGTGGTGTTAGGGAATGACGGAAAGGGCCAAGAGAGAGAGAGGGATATTAGACTGTATAACGTGAAAAGCAAATAACTGATAACGTGAAAGGCAAATAAGAGAGAGCGGGTTAGACTGGATAAACGAAAGAAAGGAGAGGTGTTAGACTGGCTAGAAACAGAGAGAGAGGGGTGTTAGTTGGATAACGAAAGGCAAATAAGAGAGGGGGTTAGACTTGATGAGAGAGAGGGGGTAGACTGGATAACAACAAGTGAAAGGGGTGTTAGACAAATAAGAGAGAGAGGGTGGGTTAGACTGGATAACGTGAAAGGCAAATAAGAGAGAGAGGGGTGTTAGACTGACAACGTGAAAGGGCAACTGGATATGACGTGAAAGGCAAATAAAGAGAGAGAGGGATGTTAGATTGTATAACGTGAAAGGCAAATAAGAGAGAGCGGTGTTAGACTGGATAACGTGAAAAGGCAATAAGAGAGAGAGGGGTGTTAGACTGGATAACGAGGCAAATGAAAAAGAGGAGTGTTAGACATAATATAAGAGAGAGGGTTGTTAGACTGGATAACGTGAAAGGCAAATAAGAGAGGAGGGCTGTTAGACTGGATAACGAAAGGCAAATAAGAGAGAGAGGGGTGTTAGACTGGATAACGTGAAAAGGCAAATAGACTGGATAACGAAAGGCAACAAGAGAGAGGGCTGTTAGACTGGATAACGTGAAAGGCAAATAGAGAGAGAGGGGTGTTAGACTGATAACATGAAATGCAACAAGAGAGAGAGAGGGCTGTTAGACTGGATAACGAAAGGCAAATAAGAGAGAGGGGTGTTAGACTGGATAGACTGGATGACGAAAGGCAAATAAGAGAGAGAGAGAGAAAGGGATGTTAGACTGGATAACGTGAAAGGCAAATAAGAGAGAGCTGTTAGACTGGATAACGTGAAAGGCAAATAAGAGAGAGGTGTTAGACTGGCTAACGTGAAAGGCAAATAAGAGAGAGAGGGGGTTAGACTGGATAACGTGAAAAGGCAAATAAGAGAGAGGGGTGTTAGAAAGGATAACGTGAAAAGAGCTAAGATAGACTGGATAACATGAAAGGCAAATAAGAGAGAGAGGGCTGTTAGATTGGATAACGAAAGGCAAATAAGAGAGAGAGGGTGTTAGACTGGATAACGTGAAAGGCAAATAAGAGAGAGAGGCGGGATGTTAGGTTGGATAACGTGAAGGCAAATAAGAGAGAGAGCGGTGTTAGACTGGATAACGAGAAGGCAAATAAGAGAGAGAGGGATGTTAGACTGGATAACGTGAAAGGCAAATAAGAGAGAGAGAGGGTTTAGACTGGATAACGTGAAAGGCAAATAAGAGAGAGAGGGGTTAGACTGTTAGACTGGATAACGTGAAAGGCAAATAAGAGAGAGAGGGTGTTAGACTGGATAACGTGAAAGGCAAATAAGAGAGAGAGAGGGTGTTAGACTGGATAACGTGAAAGGCAAATAAGAGAGAGAGGCTGTTAGACTGGATAACGAAAGGCAAATAAGAGAGAGAGGTGTTAGACTGGATAACGTGAAAGGCAAATAAGAGAGAGAGCTGTTGAACTGGATAACGTGAAAGGCAAATAAGAGAGAGAGGATGTTAGACTGGATAACGAAAGAGAGAGGGTGTTAAATAACGTGAAAGGCAAATAAGAGAGAGAGGGTGTTAGACTGGATAACGTGAAAAAGCAAATAAGAGAGAGAGGGCTGTTAGACTGGATAACGTGAAAGAGAGAGAGGGATGTTAAATGGAAAGAGAGAGGGGGTGTTAGACTGGATAACGTGAAAGGCAAATAAGAGAGAGGGCTGTTAGACTGGATAACGAAAGGCAAATAAGAGAGAGAGGGGTTAGACTGGATAACGTGAAAGGCAAATAAGAGAGAGAGGGGTGTTAGACTGGATAACGTGAAAAGCAAATAAGAGAGAGAGAGGGTGTTAGACTGGATAACGTGAAAGAGCAAATAAGAGAGAGAGAGGATGTTAGACTGGATAACGTGAGAGAAGGCAAAAAGGCAACAAGAGAGAGAGAGGGTGTTAGACTGGATAACGAAAGGCAAATAGAGAGAGAGAGGGATGACTGGATAACGTGAAGGCAAATAAAGAGAGGGATGTTAGATTGATAACGTGAAAGGCAAATAAGAGAGAGCGGTGCTAGAGAGAGAGGGGATGTTAGATTGGATAACGAAAAGGCAAATAAGAGAGAAAGGGGTGTTAGGACTGGATAACGTGAAAAGCAAATAAGAGAGAGAGAGAGGTGTTAGACTGGATAACGTGAAAGGCAAATAGAGAGAGAGGTGTTAGACTGATAACGTGAAAGGCAAATAAGAGAGAGAGGTGTTAGACTGGATAACGTGAAAGGCAAATAAGAGAGAGAGGGGATGTTAGACTGATAACGTGAAAGGCAAATAAGAGAGAGAGTTAGACTGGATAACGTGAAGAAATAATTGTGGATAAAAGGCAATAAGAGAGAGGGTGTTAGACTGGATAACGTGAAAGGCAAATAAGAGAGAGAGGGGTGTTAGACTGGATAACGTGAAAGGCAAACAAGAGAGAGAGAGAGGGGGATGTTAGACTGGATAACGTGAAAGGCAAATAAGAGAGAGAGAGAGGGATGTTAGATTGTATAACGTGAAAGGCAAATAAGAGAGAGCGGTGTTAGACTGGATAACGTGAAAGGCAAATAAGAGAGAGAGGGGTGTTAGACTGGATAACGTGAAAGGCAAATAAGAGAGAGAGGGGTGTTAGACTGGATAACGTGAAAGGCAAATAAGAGAGAGAGGGCTGTTAGACTGGATAACGTGAAAGGCAAATAAGAGAGAGAGAGGGCTGTTAGACTGGATAACGTGAAAGGCAAATAAGAGAGAGAGAGAGAGGGATGTTAGATTGTTAAGACTGGATAACGTGAAAGGCAAATAAGAGAGAGAGGGTTGTTAGACTGGATAACGTGAAAGGCAAATAAGAGAGAGGGTGTTAGACTGGATAACGAAAGGCAAATAAGAGAGAGAGAGGGTGTTAGACTGGATAACGTGAAAGGGGTGTTAAATAAGAAAGAATAAGAGAGAGGGTGTTAGACTGGATAACGTGAAAGGCAAATAAGAGAGAGAGGGATGTTGGATTGATAACGTAAGGCAAATAAGAGAGAGAGGATAGACGTGAAAAAAGGGGCCAAGAGAGAGAGGGGTAGACTGGATAACGTGAAAAGCAAATAAGAGAGAGAGGCTGTTAGACTGATGACGTGAAAGCGAATAAGAAGAGAGGGCTGTTAGAATAACGTGAAAGGCAAATAAGAGAGCGGTGTTAGACTGGATAACGTGAAAGCAAATAAGAGAGAGAGGGGATGTTAGACTGGATAACGTGAAAGGCAAATAAGAGAGAGAAAGGTAAGATAACGAAAGGCAAATAAGAGAGAGGGATGTTAGATTGATATAACGAAAGGCAAATAAGAGAGAGAGGGGTAGCAGACTGGATAACGTAAGAGAGAAGGGGTGTTAGATTGGATAACAAATAAAATAAGAGAGAGGGGTGTTAGACTGGATAACGTGAAAAGCAAATAAGAGAGAGAGAGGATGTTAGACTGATAACGTGTGAAAGGCAAATAAGAGAGAGAGGTGTGTTAGACTGGATAATATGAAAGGCAAATAAGAGAGAGAGGGTGTTAGACTGGATAACGTGAAAGGCAAATAAGAAGAGAGAGAGGGCAATTAGGATGATAACGAAAGGCAAATAAGAGAGAGAGAGGGGGAAAGTTATAACGTGAAAGCAAATAAGGATAACGATAACGAAAGGCAAATAAGAGAGAGAGGGGGTGTTAGACTGGATAACGTGAAAGGCAAATAAGAGAGAGAGGGGATGTTAGACTGGATAACGTGAAAGGCAAATAAGAGAGAGAGGGTGTTAGATTGGATAACGTGAAACTGGATAAATAAGAGAGAGAGCGGTGTTAGACTGGATAACGTGAAAGGCAAATAAGAGAGAGAGGGCTGTTAGACTGGATAACGTGAAAGGCAAATAAGAGAGAGAGGGGTGTTAGACTGGATAACGTGAAAGGCAAATAAGAGAGAGAGGGGTGTTAGACTGGATAACGTGAAAGGCAAATAAGAGAGAGAGGGTGTTAGACTGGATAACGTGAAAGGCAAATAAGAGAGAGAGAGAGGGATGTTAGATTGTATAACGTGAAAGGCAAATAAGAGAGAGAGAGAGGTGTTAGATTGTATAACGAAAAGGCAAATAATAACGAAAGGCAAATAAGAGAGAGAGTGTTAGACTGGATAACGTGAAAGGCAAATAAGAGAGAGAGGGTTGTTAGACTGGATAACGTGAAAGGCAAATAAGAGAGAGAGGGGTGTTAGACTGGATAACGTGAAAGGCAAATAAGAGAGAGAGAGGGATGTTAGATTGTATAACGTGAAAGGCAAATAAGAGAGAGAGGGGTGTTAGACTGGATAACGTGAAAGGCAAATAAGAGAGAGAGAGGGGATAGACTGGATAACGAAAGGCAAATAAGAGAGAGAGGGGATGTTAGACTGGATAACGAAAGGCAAATAAGAGAGAGGGTGTTAGACTGGATAAGATAACTGTTAGAATAACGGGCAAATAAGAGAGAGGGGTGTTAGACTGGATAACGTGAAGGCAAATAAGAGAGAGAGGGGATGTTAGACTGGATAACGTGAAAGGCAAATAAGAGAGAGAGAGAGAGGGGCTGTTAGACTGGATAACGTGAAAGGCAAATAAGAGAGAGAGGTGTTAGACTGGATAACGTCTGAAAGGCAAATAAGAGAGAGAGGGGGCTTAGACTGGATAACGTGAAAGGCAAATAAGAGAGAGAGGGTTGTTAGACTGGATAACGTGAAAGGCAAATAGAGAGAGAGGGTGTTAGACTGGATAACGTGAAAGGCAAATAAGAGAGAGACTGGATAACGAAAGGCAAATAAGAGAGAGGGTGTTAGACTGGATAACGTGAAAGGCAAATAAGAGAGAGGGCTAAGAGGAGAAAGAGAGAGGGATGTTAGACTGGATAACGTGAAAGGCAAATAAGAGAGAGAGAGGATGTTAGACTGGATAACGTGAAAAGCAAATAAGAGAGAGAGGGTGTTAGACTGGATAACGGAAAGGCAAATAAGAGAGAGAGAGTGTTAGACTGGATAACGTGAAATGCAAATAAGAGAGAGGTGTGTTAGACTGGATAACGTGAAAGGCAAATAAGAGAGAGAGGAAAGATTAGACTTGGATAACGTGAAAAGGCAAATAAGAGAGAGAGAGGATGTTAGATTGGATAACGTGAAAGGCAAATAAGAGAGAGAGGGGTGTTAGACTGGATAACGTGAAAAGCAAATAAGAGAGAGAGGGTGTTAGACTGGATAATGTGAAAGGCAAATAAGAGAGAGTTAAACTGGATAACGTGAAAGGCAAATAAGAGAGAGAGAGGGTTAGACTGGATAACGAAAGGCAAATAAGAGAGAGTGGTGTTATGGATAACGTGAAAGGCAAATAAGAAGAGAGGTGTTAAATAACATGAAAGGCAAATAAGAGAGAGAGTGTGTTAGACTGGATAACGTGAAAGGCAAATAAGAGAGAGATAAGATAACGAAAGGCAAATAAGAGAGAGGGCTGTTAGACTGGATAACGTGAAAGGCAAATAAGAGAGAGAGAGTGTTAGACTGGATAACGAAAGGCAAATAAGAGAGAGAGAGGGTGTTAGACTGGATAACGTGAAAGGCAACAAATAAGAGAGGGTGTTAGACTGGATAACGAAAGGCAAATAAGAGAGAGAGGGAAATAGACTGGATAACGAAAAGAAATAAGAGAGAGGGGTGTTAGACTGGATGACGTGAAAGGCAAATAAGAGAGAGAGGGTGTTAGACTGGATAATGTGAAATGCAAATAAGAGAGAGAGGGTGTTAGACTGATAACGTGAAAAGGCAAATAAGAGAGAGGGGTTAGACTGGATAACGTGAAAGGCAAATAAGAGAGAGAGAGGGATGTTAGACTGGATAACGTGAAAGGCAAAAGAGAGAGAGAGATGATGATTGTATAACGAAAGGCAAATAAGAGAGAGAGCTGTTAGACTGATAACGTGAAAGGCAAATAAGAGAGAGAGGGCTGTTAGACTGGATAACGTGAAGGCAAATAAGAGAGAGAGAGGGATGTTAGACTGGATAACGTGAAAGGCAAATAAGAGAGAGAGGGATGTTAGACTGGATAACGTGAAAGGCAAATAAGAGAGAGAGGCTGAGAGACTGGATAACGTGAAAGGCAAATAAGAGAGAGCGGTGTTAGACTGGATAACGTGAAAGGCAAATAAGAGAGAGCGGTGTTAGACTGGATAACGTGAAAGGCAAATAAGAGAGAGAGGGGTGTTAGACTGGATAACGTGAAAGGCAAATAAGAGAGAGAGGGGTGTTAGACTGGATAACGTGAAAGGCAAATAAGAGAGAGAGGGGTGTTAGACTGGATAACATGTGAAAGGCAAATAAGAGAGAGAGGAGTTAGACTGAAAACGGAAAGGCAAATAAGAGAGAGAGAGGGGACATTGTTAGATAACTGGATAACGAGAAACTGGATAACAAATAAGAGAGAGAGGGGTTAGACTGGATAACGTAAGGCAAATAAGAGAGAGGGGTTAGACTGGATAACGTGAAAAGCAAATAAGAGAGAGAGGGTGTTAGACTGGATAACGTGAAAGGCAAATAAGAGAGAGAGGGTGTTAGACTGGATAACGTGAAAGGCAAATAAGAGAGAGAGGGGATGTTAGACTGGATAACGTGAAAGGCAAATAAGAGAGAGAGGGTGGATAAACGAGAGAAAGGCAAATAAAAGAGAGAGAGAGGGGTGTTAGACTGGATAACGTGAAAGGCAAATAAGAGAGAGAGAGACTGTGTTAGACTGGATAACGTGAAAGGCAAATAAGAGAGAGAGGTGTTAGACTGGATGACGAAAGGCAAATAAGAGAGAGAGAAAGGATAATAAAGGCAAATAAGAGAGAGAGGGGTGTTAGACTGGATAACGTGAAAGGCAAATAAGAGAGAGAGGGACTGGATAACGTGAAAGGCAAATAAGAGATAACGGTGTTAAACTGGCAACGTGAAAGGCAAAGAGAGAGAGCGGTGTTAGACTGGATAACGTGAAAGGCAAATAAGAGAGAGAGGGATGTTAGACTGGATAACGTGAAAGGCAAATAAGAGAGAGAGAGGGGTGTTAGACTGGATAACGTGAAAGGCAAATAACGGGGAAAGGCAAATAAGAAGGGTGGATAACGTGAAAGGCAAATAAGAGAGAGGTGTTAGACTGGATAACGAAAGGCAAAAGAAATAAGAGAGAGAGGGTGTTAGACTGGATAACGAAAGGCAAATAAGAGAGAGAGAGAGAGTTAGATTGTATAACGTGAAAGGCAAATAAGAGAGAGGGGTGTTAAACTGGATAACGTGAAAGGCAAATAAGAGAGAGAGGGTGTTAGACTGGATAACGTGAAAGGCAAATAAGAGAGAGAGGCTGTTAGACTGGATAACGAAAGGCAAATAAGAGAGAGAGAGAGAGGGATTGTTAGATTGTATAACGTAACGAAAGGCAAATAAGAGAGAGCGGTGTTAGACTGGATGAAAAGGCAAAATAAGAGAGGGATGTTAGGTTGTATAACGTGAAAGGCAAATAAGAGAGAGAGGGCTGTTAGACTGGATAACGTGAAAGGCAAATAAGAGAGAGAGAGGGATGTTAGATTGTATAACGTGAAAGGCAAATAAGAGAGAGCGGTGTTAGACTGGATAACGTGAAAGGCAAATAAGAGAGAGAGAGAGGGATGTTAAAGGCAAATAAGAGATAACGTGTTAAGGATAACAAAAATAAGAGAGAGAGAGGTGTTAGACTGGATAACGTGAAAGGCAAATAAGAGAGAGAGGGTGTTAGACTGGATAACGTGAAAGGAGAAATAAGAGAAAAGGCAAATAAGGAGAGGGGACAGCAGACTGGATAACGTGAAAGGCAAATAAGAGAGAGAGGGATGTTAGACTGGATAACGTGAAAGGGATAAGAGAGAGAGAGAGGGATAGATTGTATAACGTGAAAGGCAACAAGAGAGAGGGATGTTAGACTGATAACGTGAAAGGCAAAAGAAAGAGAGAGAGGGATGTTAGATTGGATAACGTGAAAAAATAGAGAGAGGGGAAAATAGACAATAATAAAAGGCAAATAAGAGAGAGAGAGAGGGATGTTAGATTGGATAACGTGAAAGGCAAATAAGAGAGAGAGGTGTGGATAATGAAAGGCTGGATAACGTGAAAGGCAAATAAGAGAGAGAGCGGTGTTAGACTGGATAACGTGAAAGGCAAATAAGAGAGGGATGTTAGGTTGGATAACGTGAAAGGCAAATAAGAGAAAGGCAAATAAAAATAAGAGAGAGAGGTGTTAGACTGGATAACGTGAAAGGCAAATAAGAGAGAGAGAGGGGTGTTAGACTGGATAACGAAAGGCAAATAAGAGAGAGAGAGGGGTATGTTAGATTGGATAACGTGAAAGGCAAATAAAGAGAGAGAGAGAGGGGTGTTAGACTGGATAACGTGAAAAGGCAAATAAGAGAGAGAGGGTTTTAGACCGGATAACGTGAAAGGCAAATAATAGAGAGAGGGGTGTTAGACTGGATAACGTGAAAGGCAAATAAGAGAGAGAGGGGTGTTAGACTGGATAACGTGAAAGGCAAATAAGAGAGAGAGGGGATGTTAGATTGTATAACGAAAAAGGCAAATAAGAGAGAGAGGGTGTTAGACTGGATAACGTGAAAGGCAAATAAGAGAGAGAGGGTGTTAGTTAACGACTGGATAACGGATAACGTGAAAGGCAAATAAGAGAGAGGGCTGTTAGACTGGATAACGTGAAAGGCAAATAAGAGAGAGGGCTGTTAGACTGGATAACGAAAGGCAACAAGAGACTGGATAACGTGAAAGGCAAAAGAGAGAGAGGGGTTAGTTAGACTGGATAACGTGAAAGGCAAATAAGAGAGAGGGGTTGTTAGACTGGATAACGTGAAAGGCAAATAAGAGAAATAAGAGAGGGGTGTTAGACTGATAACGTGGGCAAATAAGAGAGAGGGAACTGGATAACGAAAGGCAAATAAGAGAGAGGGGTGTTAGACTGGATAACATGAAGGCAAATAAGAGAGAGGAAACTGGATAACGAAAGGCAAATAGAGAGAGGGTGTTAGACTGGTAACGTGAAAGGCAAATAAGAGAGAGGGTGTTAGACTGGATAACGTGAAAGGCAAATACGAGAGAAAGGGTGTTAGACTGGATAACGTGAAGGCAAATAAGAGAGAGGGGTGTTAGACTGGATAACGTGAAAGGCAAATAAGAGAGAGGGGGTGTTAGACTGGATAACGAAAGGCAAATAAGAGAGAGAGTGTTGACTGGATAACGTGAAAGGCAAATAAGAGAGAGAGGGCTGTTAGACTGGATAACGTGAAAGGCAAATAAGATATACAGAGTGTGATGTTAGGTTGGATAACGTGATAGGCAAATAAAAGCACTGTCTGCAAGCGACTTTACGGACAAAAAAATACCATCCTATTTTTGAAAACGGTTCTATTTCTATAAATTTTGTAACTGAATGAGATCAAGAAAAAAAACCAAATAATGGCATCCTGGTTATGACGATAAACAGCAAGGCCATTGATCTGGATGTTTTGAGAAGTGTGGAACCACCTCTTAAATGCTGTTTTTCCCAGGACCACCCTAATTTATGGGGGTAGCACCTGTTATGGTCCCAGCTATGGGCCAATATTTAACCACCAAACTGATGTCAGAACAGTTTGGGCGTTAACTTTTGCAGTAAAGATGCCAGCAATGCATTTTTTGAAAATAAAAATTTTACCAGCAATACATTAAAAATTTATATATATATATATACATTTATATATATATGTGTGTGTGTGTGTGTGTGTGTGTATAAATAAAAAGAAAGAACAGTAAGATATATAATCCGGTGTTCTTATAGATATTTTTATTTTTACAAAATAGTGCTCAATGTAAATTTACAGAGTATTAATATTATAAATTAATTGTTTTTAAATCAATTAATTTATAATATATATATATATATATATATATTAACAGCCATACATTTTTGAAAAAAAGAAAAACAGTTTTCGTTTTTAAAAAATCTGTGGCTATTAATATTTTTTTATGTCAGCAATAGATTTCTGAAAAAGAAAAAAATATTACCTGCAATACATCTTTGAAAAAGAAATTACTAATGCTTTCAAGAAAATAAATTTTGGCATTAAATGACCCATAATGAGTTGATATGCCGCTAAACAAACAAACAAGCAAAGAAACCTTATAAAGGAAACTTCAAAGGCAACACTGGTCATGTTGTAGGTGTCAAAATGAAAACGTAGATCATGAGAAAAATGCAAGATGAAATTTTGAATCGAATCAAAAATTTAGACATGGGAGATTACTCGTTGTTTTTTTTTTACTCTGTGTATGACCTGACGGATGATAAGCAGCTGGAATTTAGAATTTAAATTCTGCTATAACCGAAAACCCATAAAGTGGCGTTTAGCATCTTCACCAATTGTTTCAATCCGGACTTTGTTTTTGTTGAACAAAACACAAGTCCAGAGTGAACGGAAGTTTTACTTGAAAATATCCTTCTACGATAAGGTTTATAAGGTTTTATAAAAGGCTCCAAGTACTTTCAAAAAAATGTTAACAACTATGTTATTCTCTAAAACTACATCCGCGTCCTGGGTTGCACTATACACAGTGTTATGAATAATCAAGAGTGGTCTCCCCTTGTTTTGTTACTCTCCTCTTTGAGAGAGTTATTTCTTACTGGGACTATAAAAAGAACAATATACGCGAACCTTGTATTCTCAGTTGAATAAAGCTTTTTTAAAGCCTGCATCTGCATACTTTTGTCCTTACAATGTTGTACTGAAGTATGTATGACTGAAACTAGACATTTTTACCGATTAAAAATCTCATTCCAATCAATTTAAATTTGTGTTGATATACAGCGAAGTATTTTGCTTATTGAAAATATTAAATTTAATCTATTAGCTTGAAATTAAAGCTAAAATAAAAGCTTCAAGAAAGATTTTTCGTTTTTAAAAAATAATTTGAAACCTTAGGTATCGCTTTTCTTTGGAGTCATCTATTGGTATATGATATCAGTAAAGAATAATTATTCCTTCCTGAGAATAGAATAAAAAAAACACATCTGAAAAGTAATAGACAAAAGTTCTTTAGTTTATTTGTGAGCCACGCCTGAACTGAAGGGTTCGTTAATCTGACAATTTCGTTTAATCTCTACAGGACAATGCCGACAATAAAGCGGAAAGTCATTTCTCAAAGCTATCTTTTATACAGTACACTTTTCAGTCTAGCATGACTGAAGAGCACTGAAATGCATTATGCATATTGTCTCTCGAAAATGATATTGCCAAGAAGCTCTCATATAACAAAAGTGCATATGAATATGTTGCTAAAAATAAACGGAAAGGAAAAAATATTACATCAAATATGCTTTGGTGTCCTGTGTATTCTCGTAGAGTGTATCTGATTTATTATGATTTTCTGTAATGCTGGGAACATGGAAATAACGATTGCCTAAATTTCATCAAGAATCAATGTTTGAAAGACAATCCACTGACAAGGATTGGTTTTTATTTCCACTTGTTTATTTTAACTTTTGAGTTAATCTAGTGCAGCAAATTTAATCAAATATCTGCCAAATACGTCACTGGCGTGTTTATGGAAAAATTAATCCGCAAACATTCGCCTTTCTTCCTGCCGGGCGTCGATAACATAGAGGTTAGAATCTCCGACGGATGCCAAATCTGTCGGGTTTCGGTCCCGGCTTGAAACGACTGGGTGTCTAGCCATATTTATGAGTTGTGATTCAGCGAAAGAGTATATGTATATAGCCTCAAGACTGCGTTGAAGCATGAAAGTGACTGTTGCAGCTTGTTGTTGACCTCATTTTATATTTACATACATTCTATCTCTGATATTGAGCACTTTTACCCACAAATATACCATACCTTATATATATATATATATATATATATATATATATATATATATATATATATAGTGAAATGGACAAAAGTCCGACAATGATTTTAAGACATTTTATGTTTATACATTCTTTTTTAAAGATACAAATATCTAAGTAAATGCTCTTTTATAATAAACAATATTAAACGACATTTTCCGGCCTGAATGTCCGAGAAATTTTCACAGAAAATATTCGTCCTCCGACAGGATTCGAACCTGTATCCTATACGGAACCGTCATTTAGCTTGACGTGCTTTTTTACCGATTTGGTCACAGAGGAGCGTTCGGTTAAATTTAAATATTTGTATCTATAAAAAGAATGTATCACATAAAATGTCTTTTATATATATATATATATATATATATATATATATATATATATATATATATATATACCGGGTGTAATAGCAAAATTGTGAAAATCGTGTAACTGCAAAATTGCCCATCCAACAAAATGTTTAACATCTAAAAATGCACTAACTTAATTAAATTTCTTTTTTTTCCTGGCTTTTAGATGTGACATTTAACTATCTTGACACCATTTGTCGTAAAAATCACTGAAAAACCCTTTGAGTTATTCAGCTAGAAAGAGAACTGGTTAAAATCATTTTGTGCCAGTCTTTCCAACTGAGCAATGGTGAAAAGGAACAGACTTTTCAAGCCTTCAGTAATGATACCAACATACATACTCTGGTTTCCAACTTCAAATACATTCAAGAGCGATCAAGAGAACGGTGAATAAGTTTTAAAAAAAGAGGGAACAGTAGAGAGAAAGACTGGATCAGGAGGTCACAACAAGAAGAAGGATCGTAATTTCAAATTAGAGCTAAAGAAATCAAGAAAAGATCCAACTAAATCCATAAGACGTTTGGCACGTGAGAGAGAAGTTTCAGCTATGACAGTCCAAAGAGCAGTGAAAATAGACTTGAAAATGAAATTGCAGGTGAAACCTGTGAAACCTGTGAAACACCTTATTACTCCAGGACAGAAAGTTAGAAGGTTGGAGAGGGCGAAGACTATCTTGAATACGCTGGAAAATGATCCTTAATACATATATATATATATGTGTGTGTGTGTGTGTGTGTGTGTGTGTGTGTGTGTGTGTGTGTGTGTGAAGTTTATTCAATACTTCATGAACTTCCGATCCTTCGCTATGATTAATTAATGAACACGCCAATTTCATTTATGATCGATTTCATCACAATTCTTCTGTTAAGCTTGGAAAGTAATTATACATTCTTATTGCTCAATGTAGGGTCCAATAGTGTTATAGAAACATCAGAGAATTCCAGTAAGATATCTTTAATCATTTCTAAGATACAACGGTTCAAATTTTAATTTAACAATTGGACACTTTTGCTGTTGCACGATTTGGACAATTTTGCTGTTACATTCGGTTGTTATATATATATATATATATATATATATATATATATATATATATATGAAAGAAAAATACAGAAAAAACAAAAATCTGAATATGCATTTATGTAGTATTAATGTTAAAATAAAGTCGACGTCGGACGTTTCGGTCTATTTAAGACCATCATCATGGACATTTTCATTTAAATATAATTAACATTATAAATTATAAAAATTTTTTACACAAAAGACGATGGACATAAGAGCCCAAATAATTCACACAGATAACTGAAATTTTATACAAATCAGCGTTCTGTTTAAATATGATCACGTAGTCGTCACGTGGGCGATGTTGTTAAAACGTATTCGAAGATGATTTCCAAAATTAAAAATATTAAAAAGTCGATTGAAAAATTTTTATAAACAGTTCAAGAAATCTCTTCCGTTGATGTCGGAATACGTAGTGATCAATTGGTTCTTATATCTTCAACAAAGCTTGAAGTCCTTCTCGTTACAAGGCAAATCCAAAAGTGATTTCAAAAACGATGGAACAGTTCTAAAAAACAACAGTTCGATAATAAATCCATTCCTTACTTGATCAATAGAATCTATTATTCTCGTCCAAGCTTGAAATCTTCCACGTTATAAAGTAAATTCAGTTTTGTATTTCCAGCAGACAGTATGTAAGCAAATATATGGATATAAATCCGACAGTATGAAAGAAAAAATACAGAAAAAACAAAAAATCTGAATATGCATTTATATATATATATATATATATATATATATATATATATATATATATATATGTAAGCATTGAAGATGATAAGAGCGGTTACGGGAATTCAACGCTGTTGAGAAGGCTTTCATGATGCTGCATATTGTCCCTGACTCTATTTCACTTGCCCGCACTCAATTTGAGTCGACACGTCATTGCAAAGGTAGCAGAGTCCTTCAGACCTTGTTGGATGTTATTGGTAGCGTAGGGACCACCATAGCAGGGCAAACATCAGAATCCCCAAAATGAAGATTTGTTTGCCATTGCTCGTCGTCCTGAAAAGAGAGTTTTCATATATATATATATATATATATATATATATATATATATATATATATCCTTCGGCCACACGCGAAACAGTTCTCGTGTTGTGAGACATTAATTCATTATTGACAGGCAAATGGAGAAGCCGTACCAGTTCACTGTTGCCAACAGTCGAAAAGATTTTAATGTCACGGATGAATTACACGCAAATTAGCCCATTCGTGGACGAAAGAAATAAACTCCGGTATCAGTGGCGTCTAAACTGTTTGTCTGACACCAAAACAAAAATCGAAAGAATTTAAAATTATTACATATTTTCTAAAAGAATGGGAAATTGAAAAGTGAACAACCAATTACGCTTGTAAAATCTGATATTAGCAAGTGGTATAATCGATTATCTTGATGAGTATGCAGAAAAGAATATATACGAACAATCAGCTGAGGAGACATATGAAAAAGATAGATAGATAGATAGATAGATAGATAGATAGATAGATAGATAGATAGGAACAGAATGAAATAGATAGATAGAGATAGATAGATACATAGATAGAGAATAGAATGAGATAGATAGATAGGAACAGAATGAAATAAATAGATAGGAACAGAATGAAATAGAAAGAGATAGATAGATAGATAGATAGATAGATAGATAGATAGATAGATAGATAGGAACAGAATGAAATAGATAGATAGAGATAGATAGATACATAGATAGAGAATAGAATGAGATAGATAGATAGATAGATAGATAGATAGATAGATAGATAGATAGGAACAGAATGAATAGATAGGAACAGAATGAAATAGATAGATAGAGATAGATAGATAGATAGATAGATAGATAGATAGATAGATAGATAGATAGATAGATAGGAACAGAATGAAATAGATAGATAGGACCAGAATGAGATAGATAGATAGATAGATAGATAGATAGATAGATAGATAGATAGATAGATAGATAGATAGATACGAACAGAATGAGATATATAGATAGATAGATAGATACGAACAGAATGAGTACATTTTCGGTGTTTTCCTCTTTCCTTAAATATGCCCTGTGAGTGTCAGATTTTCCAAGTCCTCTTTCCTCATCATGTGTCCTATACTCTCTACAATAGCTATAAATGACACTTCAAAGATTTCCCTAATACTCAGCATTTAGACGACGCTGGGAAGTCTTGCATGTCAGGCATAGAGATACATATTCACTGAAAATGATAAAAGTCTGCACGTGATGGCGCGTGTGTATGTGAATTCATGTTTAATGGGGTGTATTGTTTCGTGTCGAGTTCTGAGATAAATCTTCGATGCTAGGAGAAGAATGCCGAGAGAAAAGTTAGTTGACAATCTTTTTCTACACATACACTCGCAGCCACTTACTTTAGCAATGATTAATAAACTACTTTTGCAGACCTTCCTCTCATAGGCATTCATATATATATATATATATATATATATATATATATATATGTCCTGCTCTTAACATCATTTTACATGTGCGTGTCTGAATGTATACTGAATATGTTCATATTGAAGCTATTTTGTCTAAAAATTATCCTATATATATATATATATATATATATATATATATATATATATATATATATATATATATATATAAAGGTAAAAGACAATAGGAAAACTGTATTATTAGCCGATGCATTTCGTCCAATATAGACATTTTCAAGGAAAAAACGAAACGCGATGGCTAATAATACATTTTCGTATTGTCTCTTACCTTTATAATATTGTCTTTTTCTACAGGTTAACTCTGAGAAAATTTTCATATATATATATATATATATATATATATGTGTGTGTGTGTGTAAATTCATGAATCATTCATAAAAAAAAAACAAATATAGAGGTTAATGATTTAAATGGCGAGAATACATCCACGCAAACAATATCAATAAGATACACCAACCCCGAACCTGTATATGAATGATATGATCCCTGTTTATAAATTCTAGTTGCATAAGGTCTTTTTAATTTTTTACAAGCTTTCGTCTGTTCCTACAGACATCCTCAGGTATGGAAATAGATTTGTTCTTGTTTTTACTTCTTTTTTTATGAATGATTCATGAGTTTATAAATTAAAATTACACCTATAATCGAAATTAAAATAACTGATCCAACGTGCAACTTTCGGATAATAAGTGTGACATTCCTGTAATATAGTTCATGCCACATTGACAGAAAACCTACCAGTACAAAAGAATTCTCTTATTACTATATTTGTACAAAAACGCACAACCTTAAAATTTAAAATTCAAACTCAGCGTTGCGACCGCACGTTCCAAAACAATAACACATTTCTCATAGCATTTTTTTCGGATTACATCTCTATTTTCGTTTTTCTCTTATTACCGGGAAGTAAAAACAAGAACCATGCCTTGCTATGAGAAGAACCCAATTATGGCTGTCAGACAATTTCTGCGACCAGATCACACCTTACGCTTGGCCACCTAACTCCCCAGACTGCACCCCCCACCTTGATTATTATGTGTGGGCCACAGTTGAGCGTGAGACCAAAAGATGAACTGAAGGCAAGGAACTGTAGAAGATTCCGAAGTCGTCTGGAGTATGTGGTTAAAGCCAATGGCCATTTTATTGAATAAATTTACTCTTTCCTATTTCAAGATATGTTTGGGCAATTTTGGTAAATATATCTGTGAAAATGAGATGCCAGTATTATTATTATTATTATTATTTGTTGCCAGATTTAGACGACAATTTATCCATCGCACCCTGTCTCTGTAGGCATTTATATGTGTGGTGAGGGGTACTTTTAGCCTTAATTGGCCTTGCGTGATTCCCCCTCTTAATGCTCTCACGTCATTCTCGTTTTCGAGATCTTTATCTGTGCCATTTGAGCTGGATCGACTCTCTTTACTCACCTTTAATCACTCCAGCGTTCTCCTCCTCCAACTTTCCTTATATCTACCGACAAACGACATTGAATCGCCAGTCTTCGTCTCCTCTGTGTCCCTAAACAATCATTCACTGAACAGCGGAAAATAAAATAGAAAGATTTAAGGATTTAGGATTTGAACACGACTAAAGTGCTACCAGGGTTTCAAATTTTAATGAATCAGTGTCACGGAAAATAAAAAAAAAAGGAAAAAGGAAAGTCTTTTCTACTCGTATATAAACAACGAATCTATTAGTTTAAAACTGGTTCGACTTAACCTTTCCTTGTATTCAAGTATTCATTCTTCTTTTATGTGCCGCGATCATGGCCCTCCACATCCTCCTGTACCTTGTAATAAGGGAACTTCTTCGAAGTTGATAAATACCGAATTGATATGTGGTGTAGTTTTCTTTTTCTAGCTCCAGTACCGATACTTTTAATCAGTCCTCATATCGCACCCAAGAAACGAAAGACACTATTCCACTGCTGACCCTCATTTATCGTTCACAATAGGAGAGTCAACTATATATATAAATATATATATAAAGTGAACATTGACTTCAACACCCAAGGGCGGCAGTCTGTTTCATACTAAACACATCAAGACGATTGGGTATATATATATATATATATATATATATATATATATATATATATATATATATATGATAGAAATTAAGGAAGATCTGAGATAATTAATTCATCGAGTCTAGAAGAAATCTCAAGAGAATGCAGAAAGCACTGAACGGCCGTTTCGTCCTATATTTGGGACTCATCAGCAGTGCGCATCCACTATCGAGAATTGAAACCCGGACAGTTACATTGACAGGCAAACTACCGAGAATTGAAGCCTTCTAATGCTTTGTTAGTGCAGTTGGTTTATGTGGTTCAATCGGTAAAAAGGCAGGTCAAGCTAAATGACGGTTCTGTATAGGATACAGTTTCGATTCCTGTCGGAGGACGAATATTTTCCATGAAAATTTCTCGGACATTCAGGCCAGTAAATGTTGTTTAATACTGTTTATTATAAACAGAGCATTTACTTAAATATTTGTATCTTGTCGATGCCGAAATCGTCTTCGACTGAGGGCATCTCTACTAACATCCCATCTGGTCCGGCTGCTCTCTTCACTTTGGCTAGAGTGAATCTTAAATAAATATATATAATTATTTTCGTATAAATAATAAATAAACAACAGCAGTTAGTCAATTTCGTTTATTAGACAATAAATTACATCCCTTAGCATCTTCCATAGTTCTTTACACCGTTAGCATCAAAAATATTTTCTTGCCTTCTTAAATTTAAAAACATTATCGCTATTTTTTCCCCGCTTGATTATTGTGTATAAATCAGTCAGTCAGTTTTCTGCCATGTGTGATACACGCTTCGGCGATCATGTATCTTTCGATACATGACTGACGAGGCAGATTTTATCCCGCTGTAGGTTGCCATTTCTTTCTGCCTGACCAGTTGCTATCCAAGGCTATAGAACCCAGTCTGTCCTGCTATTTACCCATAACTGGGGGAAAAGAAGAGGATTCATACCTTTCCCAAGGATATTAGCACGTAAGTGAATGTAATGGATTTGAGTAGAATTCGAACTCGGCTCTCCGATTTCTCAATCCAAGCCACTATTCATTCTATTTTTCAATATAAAAAGCATTTATGTATTTTCATTTTGTATATAATAGGTAAGCATTCGTTTATCCATTAATCCATCCCTGCTATTTCTATGCCTCTTGCATAGAAATACAAGTTACATATAAAACCGCCCCAGGGGACAAAACGCGTTGGTAAGGTAAAGTTTTCCTTTTGTCTTTTATTTATATTGTCTTTATTTGTATTGGAATATTTCTATATGAAGCGTGCCTTTACCAAATGCGGGTATACTTTAAAGTTTTGATAATCTTAGGTACCTGGGCAAACATTCGTCTCCCAGACTAAAATTTCCTTTCAGAAAAGGTCTCAGAATATTGGATATATTCTGAGACCAGGGAAATAATCATCTGAATTATATTTTCAGGGAAATAATTATCTGAATTATATTTTCAGGGAAATAATTATCTGAATTATATTTTCAGGAAAATAATCATCTGAATTATTTTTTTTCCAGCGAAATAATCATCTGAATTTTTTTTCAGGGAAATAATCATCTGAATTATATTTTCAGGGAAATAATCATCTGAATTTTTTTTCAGGGAAATATTCATCTGAATTATTTTTTCAGGGAAATAATCATCTGAATTATTTTTTTCATTACAATTCTTCCTAAAATTTTGATTTGAACGTTGAAGGCCCTTCCCTATTTTTACCTATTGTAGGTTGCCCTCTTTCGCTGAAGAAAATTTCTCCGGCGTATTCGATCCATCTTTGATATATTTTTTTCTGTTTTTCTGAGCGTTCGCTTCTTAGATGTTACACATCCTCTCGATGAGCAGGTCTGTTGTGCCGTCATTTCTTTTATCAAAGTTTGGGAGCTTGAAAGTTTGACCTTGTAAAAATATTCAACTCGCTCACAAAGAAATGGAAAAAGAAAAAAGCAGACAAAATGTAAATTCAAATTTTTATTTTACAGCATTTGTTGACGTACTTTACTAAAAAAAATTCCATTTTTTATGTGGCGAATGCTCCGTGAACAAATTAAAAACATTCTGGATCGTATCCGGACCCGCCATCTTCTCATGTTATATTTTTCTTCAATATATATATATATATATATATATATATATATATATATATATTATATATATATATATTTGAATATGCACGGATGCATTCTCTTTCGGCTAACACATCTTCAGAAGATAACGTTAGCAAAGTTGATCAACAAAAGGGAAGCAACTCGCACACCAGGAGAAATACGAAATGAAATATGAAATATTCGTTAATAAAATGAGGAGGAGAAAAAAGATGGGGAAATACAAAAATAAAAGCTAACTGGTTCCACGTAAGTGCAAAACAGAAAAATTGTTGCACACACACACACACACACAAACACACACACACACACAAACCTTTTATAATAAAAGACAAAACGTTGCTGGATTCCGAACGCTAGTATCATCTCCCTTATCAGAAAGTAAGCACAATTTCGGCTGTTGCCATCAGTGTTTCTTTCTACGTTTCTCTGAACCTCTCTTGTGAAAAAGATTAAGCAGTAAAACAGATTTCCTCCCGTTAGTAATCTCTCCCGCTTTTGTCTTAGTCTTTGGTATTCGACTACAGTGACGAACGTTACTTTCAGAACCCAGGTAATGGGTCATGTAATACATTCTTTGGTAATGTCCCTAAAAGAGAAAACCGGCGATAACAAAAAAAAAAAAAAAAAAAACTTCTGCTGAATTGTCAGATCCGTCGTACTTTTTTTCTTTATTCAACAAAAACATTCTTGTTTGTTCTGCATAATCCAGTGTAGGCCGAAATAATTTATCCACTTTATTGAAATTATTACGGAGTCGCTAACTGGGTGTCCTGTGATTGGATGAAAAACAACCAATCACAGGCTACCTATTTAGATTTTCATCAAACCCCCCACGAGAGCGGTTT
Organism: Acanthosepion pharaonis; assembly: GCA_903632075.3. Taxonomy (NCBI): domain Eukaryota; kingdom Metazoa; phylum Mollusca; class Cephalopoda; order Sepiida; family Sepiidae; genus Acanthosepion; species Acanthosepion pharaonis. Next base: position 1,697,353 of record CAHIKZ030005495.1, on the reverse strand, counting down.
TTACAAACTCTCTCTCTCTCTCTCTCTTTTCCTTGTTCGGACCCTCGGAGACAACACGTTCCCCGTCTGCACTCTCCGTCATCTAAACACCAGGACATGTGTGTGGATTTAGACAGCAACTGAAGCACAGAAGTCAAGACTCTATTTTCTCCAACCCAGCCAAAACGACACAGGAAATATAAAACTGTTAAAAGGACGCATCTTTCAGATGAGTTCCGCAAACCCGACTGTTTGCAATGAAACTTTCTTCTCTTTTCCTACAATACAAGTTTTTTTCAAACATTTTCATCTGTGTTTGTGTTCCTTTCTTCTTGCCGGCGTCACAATATTTTTGTTACCAAATATAATTGGGAAAATCCCAATGCAGATTGAAATATTGTCAAGTATAGAACGCTAATATTTTTTAAACATATTTTTTCTTTCGTTTCTTACGCCAGTTTCCCAAATTTTTTAGCTTAAACACAATTATTACAAATTTACAAGTAATTTAGATGAGATTTTCATAACAGATCAATAGCTTACTCATATCCGACAGGGAGACCTCGGTGTGGTGTAATGGTTAGCGAGCTTGTCTCGCTAAAACAGTTACGAATGAATAGTGAGTTCAATACTCACTGGGTGCCCCATCTTTTCAGTCTTGTGCCACGTCTAAGCTAAGCTTAGAAAATCACAGATCACATCGGCGTGGTCTAATGGTAAACGAGCTTGTCTCGCTAAATCAAGTTTTAACTGAGTAGGGAGTTCGATTGTCAGTGCGCTTTATACTTTCGGCCATTGTGCCACATCTAAGCTACTCTCAGAAAATCATTAGGGCTCCTCAAGGCAGTCTATTCGTTTCGCTAGAACAATTACGACTGAGTAGTGAGTTCGATCCTCACATTGTCGGACTTTGTCCATTTCATAATGTGTGATGTCATATGTTTACATTTGATACGCCATGAGCAGACATGAATGCACGTGAAAGATTCATGGATGATTGAAGTTTAAAGGCAGTAAATTCGACCTTGCTAACCGATCGATCCTTTATGGCGAAATCGGTAAAAGCACATCAGGCTATATGACGGTTTCGTATAGGATACAGGTTCGAATCTTGTCGGAGGACGAATATTTTCTATGTAAATTTCTCGGACATTCAGGCCGGTAGATGTTATTTAATACTGTTTATTATAAACAGAGTATTTATTTAAATATTTGTATATATAAAAGTAATGTTAAACATAAAATGTCTTAAAATAATTGTCGGACTTTTTCCATTTCATAACTTTTTTATTTATATATATATATATATATATATATATATATATATATATATATATATATCTGCTCATAATTTGTTTGGTTTCAATTTTTTAATATAGATAGCTACGAGAATTTGTAGTTTCTGTTTATTACTTTCATGAAAATGTATAGATGTATTTTCAACAAAACTTTTTCTGGATTGTGAATGTGGACAGGTATGCTGTTATAAATGTTTAGAAATGTTGAAGATATAATTCCTGCTGATGACATTATGGTATGTCGAAAGTACTCGGAATAAAACAATATGTATCAACATGGCGATTTTGTCTCTTTCTTTTATAATGACACCAAAAAAGTTTGCCCGTGAATAATAAAGGATCCAATTGAAAATAAATAGACGCAACTTGTCTAAATTATTCAATGAAACATTATTTATATATATATATATATATATATATATATATATATATATATATATATATATATATAAAACCGAATGGGTAAATATATGTAAGTATACGAGCGAATACAAATACATGTAAATACTCTATAATGTAAGTTATGTTTCAGTGCTGAATGTTAAATAACAAAGCTATTTACTATAGCTTCACATTTTCTTTTTTCCCCTATCGTCATCCACAGAAATTGAAAATCTGACATGGCTGCAAAAAATCCATGAAAATGACCTTTTAAAATTTTTCCTTATTAAAGTTTTCGTTTTCTCTTTCAATTCCATTAACCCTATGCGTCTTAGTGGCATTATCACCTTTCTTAAGATGAAACGATTAGAGAGAAAAAAATGTATTCTTCGAAAGATGAAGTTTGTAGAGGACTTCCTTGATAACTGGCGTACTTTCTATTTGCATGAAAGGTCGATTTTCGAACGGAGATTACACCAGAGTTTTCCATGACGATTTTATAGGCAACTGAGTTCAGCACCATTTTTCACGGCCCTCTCATTTTCCTAAATTTGGCTTTTTGTCATAATCAGCTCAGATTGATCAATAAATCACATTGTCATCTTTTGCATGGTATTATGAAAAGCCGAGGAATATTTTTTCAAGTTTGCTCCGCTCATTTTTTTTTTTTTTTGGTACGATCAACAACTATGCTGTTTTTGTTTTTTTTTTTGTTTTTTTTTGCAATAACGTTAAGGCACTTCCTCCAAGTAAGGCGATACAGCCACTAAGACGCAAGAGGCCCAGCTGATGTGAAACAGAAGGAAATCCGGAAACTCAATCATAAACAGGAAATAATGGATTAATCTCTACGCCTTTTCAATAGAGCGGGAGGGGTATGAATTGAACGACAGAGGCAGACCTATTTACTATCGAGGAAAAATATGTAAATAAAAAGTAAATGAAAGATCAGTTTTAGGCGGACACGTTAAACATTACAGTTGATGTAGACTTGAGAAGAAACCGGAAAACCAATCCTAAACAATGAACTGTGTGTTAAAAACAAATATCTCGGTTTGTTAATCTAAACATTCTGCACTCAGTTTTAAAAAGTGCACTAACAAAAATACAAAATATTTTTTTAAAAATTTCAAATACAGGGTGGGATGGGTAAATTGTTGTCATTTTATATCTTTAATTTCGTGCATGCGGGCTGTATAGTAGGGTCAGTTGGGCACCGTCTGTGGGAAAAGGAGCTCCATGACGCTATTCACTCTGCTAGAAATTTGGAAACGGCATGCTGTACTACTTGAAATTTGCATCGGAAGCTCCAATGCAAACATTTCATGGTGTTTTAGTGTCAATCTGACGACAATGCAGAGGATTTGGAAAGAGTTGGATGAGTCTAATGGTGATTACGAAGGTACGGCAGCTCGAAAAACTCACTCTGATATTTCTGATAAGAAAAGAACTCCTGAATGAGTTGGTGAGGGACTCAGACTCAACACGGAGGCCTACATCGTGCCTTCAGTGGCTAGTACTACCCTTGGTCAAGAGGGTGGCTGCTGGCAACAGGACGCTCCACCATGCCCCACAAGCAGGAGAACCAAGCAATCGCTGTCAGACAATTTCTGTTCGCCACATTACCCCTTACATCTGGCCATCTTCCCCAGTGATTATTATGTGTGGGTCGCAGTCGAAGATGAACTAAAGAATCAGGCAGCATTCACCAACAAACAAAGAGACCGTCCAGTAGAAATGCAGGAGATTCCGAAGTCGTCTGAAGTGATTCATGGTGATTTTGTTGAATAAATTTACTCTTTATCTCGTATTTCAAGAGATTTTTGTGCAATTTTGTTAAATATATCCGTTAAAATGAGATGTCATTTTTGCCTAATTTAGACGACAATTTATCCATCGCAACGCGCGCGCGCGCGCGCGCACACACACACACACACACACACACACACACACACACACACATACACACACATACACACACACACACACACACACACACACATATATATATATATATATATATACACTGAATTTATTTGGAGGGAATTTGAATACAAATCTAATTCATTCATCGAGTCTAGAAGAATCCTCAACAGAATGCAGAAAGCAATGGATGGTCGTTTCGACCTATCTAGGACTCATCAACAGTGCGCATCCACTAGCGAGAATCGAACCCGGACAGTTAGGATACGGCGTAAGCGACATGCCATCTGTACCAAAGGGGCCTTGGTGAAGAAGAAGTCACAGACTTGACTCGATATAGCGCTGCTGTCACTTCGCGTGATTTAACTCATCCGAGAATACCTTTCCCATAAGATTGTGTCTCATATATATATATATATATATATATATATATATATATATATATATATATATATATATATAATTTAAACAAAACCAGACAACTTTAAGGTTCCATAGTTATAATTTATTTCCCCAGGGAGTTACTTTTTCCCTGGATCATCAGACCTCACTTCCAAGGATGAAAATATGAAACTTAAACTTACACTTTTGAAGGGTACTATTAAGCTGATGTAAGGTGATATGGAGAGTGGTGATAGATAGTATGACAGACAGAGCCGAAATTAGAGAGGGAAGTGAGAGATAGGAATTCTTTTAAATTTATTTTTATTACAATACATAATAAGAGATACCATAAGAGAATTCATAAACAACTATATCAAAATGTGTGTGTGTGTATGATCGGGTGTTGTTTATGCATTTCCACAGTCTTCATCCGATTTCAATGAAATATTTTTGTTTGATAAATAATTCTTCAGTGCCGGTTTTGAGTCCATATTGTTGCCGACAATGGTTCTGCACTACTTCCTGTCCATTATAACTCTCAGCAGCGTTTTAGTATTTACTATCTATTCTTGGATATATATCTTTCATAAAAAATTTAATAAAAATAAATAGTTTGAATTATTACAATAATATTATTCATTATTATACAGTTCCCTTTTCAGGGTCACCCCACAATTCAAATTGTTACCCCCCCATTTGAGGATGTGCCACAGTTGCACCCAAATGCTGTTACTACTATTGATTTTCGGGTGGGCTGACTTAAAACTTAAACTGCTTTAAGTGAACGGCAAAAATTCCCAGTAATGAAAGGCCCGGGCAAAGACGGGTTATACTGCTAGTTATTTTTATATAGTGGGTATTTCAGATGCTAGATTATATCTAAGAATGGTAATGTTTAGAATTTTTTTTGCAGTACAAGCTATTTATTGGGATCTATATGGTGAATTTTCATTTCCTTATGAGGAAACATTCAGAATTCATTTAGTGTTACTGTCGGTTGAAGTTCAAAACAGTTTTGGAAAATAGGTTTTTCAAGCGCATTACATTTTTCAAATTCTAATAGTGATGGGCGTCTCTTTATTAAACATTTGTTTAAAAGTAGTGTGGAAAGTCGACATTTTGATTATGTCCTTGTTTTCACTTCGCTTTACACGCGTCATCCATTTTAGTTGTTACTTCTGTTGGAAGTCTTCGTGGTGTAGTTTTCTGTTGTTTGTTGCCGTTCTTAATGATTTTGGAGCACCAGTTTACCGTCAAGGAGAGGAAGGAGTATCCTTTTCAAGTCTACAAGGCTCATTCTCTTGAAGCCATTTTGAATCAACTGGTTTTAGTAAACGACTGTATATAGCCTGATGGTTTACTTTTCTGAACGAGTTGAACGTCATGCATGACATCCAGATGATTGTTTCCATCAAACGAACTCATTTCATTGTAGCGTTGGACAAAATTGCCCCTATTGCAGCCTCTTCTATGTTGTGATAGAGATACATGAATTACTTGAGGTTACTTGGTTGCAAAGACTCGTAGACCTTTGCAAAATTGTCGACATAACAAATTAATAATCCTTAAATCTGATTAAAGTTTCAACACCCACTTTCCTTCGTGCAGATAAAAGTAGGCAGAGCAGTGTAACTCGAGCGAAGTGTTTAAAGCAACGACAACAAAATACTTTCCTGCGTTAAATGATTTCATAAGAACGCGTCTAATGCCGTCTGTACTTTTATGTGGGTGTCGTGGACAGCTTATCGCTCGTTCGTGATCAACTTTCCTTTTGTCATTTACATGTTCTCGCGATTAACTGAATTCTAGTGAGGATTTGCTAAAGGTTTTTATAGATCAGATTTTATTATTATTGTGTCTTTCTTTGTGCCTTGTACTAATAGCCACCCCTCACCATATACACAAAGTCTCAACCAGAGACTACTAGAGATAAGTTTCTTTTTTGTTTCAGAAGATGCAAGTAGATGAATTACTATACAATCGGGAAGAAAAACAAATATGTAATTGCGGTCACTGTATGGAGATACATATACGCAAGATATGTGAGGATGATGATGATCATCATCATAATCATCAATATCGTCATCATCATTATTAAAATCATAATAATCATAACCATTGTAATCCTTATCATCATCATTATCATCAAAAGCATCATTATCATCAAAAGCATCATTATCATAAACATCATCATAAACGTCATTATCATCATATACATAATCATCATAATCATCAAAAACATCATTATCATCATAATCATCGTAAACATCATTATCTTCATAAATATCATTATCATAATCATCATAAACATCATCGTTATCATAATCATCATAAACATTATCATCATAAACCTCATCATCATAAACAACATTATCATCATAAACATGATAATCATCATCATAATCATCATCATAAACATCATTATCATCATAAACATCATTATCATCATAATCAGCAAACATCATTATCATCATAAACATCTTCATTATCATCATAAACATAATCATCATCATAAACATCATTATCATTATAAACATCATCATCATACATCATTATCATCATAAACATCAGGTCTGCCATCATAAACATAATCATCATTATTATAATCATAATACTCATTATAATCGTCATCATCATTAAAGCTTAAATCTATACCTTAAAACTAAAGTTTCAACCTAACTTAACAATAATAATAATAGTGGTAGTAATAAACATTCTTGTCATGGTTTCAAAATATGCACTGTCTTTTTCTCTTGTAAATTATTACCATTATTATTTTCTTAGAACTTATGCAATAATTTACCAATCAGAAATAAGTCGTTATAAATGACCACTGAGCTTTATTTGAAACTTGGAAGAAGCTCATTGAATATGAACTTGGTAGCCATGATTACCAAAATATCAAGGAACATTTCAAAAAGCTTGGAAGAATACCTGAGCTTTGCTTTAGAACTGAAAAAATTGTGGAAAATAATCTCACAGTTATACCCATAGTTATTGGTACACTCGGAACAGTGCCGAAGGATCTTTCAAAGTCTTTGAATGTCAGAGCTTTGTTAGACGCAGTGTCATGAAGTCAGAGAAAATATGTAATTGCTCACTGTATAAAGAGGGTGTGTAAAGTAACCAACATTATTATTATTATTATTATTATTAAAGTATAAACCTATTATTATTATTAAAATATAAATCTATTATTATTAACATATAAATCATTATTATTAAAGTATAAATCTATTATTATAATTGTTAAAATACAAATCGATTATTATCATTATTAAAGTATAAATCATTGTTATTAAAGTATAAACATATTATTATTATTATTATTAAAATATAAATCTATACCAATTTTTAACAGCAATAATCATAATAAGAATGATAAAAATAATATTTTGATGCATTTTTGAAAATCTTCAATAACCTATCAAAATACAAGGTTCTGGAAGAGAAAACCTCAAAAATGTGTCACATAAGGATATCATTAATTCCAGTTGTAGTTGGAGCACTCGGATTGACTGGTAAAGGTTCCGATAGACTCGTTGATGGGATTCCTGTAAAAATATATAAAATTGTGCTCACAAGTACAAAACACACATTTTACAAAAAACTTTATCTTTGTAAAATGTGTGTTTTTCTTTTACAAAAATGATTGATGGAAAATGTCATGAAGCCATTTCTAACCTTATGTCTCTGGTTAGAACCCAGAAGGAAATGTGTATACAACAGAAATCAAAGGAAGTAGCAATAATAATAATTCTTGTCTTGATTTCTAAATATACCAAAAAAGATTTCAAATAGTTTGGAAGATTACCTGAGCTTTACCGAAGAACTGAAAAAATTGTGGAATACGAAAGTGATGATTGTACTCATGAATATTGTCTTGAGTTTTTGCAATTCATATTTTAGGGCTGCCAGGAATTTCTTCCACATATTTGCTTGCTCTTCTCGATATCAGTCCCAAAGCCCCAATAACCTGTGTGTTATTACCAGTTTTCCTGATGTGTTTTTTTTTTTAAATACAATCGTTTACTAAATGTTTTTCTTGCAACTTTTTGAGTACATTATATTAAGTTTTTCTCCGCAAGTGATTCTTATGAGCCCAATATTTTGTGTTTAATCGCATGATCAACAAAGTTAAGCAACGAGGAGCCTCAGTATCTCGATGGGTGACCACTTGGGAATATCAGATGCTATGAATTTGGATGTGCGGGCGGTGTAATGGATAACGGAACGGAATTGGAAATCGAAGGACTGAGTTCCAAATCCAGTCGGGTTCCTTAAATTCACTGACATGCAAATACCCTTTGCAGAAGTATGACTCCACTTCTTCTCCACTCGAGCTTTTTTTTTTTGTTTTTTGTTAAGCATTACGCCCCGAGCAAGGCGTGAAGCCACTAGGATGCAGGGGGTTGCGGAAGGTTTGGAGCGAGAGCAGATAGGAGTGATAGAAGAAAGGATGAGGAGAGGGATAGTGGATAGATCAAGGTAACTGGAGGTGTCGATTGACATTAAATTTGAATAGTTGGAGGTTATAGCTTTCAGAGAAACAGTAATTGGGAAGGGTGTTCCACAGGCGAGAGGTGCGAGGTATGAAGCTATTGGAGTAGAAGAGACAGCTAGATTTAAAAGTTTCTACAGTGTAGGGGTGGGAGCGGGATGCCAGCCTCGTAGGGCGCTTGAATTCATGGAGTCTGGGAACCAGTGAAAGCAGCTCATCGGAGCAATTACCATGGAAGTATTTGTAGAAAAGGCATAGAGAGGCGACGGCGCGTCTGTGAAAGAGTGACTGCAGACGAGACGCCAGATCAGGACCAATTATATTACATATCCGTCTCTGGATCTTGTCAAGAACTCCGAGGTAAGCAGAAGGTGCTCCAGCCCATATATGACAGCAATACTCCATGCAAGGGTGAATGGTTGTTTTGTATATTTGGAGAATCGATTCAGAGGAGAAAAATTTCCTGGCGCGGCACAGAGAGCCAACTTTCCTCGCGGTGGAAGAAGCAATTGACTCAATGTATTTGTTCCATCTCAGGTCAGCAGTCAGCGTGAGACCGAGCAGACGCAGGGAGTTGCTCTCCGGAAGTTGACTATCAGACATGGGTAAATTAGTTTGACTTGTCAGTAAATCATTATTAACTGCCACCCACAATTCTTAAAATTTAAAAATATTTTCTGGCTTTAAATAACCTGCAAAAACGGTTAAGCAGTACCAAAGCTCATCAGTCTCTTAAACCATGAGTACTTGATGATATCTCTGCTATAGTCCTGAAGAAATGTGCTCCTGGATTGGCTCTTGTTCTCTCTAAACTACTATCAACGACTATCTGCTTCTTATTTCCCTGATTGTTTGAAATCTTCTTCTGTAGATCCAGATTTTAAGATCTCGAGCGTACTATTTGATCCTTCTATCGGCCGATTAGTCTTCTACCTCCTTTTGCCAAAGTACTAGAGGCTCTAATTAACTCTGAATTGGTTAAGATGAGTAAGCGATTATTACTGAAAGAGACTGTTATATAGGAATAAAATGTCGCTGCCAACACTGGAGTTTGAACACAGATCACCAGAAAGCAAACACAAGCGATCCCATTTTGAATTTTGTGTTTATACCATTTGTCTCTATGGGAAAGGTTATAATGTTGGCATATCTTCCAGTATAAGGAATACATTGTCTTATGTCTATATTATTATTATTTGGCCTATAACAACCAAATCGTCTTCCTTCTCCCTCTGCTCCTTCTTTCCTCATCTTCTTCTTCTTTTCTCGCCTCCTCCTTTTCTTACCTCTCCTTTTTCTTTTCTTCCCTCGCCTTCTTTTTCTTTCTTAGCTTTTTTCTTTTCTTCTCTTTCTTTCCTCTGTTCTTCCCTCTTTTTCTTCTTCTTTTTCTTTTTTTCTTCTTCTTCTTCTTCTTCTTCTCCTCCTCCTCCTCCTTATAAACATCAGGTGAATGTATTGTTGGAGATATTACTATCTCTACAGAAGTCTTCTTCTTCTTCTTCTTCTTCTTCCCTCTAATTGTTCTGTTTCTCTCTATGACTTCTTTTTTTGCTTCCCTCTCCTCCTCCTGCTTCTTCACCCCTCTCTTTTTTTATTATTCTTTTTCCCTCTCCTCCTTTATTCTTCTTCTACTTTCCTCTCCTCCTCTTTCCTCCCTTCTCCTCCTCCTCCTCTCTCCTCCCCTACTCTCTTCTTCTCCTCCTCCTTTTCCTCCTTCCCCACTTCTTATAATAATCACTAACGGAATTGACGTCGAAAATATCAGTTTTTTTTTTTTGGTACTATCTGGAAGCTTATTATATTAAGTTCTTCTACGCAAGTGATTCTTATGAGCCCAATATTCTGTGTTTGAGATACATTCCTGGGATTTTAATCGCATGATCAACAAAGTTAAGCAACGAGGAGCCTGGTTAGTATCTAGATGGGTGACCACTTGGGAATATCAGATGCTATGAACTGTGGGAGAATGGTTAGCCCAAAAATGCAGGTTTTCACTTCATTTATTGAGAATAACAGCTTTTTTGCGTCATTATCGCATTAGATCAGGAGAGGGGTTTAAACAAGTGCCTAGCAAACCACCTGCTCTATTGGGCCGAGTCAAGGTTAACTATGTAGGTCGCAACATTTGGTCACTATTACCAAAAGAATGGGGTCCGGTTCAAAGCAGCCAATGACAAATTAGTTATCGTAGATGGTTGGTAAGATTGTGTTACGCTAACCTTCCATTTGTGAAGCGTCAGTCTGCCTGTCTTTTAAACCGACATTCAAAATGTTGCCTTTTACTTTTTTACTAGATGTCTGACCGTACACACCAGTGGGTCACATGCAAGTACTTTCTACCTCAAAAAAAAAAGGCCCATATCTACTACTGACATGAAGACATTGACTAAAAAGAAAAGAGTTGGTTTTCTTATGATAAGCCCTTTTCTTATTTATCTTTGATAATCCTCCTCATATATATATATATATATATATATATATATATATATATATATATATATATATATATCAGTGAACGCTAAATTGTGTCGAGACGTTCAAAGCACGTTGTTTCGATGTTTAACAAATTTGATATCCTGTTTGTTTTTTCAACTCACATTCTCTTCTTCATGTTTCTTTATCCACTTTAAGGCTTTCTTTTCTTTTCCCCATTTCTTTTTTTTTTTATTCTTTCTCTGCGCCAATTTTCAGCAAGAGTTTGGAATTGGTGAGGGCCACTCTTTTTCCTTGCATAAACAATGAATCCGTCCAGCTCGCAGAAAGCCGACTCACAGTTTGAAGATTTTAATCACCGATTTAGAGAATATATTAAACAAAATTTTCCCTGCATTGAAAACAATTATTTTAAACCCAAGCAAAAAGGCCCCCACCCGCAGCTGACAGTAAAACGAGTTTTTTTTTCATTTTTCTTATACTGTATTTGCCTCACCCTCTATTTTCTATCGCCTATTTTGCATCGCAGAGGCAAATTATTATATTAATATTCGGGGGACTAATATTTTCTGTGAAAATTTCTCGGACATTCAGGCCGGTAAATGTTGTTTAATACTGTTTATTATAAACAGAGCATTTACTTATATATTTGTATCTATAAAAAGAATGTTAAACATAAAAATGTCTTAAATTAATATTACAGTAACAAATACGAAAGATATAATGTAAAATGTGTTTTTATAAGAATAAGCCGACAAATGAATCACAATACGGAAAGCAGAAGAATGATTTGTTCTGCCCCGATCAATACAGGGTTTCCAATAATGATAGGACACATTTTAAATGCAAGCATCTGTATATTCGTGTATTTTAAGGTTTTCAGAACTGGCGGCCGACACTATTTTTGGGACACTTTGAAAAGTGTGCTTTAAGGTGTTTTTTGCAGCCGATAGCTTTTGCGTTGATGTGTACGTAGTTCAGCAGTAACTGTCCATTAATGTTATGAACATTGATTGATGGGTTTGTCTTTCGTTTCATGTTTTCTTTATTTTTACTTCAACTTAGGCGACACTATTTTTCGCACATGACACAAATTCCGGGTTTTTTAATGATTTAGTCGTCGAACGTCTACAATATGCAAATTTTCTGCAGGTAAATTGTACCCTGACCATTACATTTGAGTATCTTTACCATTCACTGCGAAAACGTATTAAAATCCTGAAGAAGAATGCATTTGAAGTCATTGTAAAAAAGACTGCTGCCATAAACTATTAGCATTGTTTCTGCAATGTCCGAAAAATACTGTCGCCTGTGTAATGTGAAAATTTGTAAAAAAATAAAAATACTTGTAATTTGAATTCTGCTTTTCCATTTGTAGTATTGAAACAGTTTTTAAATGTTATTGCCATTACACTAAAACAGTACAGACTGCCTGTGCTACCTAAAACTTGAAAAAATAAAGTGTCTGAAAAATAGTGTCGGCCCTCTGTACTAATTTAGTAGGAACAAAAATAAACTGAAATAATATTAATTATTCATTACCCATAGGGGCATCCATAGATCTTGGCACTTTCAATAAACTGTATTCATTTTTTTATTATAATGGTATTTCAAAACATAAGTTTTCCAAATTGTTTTGTATGCTTGCTATTCCATCAGATTTTTCACATCCAAACTTCCTTTTTTTTTAATTTAATATATATATAAATATGCAAACAAGAATATTCGCTACCAAACTTCTGTCTTTTATAGAATATATAAGACAATTTTTAAATCTATTTTGACAGGTTTTGCCAATGAATTTTAGTTCAGCAAAATCTACATTAACGAGACAAAGCCGGATTCACATTTAGTATATGAACACTTGATTTTTTACTTTAACTCTATTGTTATCGAAATTTGAATATAACTAACTTCAATCTAATTTTATTTATTTGTTTACTTATACAGGATAACCCATAATGATAGGACACATTTTAAATGCAAGTATCTTGGATTATAAAAAATGACATAGAGTACAAAATATATTACATAACTGATATACAATCATTCAACATTTCTAAGATTTGAATATTACATCCCCAACATGGTCACCACAACAAAGAGAATATGCATGGGTTTGCTCCCTTTTTTCAAACACAGTGCAATTTCTTTCGGAATCTACGACATTATAAAGGTCTTTCAATGTCAGGAAATAGAAAAATCTTAGATAATATCTTGAAATCTTCTATATTAGTTATGTAATAAATATATTTTGTATTCTGTCATTTTTATAATCCAAGATTCTTGAATTTAAAATGTTTCCCTTCATTATAGGACATCCTCTATATTCGTGTATTTTAAGTTTTTCAGTACTAATTTAGTAGGAACAGGTAATAAACTGAAATAACCTTGATTGTCCATTACCCAGAATGGGAATCCATAAAACTTGGCACTTTCAATAAATTGTATTCATTTTTTTATTACAGTGGTATGTTATCGGACTGGAGTAAGTATCTTTGATTATAAACATGACATAGAGTACTAAATATATTTATTACATAACTGATATATAAGAGTTCATCCTGTTATGTAAGATTTGAATGTTACGTCCCTGAGTTAGTCATCACCTAGAAAAAAACATGTATGAGGTCGGTCACTCATTTCAAACGCAGACATTATGAAGGTCCAACGTCAGCAAAACAAATACCACATACCTGAGGGAAATAGCAAAATCTCTGCCATTTTTAATAATTCAAGATACTTGCATACTGTACCCCAGTATATTAGGAGGAATACACACACAAATAAAAAAGAGGAAGTAGACACACACACACTATATATATATATATATATATATATATATATATATATATACTTTGGAATTAATGTTTGTGTGTGTGTGGCCTGATGATTGCGTCTAGCATGAAACAGGCTGTCGCATCTGAGTATGGCTTCAATGTTCACTTATACACACACACACATATATATATATATATATATATATATATATATATATATATATATATATGCTTATATAATATATATATTATGCTTTATTTCCCAGCGGAAAATAAAGCATAATATATTTTCATAATATATATATATATATATATATATATATATATATATATATATATATATATAACACATTTTTGTTAAAACATTCTTTTTATAGATACAAATATTTAAGTAAATGCTCTGTTTATAATAAACAGTATTAAACATTTACCGGCCTGAATGTCCGAGAAATGCTCATAGATAATATTCGTCCTCCGAACAGAGCATTTACTTAAATATTTGTAGCTATAAAAAGAATGTATACACATCAAATGTCTTAAAATAATTGTCGGACTTTGTCCATTTCATAATGTGTGACGTCATATATATATATATATATATATATATATATATATATTTACAAATTCATGAATTATTCACACAAAAACAAATGCAAAGGTTAATGATTTAAATATAGTTCATGCCACTTTGACAGAAAATTTACCAGTAAAAAATTCGTTCATCACCATATTTGTATATGAACGCACAACTTTTAAAAATTTAAAATCAAACTCAGCGTTGCTACTGCGCTCTCCAAAAACAATAACTCATTTCCAATAGCATTTTCGGATACAACAATACATATATATTCGTTGTCCTCTTATTACTAAGAGAAAAAACAAGAACAACATCTATTCTATACCTGAAGATGTCTGTAGGAACAGACGAAAGCTTGTAGTAAAAATAAGAACTAATACGGCAGAAATTTATAGAAACAAGGATCATTTCATTCATAACGGATTCGGAGGTTTTTATATATTATTTGAATTGTTTGCGACGATGGATTTCTCGCCAATTAAATCATTAACCTTTGCATTTGTTTTTGTGTGAATAATTCATGAATTTGTAAATTGATTGCACGTTTATCGTAATATATATATATATATATATATATATATATATATATATATATATATATATATATATATATAGTATTATACAACAAATCCAAAATTACCTCATATGTAGGGTAGATCTATTTCAACTGACGAAAACTTTGTCAGTTTTATTCAACACCAGAGTATAGAGTCCGTGTCGAGGTTGAATAAGATTGATGAAGTTTTCGTGCGTTGAAATAGATCTGTCCTCCGTAAGAGGTAATTTGGGATTTTATTGTGTAATACAATTTATTGGCTCTGTTATAATAAATACATTGGACTATTTATGCGGATCAGTTTTACTAGGATCCACTTGCATTATATAACGAAGGATTTATTACCCCCATATATATATATATATATATATATATATATATATATATATATATATATTTTCGAGAAATTTGATAGAATATGTGCGTTCTCCGGCAGGAATCAAACCTGTTTCCTATACGGACTCGTCAATTGATCTGACGTGGTATACCACTCAGCTACGGAGAAAGCGTCTGGTTAGTAAATTTCAATTACTATGGAAATTTCCAGCAGTCAGCTCTGACAGTCGGGTCGAACATTCTTGCTGTAACACTCTCGTTTGTATGTGTTTGTATTACTGTTAATATATTTGTTTAACTTAGTTCCTCTCTTAGTGTCTTTGCTTCTGGCCCTAACAAGGCCACAACAATATATATATATATATATATATATATATAATTATTTATTTAAAAAAATAATATGTTATAAAATCACTACAAAAATAGCCATTTTGTTTCAACACCCCCGGTGTCATATCAAGTGATGATGTTGAATGTAAAATAAATGGTTTTAAAAGTTTCAAATTAATTAACAATCCTTCGCAAGGGGAAAACGTTGTTACAAAAGCTAGAATGACCAATCAAAATACAAGTATAGGAAAATTCAAAAAGCTTGACAACGAAGTCATGTTGTAATAGCTATTCATATCTTTAAAATACGGGTAATATTAAAAAAAGAATTTATTCCAACCAATAATTATTAAATTATATGATAAAATTTGATATTAAAATTAAAAGTAAAAATTATCAATTTTAAAATCCAAATTTAATCACTATTAAGTTTGAAATTGTAAAATTACTGAGGAGAAAAGAAGAAATACATATGTTATTCAATTTATTTCTTCATTGAAATTACGTTAGAATAGACGATAATATGACATCCGGTCCTCTGACAATATGTATACACTGTATTGAGCACTCTTTTAAGAATAGTAATTGTTGGTTATTGGAATTCATTCCGTATACACCAATTTTATATATATATATATATATATATATATATATATATATATATATATATATATATATATATATATATATATTTTGGGCAGCAATCTCTCATTTATACAAGTTTCGTTAAAAATGACTGAGAAGTTACTGCGCTTAAGTTTTTAAATTTTCTCGTGTTCTTCTTTCTTTCTTTCTCTCTCTCTCTCTCTCTCTCTCTCTCTTTTCACTCTCTCTCTTTCTCTCTTTCTTTCTCTCTCCCACTCTCTCTTTTTCTCTCTTTCTTTCTTTCTCTCTCACTCTCTCTCTCTCTTTCACTTTCTCTCACTCTCTCTCTCTTTCTTTCTTTCTCTCTCTCTCTCTCTCTTTCTTTCACTCTGTATTTCAGAAACAGTCATCCTGACACCCTTGCTTCGAGGCAAAGATACCCAAAGTTTGTTTCCTTTGCAGTGTTACTTTTCTTGTTGCCTACCGTGTCATGTAATCTAATAATTGTGTTTTGGTGAAACAATCTCACGTTTATACAACATTCATTAAAAACAACTGACTGCCGTGAAGTCTTTTAATGCTCCTTTTTTAGGTAAGGAGAGAGAGAGAGAGGGACAATAAGAACATAAGAAATAAAAGAACATCACCGCAGTAGCTTCTCCTTCGTTTTTAACCTTTAGCACGCTAATTTTTTCTAGAGTTGTATCCCCTGCCAATGCATTTTTTTGAGGGTGCAAAAACGTGAACACCTACTGTTTTAAAATGGTTATAACTTTCTTTGTATTGTGCGTATAGATTTTAATTTTTGTCCACTAATAAAAGAATGAATGAGTAATATTTTGACGTAATGCGTTACGTTTTGCATTGCACGTTTTGACGTTCGAAAACAACAAAAAAAAACACGAAATAAAAAACAAATACATTAAAAAATACATAAATAATTTAACGTACTTTAATTTTTGTTACTCCTTGTGGAGTTCTGGGATGCAATAAGAAACAAAATCGCTAAGAAGGCTTTCATTTCGTCAAAAAAGTGACGTGTTTCCTCGCGTTTAGAATTCAAAATGGCGTTGGAAGTTTAGCCTTGTTTCAAAGCAGTAGTCGGTAATTTCCAGCTTAAAATACCATAAATAACAGTTGAAAAGTGTTTATTAATAACCGTCTCCAGGCGACAGAATGTGCCCAGAGTAGCAAGGGGGAAAATTCTACGGCGACTATTGTCGCCTGCAGTGTGGTAAAGGTTAATGAAATTTATATACCGGGTGTAACAGAAAAATTGTCCAAATCATGTAACTGCAAAATTGTCGAATTGTTAGATTAAGCTTTGAACCGTTGTAACTGAGAAATGATTAAAGATATCTTACTGGAATTTTCCGATGTTTTTATAACAGTATTGGACTCTGCTTTGATCAATAAAAATGCCTAATTACTCTCCAAGCTTAATGGAAGAATCGTGATGAAATCGATCATAAACGAAAATGACATGTTCATCATTATTTAATCATATCTAAGGAGTGGAAGCTCATGAAGTATTGAAATAAAGTTCAAATATATATATATATATATATATATATATATATATATATATATATATATATATATATATTATATTATATTATATTATATTATTATATTAATCATATACTACACTAAATCTAGTATATCCAACTTAATTCTTCGCAATGATTCTTCTCCCCCGGTTAGCGATTTGCAAAAAACCAACATAGTTTATAAATTCAAGTGCCCTTTGGGAGAGTGTATCTCCAACGAATTAAATAATATTTATGTTGGTCACACCACAAACTCGCTTTCACGGCGCTTGACATTACATTTGAATGAAAACTCTAACATTTTTAGGCATTTAAAACAACATGCCTACTCGCACACACAATTCCGTAAAATAATTTTCGAAAACACAACTATACTTCGACATGAAAACAATAGACAAAAACTAAAAATCCTTGAAGCATTATACATCAAACAGTTGAAACCCAACCTAAACAAAATCAATCATGGCATCTCTACAAATATTCTTAAATGTCTATAATTTCTATAATTGGTAACAGAAGCCATTGGTTTATACCAACGGCTTCCCATACTTCTACAATTCACTCTCGTGTGGTCATGTGTGACGTCATGAGATGCGGTGCGATTTTCGCTTCTAGCGTCTTATATGCACGTGTTTATCGTTGCTTAGAGATAATCTATGTAAACATTGACAGACTACCATCACTGTCTTGTCCGTATATTGCTTAATATGTTGTAATTGACATCTTTGATAATGGTTTAAGTAAGCCGAAAGCTTAGATTATATTAAAAAAATATGGATCAATATTGTGAATTTCTTTCTTCGTTCAACGATAATGTTATTAAACTTATCAGATGTTACGAAAAAAATTTACATAAAATAAATATACAACACTTGTCTATATTATTTAATGAAACGTGTATATATATATATATATATATATACATGCAAAACGTAACGCAAGCTTTTTTATTTAATTTTTCTTGTGTTCGTACAAGTGTTTTCTTTTCTGATCACAAATTGTGTAACAATTGTCCAAATGTCTGAGCGCTTTCGTCTTTTTTGTTAGCCAATTTCAAGGATGATTTTATTTTTACTTTTAACTGAATGTATGGGGTGTGATATGTATGTATCTAGAATTATAGGAATGTTTTATTTTACTAACATGGTCAGCACATTATGGCTGTGTTCATAGTTAATTTTATTGAGTGTTGGTTTTTTTCTTTTTATTTTTAGTGCTTCCGTTATTTTTAATCTTTTTTTAATTAAATTATATGATAAAATTTGATATTAAAATTAGAATATAATGTAAAATATATTAATAGAAATTAAATTTAGATTTTAAAATTGGTAATTTTTTCCTTTTAATTTTAATATCAAATTTTATCATATTGGTTTTATTATATTAGTTATATAATTTTATACTTATTGGTTAGAATAAATTCTATTTTAGTATAACCCCAACTTTAAAGCTCTTAATAGCTATTATAACCTTACTTCGTGGTCAAGTTTTTTGAATTTTCCTATACTTGTGTTTTGATTGATCATTCTAGCTTTTGTAAAAGCGTTTTACACTTACGAAGGATCGTTAATTAATTTGAAACTTTTAAAACCATTTATTTTACATTCAACATCATCACTTAATAAGATACCATCACTTGATAAGACACCGGAGGTGTTGAAACAAAATGGCTATTTTTGTAGTCATTTTATAACATATTTATGTTATAATTTTTAAATAAATAATTATATCTGCTCAACTCTGTATTGAGCACTTTTTTAAGAATAGTAATTGTTGGTTATTGGAATTTATTCCGTATACACCAATCATATACTTGTATGTATATATATATATATATATATATATATATATAGAGGGTGTGATGGATAAATTGGTCCCATTTTATATTTTTAATCTCGCGCATGTGTCTTGTTTGTTTTTTATTTTATCCACTGCATCGTATAGTAAAGTCAATTGGGCAACGTTTGTGAGAAAAATATTATGCAAAAATGAAAATAACACTGGCCTTTTAACAGATATAATTACTAAAATTACACAAAAATATTTTGAAATACTAAAGAGTAAATGTATTCAATAAAATCGCCATTGGCTTCAACCCCGGACTCCAGGCGACTTTGGAATCTCCTGCAACTATTCTGGATGGTCACCTTATCAAATCTGTGAATGCTACCATAATCCTTGCCTTCAGTTCATCTTTGGTGTTACAAAGAGTTTTGTTGGTGTCTCGCTTAACTGCACCCCACACATAATAATCAAGGGGGTTGTAGTCTAGGGAGTTTGTTGAGCAGATGTAAGGGATGATGTGGTCGTAGAAATTGTCTGAGTCATTGCTATGGTTCAAGGAAGACATAGATCCTATTCCTCATTATGAAGAACACATTCTACAGGCTGTCAAGTGACCCTAGCATGTCGCCCATTTCATAGTACCGCATGAAGGGTACTTCAAGAGCAGCTCCTGTGTCCGTATCATTTCCAACGTGTGCAAGGTTTTTTGAATTGTATCTTAGATTATGCATTTAACAGCGCCTACCATAAACTTTAAACTTAATAACTCAAAAACGAAAAATTTAGCGGACATATCTTTTTTGTCCTTGTTTTGGTGTGTGGAACTCGCTCCCAAAGTTTGTAAAAGAATTTTTGATACACCCTGTATATATATTTGTTAAATAATATTGACATGTTCCGTCAATTTTATTATTAATCTTTCAAAATTCCGAATAAGTTGTTTTGGTTTGCTTTATTTTATTTTACGGCATATCAACCTCTTTTATTGCTGGTAATATTTTTTTACAAAAATATTTTGCTGATAATATTTTTTCCTGCAAAAATCTATTTCTGGTATTATTTTTTTAAAAAATATATAGCTGGTAATATTTTTTTTCAAAAAATATATAGCTGGTAATATTTTTTTTAAAAAAATGTTTAGCTGGTAATTTTTTTTTTTTTTTAAATATATAGCTGGTAATAATGTATTGCTGGTAGTAATTTTTTCTTCAAAAATTTATTGCTGGTGATCATTTTTTACACAATATTTGTGGTATTAAAACCTATTTTTACACTTTCATTGTGTTTTGACCCCAGTTTGGAGTTTACTATTTACCTATAGCTGGGACCCTAACAGGTGCTACTATCGCGGGTCAGGGTGGACCTGGGAACATGCTCCTTAAAACCTCCCAAATCAGAGGCCTTGCTGTCGTTAAATTTGCCAAAATCCATATTAACATTTATATTATTAAAATAATAAGATACAAAATTCAATATTAATTTTGGCAAATTTAACGATAACACAAAAAACACATTCGGAAATTTGAAAGATTTAATAAAAATGATAGAATATGTTTGAGGGAGTTCTTGCTCGCGTGACCAAAATACACCTTATTTCATATATATATATATATATATATATATATATATATATATATATATATATATATATAATGTCTGTGTTTGCATGTAGTATAACAAAAAGTCTGACGCCATGCGAAACTCGGCGCACGCAATTACGTTGTTCGTGAAGCTCTCTATATACCGTGACATCGATATATTAAAAACACCCCAATGAACTGATCCTATCGTATCAGTCTCGCTAGATGTGTGAGAAATGTAATCCTAGCCTGTTTGTGAGTGGGTAATCACGTCACAATTTCTTTCATTTTTCCGAGGTAAGTCATTTTTGTTTTTTTGTTTTTTAATGCAAGTATGGCACAAAGCTACTCAGAACGACGAAAACAGGACAGGTGCAGAAGAAAACGTCGAATAAATCACATCACAAAGAAATTTCAACTATCTCTTCCTGATGTTATGTATAAGTCACCTTTCTGTTTGCATTTTTTCTAAAACGTGCTTGCTGACATGTTTGGTCTAAAGTATTCTCAGCATCCTTCTGTAGAACCACATTTCTGTTGTTTCAGGTCTCTTCGTATTTGAGGAGATTACCCAGCACTCACTGTGACACAGTTGGACAGTATTTACATTATTAGGACTATTGTCCTCATCTTTGTCACCATATTTATTACAATGTTTCGGTCGTTGTACGCCCTGGCCTTCTTCAGGTGAAGAAGACTGGAGCGTACAACAGCCGAAACATTATAATAAATATGGCGATAAAGATGAGGACAATAGTCCAAATAATGTAAATAGTGTACATAATACCTCATCTCAGAAATATAGACAGATACTGAAAGGCTGTAACCTTGTAATAAATATGGCGACAAAGATGAGGACAATATTCCGAATAATGTAAATAATGTACATAATACCTCATCTCAGAAAATATAGACAGATACTGAAAGGCCGAAATGTTATAATAAATATGGCGACAAAGATGAGGACAATAGTCCAAATAGTGTAAATAGTGTACATAATAATCTCATCTCAGAAATATAGACAGATACAGTTGGACAGATATCACAGATATCACATAATTCTTTTCTTTGTTTCTAACAAAGTTTTTCTGTCTCTTAATACTCTGCTTAGCTTTAGAAATGCATCTTTGGCTATCTTAATGTGCCTTCGGATGTCAGTGCTTCTCTTTCCGTCCTCTGTTGAAACACTTCCCAGATATTAAACTTAAGGAATCAGCACATATGCTAGGTCACAAAAATCGCCTGAGCCGACCAAGCATAAAAATGAATACAATATGTGAATCAGTAACAAGGCGTGCCAAAGAAAAGCAATAATAACAACGAAAATTGCAATATGAGCTCTGGTAAAAAAAAAAAGATATCAGCAAAAATTTCAGTATGGACACACGACACAGTGGATAAAGGCGTTGGTTAGATCTAGTGAAAGGACCCAAAGACTTGTGAGTTCGATACCTGGTTAAAGCAGTGGAAAACTTGGAGAGGAGATTACTGATAACTGACATCCATTAGACTTGGTACGTGGAGCGAAATTCGACATTCCAACCACCTGAAGAAGGCCGGAGCGTACAGTGGCCGAAACCTTGTGATAAACATGGCAAAAAAGATAAATAATGTAAATAGTGTGCATAATACCTCATCTCGGAAATATAGATAGATGTCAAATAACTTGCGTGAAAACTCTTTGCATATAGATAAGAAAAAACTAGATGAAATAATGCAGAGAGCAGATGTGGAGAGCCATGAGCTCCCATGAACCTACCCTGAGTGTAACAGAAACAAAGAAAACGCTTTTGAAATGATAAGGGAATCAAAGAATATGAGAATAAGACATGTGGCGTTCAGCATTGAATTTACATTTTTGAAGATCACAATTGACAGGACAGCAAGAACCCAGAAGAGAGTTCCATAAGGGAGAAATGTGACAGATGATTTACGGTTACATGTAGCAATTTCAACGGTAAAATTATGAGACCTAACTGCCAATCTAGTATTGCGCTGGAATTCGTGAACGACTAGCAGGGTATTATTTACAGAAAATAGACAGAGAAGATAAGTTACGGCAGTGGAAAAGTGACTGAAGTTGAGACGCCAGATCAGGACCCATGACAATTTCTTTCAAAGAATAATGAAGAAAAATGGCTTGGAGAATTTAACACTATCAGGACATACTGAACGCAAAAGAATCGAAGAAACAGTAACTTGCTTAGCGAAACAAATTATGCGGCTTAAATCGACTTCACATAAGTAGCAATAATTTTAACGACAAACGTGTGCGCGTGTGAGAGACTTCCGTCGATTACAACATAAGCGATCCCATTGATTATTTTAGAAGCAAACCGATAAACTGACTGCATATATGATAATTGTGGTAAAGGCTTGTATAGTAACAGCCACTCTATTCGGAGGTTTGCAGCTACGCTGTACCTAATTGTTATATCGGAACATACCTATCCTATTGTTAATAGACTCTCCCACATATAATAAGTAGTAGTAGAAGTCGCCAGGGGGCTCAGAGTGAGTTGGTCAGTCAGTCGATGCCGGACATTAAAGTATCAACCACCACCAACGTTTTGTATGTCGAACCTTTTTAGGACCGACTCAGTGAAATACAAGCCTCCACTGTGAAAACTACTCTACAACACTAATTTTCATCAATGAATTTTCTGATGTCATCAGTTCTCAGCTTGGTATCTATTTAATCCTGTCTTAGTAGTAAGTCTGATCAGTCCGATAAGGTCAAATTGGCAGCTGATCTCAAAAATGACGTAAAATCTGTTGTTAAATGGAGCAAGGTATGGCTTGTTAATTTTAACGCTTCCAAAACGAAACTGCTCCCGGTCAGTTATCTGAGAGACCCCTTTCTGCTTTCCATCAGCGGAGTTGGTGCTTATCCCCTGGAGAATGACACTTTGTGCCTTCTCGAGCTAATATTTTCCGCTGACATGTTCTGGAAAGATTATATCGAATCAATTGCTAGGTCTGCTGCTCGGAAAGTTGGTTCACTGTGTCGTGCTAGACAATTTTCTCTCGAGAATCTACCTTAAAAATTTAGAATTCGTCTATGCTTTGAATATTGCTTCCACATCTGGTCTTCTGCTCCTGCTATACATTTAGAGATTATTTAACATTATTTACATTACTCGGGCCGTTATCCTCATCTTCATTGCCATATTCACAACGTTTCGTCCGTTGTACGCTCCGGCCTTCTTCAGGGGACTGGAATTTCGAACCGAACCCTTTATTTCGTCAACCAGGGTAGATTGTTCTAGTTCCACGTGCCATGCCTCTTCCGGATGTTTCAGTTATTTCCCTTTAACTCAACTCTCCAAGTTTTGGTTCACTACTGCTGTAGCCTGGTACTGAACGCCTAACTCTCTGGGTCTAGTCACTGGATCTAACCAATGCCTTTATCCACTGGGCCGTGTTTCCTTCAGAATATGGCAGTGAAGATGGGGATAACAGTCCGAATAATGTTAATAATGCAAGTAATCATAATACCTCATCTCAGAGATATAGACAGATATATAGTGAGTCATAGACATAAAGGCCGAAGCGTACAACGGCCGAAATGTTGGGAATATGGCAATGAAGATGAGGATAACGGTCCGATTAATTTGAATAATGCAAGTAATCATAATACCTCATCTCAGAGATATAGACAGATATATAGAGAGACATAGACATAAAGGCCGGAGCGTACAACGGCCGAAATGTTGGGAATATGGCAATGAAGATGAGGATGACGGTCCGATTAATTTAAATAATGCAAGTAATCATAATACCTCATCTCAGAGATATAGACAGATATATAGAGAGACATAGACATTAAAGCCGGAGAGTATAACGGCCGAAATGTTGGGAATATGGCAATGAAGATGAGGATAACGGCCCGATTAATTTAAATAATGCAAGTAATCATAATACCTCATCTCAGAGATATAGACAGATATTTAGAGATTCATGATAAAATTCAAAGAATCTGCAATATTATTAGTCCTGGACCTGCATCTCGTCTACAGCAACACTCCCACGGCCGTGATGTAGCTTCCCTGTGATTTCTTTATAAATACGTTCATGGTAATTGTTCTAACGAACTTCCCACATTGGGGGTTTCATTTTTAGATGTTATTTTTTTATTCCCCACCCCGACCCGATAAATTGTACATATGGGAATTAGTTAGGACTATACAGAGACTCTGAGGTATTATGGTGGCTAAGAATGGTAGGTAATGCGTTGTTTTGGTATAAGGAATACTGCTCTATCTTTGGCTCAGTAATCTTGGCTAGTTAAGTTTAAGATAACACAGATTGCAGACCGACCTTCATCTATCTCCACTTTTAGCTTTGTACCATATTTTTGTATTATTCAAAATAAATATTACTTTCCTCTATGGTATCTAGACTTAATGGATTTAAGCCTAGTGCTACATTTGCGGCAGGGTTTCATCATGTTACAGTTGAAATGGCTACATGTAACCGTAAGTTCTATGCTAACAGTTTCTTCTATCGCATTCTCGCTTGTAGAATTCTCCTCTGGCTTCTAGCTTCCCAATCAACGTTGATCTTCAAAAATTTTAAAGTAATGTCAATCGTTAGCTTCCGTCTTCTTAATTCTTATTCTTTTATAGTCTTAATAGTAAGTTTCTTTTTCTCCTACTCTCTATCTGTTGTAACCTAGGGAAGGTTACTGAATAGAATAATCAAACAAAGGTTGGTAATGAACGATAATACTTAGGACAAGAACAACACATATAAGATTTGCCAGCGGCGCGTAGAAGAAGTAGTCAACTGGTAGAAGTGAGTCAAGTGAATTCCATAATGAATCTCCAATTGAATATTACCGACCACACATTAAATATACACTAATACTGTATTTATGAGAATGGACCATATCCATTATCGTTCGTAGGTATGCAACAACACTAACAATCAATAACCCTTTGCGTCTCAGTGGTTTTATTGCCTTGCTTGGAGCGAAATGATTATAAAAAACGATTACGATGAAATAGTGTAAAGCGTGCCATGAAGTCTCTGAACACTCCTCCTCGTGTTTTATTTCTCACCTCTCCGAAATAACATAGGGATTTTTCAAGCGTAGCTTAGATGAGGCACAAGGCCAGAAGTATGGGGCACTACTCACTACTCAATCTTAATTGTTCCAGCGAGACAAGCTTGCTAGCCAATTACACCACCTCGAGGTGCCCCCTCTCCGAAATATATATAGGGTGCGATGAATAAATTGTCGTCTGAAGGAGGTCAAAATGAAAATAACATATATCTCATTTCAACACATATCTTTATCAAATGTACACAGAAATGTCTTGAAATAATAAAGAGTAAATTTGTTCAATAAAATCGCCATTGGCTTTAAACCACGGCCTCCAGACGACTTCGGAATCTCCTGCAACTCTTCTGGACTGTCTCCTTATTTAAATTGGTGAATGCTGCCATAATCCTTGCCTTCAGTTCATCTTTGGTGTTACAAGGAGTTTTTTTGGTCTCTCGCTCAACTGCACCCGACACATTTGTGGTGGCCAGATGTAAAGGGTGATGTGGTTGCAGAAATTGTCTGACAGACGTAACTGGTTTCTCCTGCTTGTGTTGCATGGAGCAGAATTCTGTTGCCATGCATAGAGTCTTCCAGCAGCTACCCTCTTGACCCAGGGCAACACTACCTCCTCAAGGCACTATTGTAAGCCACCGTGTTGTGTCTGACTCTCACTTCTCTATCGCTCTTTCCACGGAAAGTGTTCAGACGAATTACCTTCCTTAGATCCACCATTTCTAACCTTCACGGTTAAGACCCGCCATGCCACGCCCATTGTAGAGAACCACCCTCATTCCCTTCGTATTCTATTGTTGAGATGTAAGTCTCACTCGAGCAGCTTCTTCCCACGAACCGCTGCTTTGTGGAACCGACTCCCAAGAGGATGCTTCCCGATCGCTAGAATCTTAACCTGTTCGACTGTTAACTTTCGCTTGATAGCCCCACAAACTGTACCTTTTAGTCTGTAACCTCGAGTGACTCTTCGGCCTTGTGAACATTATTGTAAAAAAGATTCTCATACTCTTCACGTGTTTTTTATTAATTTTTATTATTATTATTTATTATTATTATGAAAATTATTTTTGACCTATATTTGCTTTTATAATTACATGCCGAGGGTCATAAAGAATGTCCTCGGGCAAAGTGAAGGATGTCATTTTTTTCCCACTTAAACAAAAACTAAATGAACAAAGCTCTTCTTTGGACTGCGCTTGTTGGAACTATTTTCGGATTTCATGTGGTGGTGGTGATGGTGATTCTGT
This sequence comes from Acanthosepion pharaonis, assembly GCA_903632075.3. Lineage (NCBI taxonomy): Eukaryota > Metazoa > Mollusca > Cephalopoda > Sepiida > Sepiidae > Acanthosepion > Acanthosepion pharaonis. The sequence goes on along the minus strand of CAHIKZ030005495.1, from coordinate 1,670,066 downwards.
GGTGATGGTGGTGGCGGCGGCGGTGGTGTTTTTTAATGTATGAAACTTCGAGACAGAACACGTACTTACACATGATCCTACCTACCTGCGTATTCAAGAAATCTTAATAAAGAAAATGTGCTCCCCGACAGGGGGCAAACCGGCGTCCACCTTTGTAGGAGAAACCACCATTTCTAAAGGCATTCCTTATCGTTCGACTACGAAGAGTGTCACATTTGAAGAAGTCTCCGTTTTCCCTTTAAGTTTTCTCGAATACGCAGAACGAAAGATGTAATACACAATGTTTAAAGTAAAAAAAAATAAAAATGAGTCGTCTGTTTCAAATACGAGTATCCACTAAAACAATTCTTTGAAGTGTGTGTGTGCGTGTATATATATATATATATATATATATATATATATATATATATATTACCAGCAATACATTTGACTCTCGATAAAAAAAATCTCTTTACAAAATGCGTTATGAAACCTGATCTACAAACAGATTTTTACAAAAAATACTGTTGTGGTACGATCCACCTAATTTACATAGTGGAGTACCGACCATATAAATATGGGTTGGTACCGGGAAGACGGGGGGAGGAAGAAGAGATCCAATCCAGAGACTCTGCCCGACTGCGACTAAAGTCAACCCATTCTACAGGAACGGTCTTCCCAAGAATATACCAAACTAACTGTAAATATTGTGTACCTTTTCCTTGTTTCAATACATTTTGTTTAAATACATTTTGTGTTGTATTATTATTATTCCATGCTTTATTCAAGTTTCAACAAATACATATTCTGTTCGTATGAATATATTCTAAAAAAACTTGTTGGCATTATATATATATATATAGTTTCCAAAACAAATTTCGCTTGAAGATGGAACAGAGCTTACTTTAACTCAATTTTATTCAAATAATTATATTAAAGTTTTCGGCTCTTGTTTTGAAACATGAGACGTCATATGTCGCGAATTGGAATCATATTTTTAAATAAATAATTATATATATATATATATATATATATATATATATATCCCAGCGTGCGGCACCTTTGGAAAGTGCCTGAAAACCATACCACGGGTTGACCCAAGACTTGTGAGTGAAATTGGGTTGACGAGACCCTTTGGGGCCGTCGATAGCTGTTCTGTTATTAAGTGTTGTTTATTTATTTTATTTTATTTTTAAATGCCCATTAAGGAATTGTATTCCTGATCAATCAAAATTCGTAAATAATTATATAGGCCACACTACAACATGTTTGACACGCAGACTCACTCTACACCTTTCTGACCATAGCTCAATTAGATCTCATTTAAATATTTATGGAGACCTACCGGATACTATTCGTAACATGTTTGTTGACAACACAAATATAATAGCATCATCTACATGCAAAAAAAGGCTAAAAATAATGGAAGCCTTATTAATAAAAACAAAAAAAATAACAACACTTAATAACATTAACTTTGAACATGGACACTATATATTGACCGTGTTTTGAAAAAATGAAAACATTTTATAAAACATACATGTAGCAAACTATTTCTTATTTAACAGTTAAATATTTAATCCTTGAAAATGGCTAAATGTATAGCCGAAAGCGCTCGGAAAAAAGAACATTCGGACAGTTTTTTATATAACTTATCATCCGAAAAGAAAAATTATTAGATCGCATGAGAAATTGTATAAAAAACTAAATAAAAACACCTTGTCTGACGTGTTCAATGAAATGTGCATATATATATATATATATATATATATATATATATATATATATATATATATATATATATATATATATATGTGTTAGTATTTTAGTATTGTGCCCTGACCCCTATTCCGTGAAGATCAAATGGCAACCTGGGAAGTCCTTACGTGCAGCAGTGTCATGATGAATTACAAGCACGGAATTTGCTTCTCTAAACATTTAAGGAGAAGATAAAGAGAGAGAGAGAGAAGTAGTCATCACTCGGGGCGAACGCTTAACCCAAACGGGAACGATTGAAAAGACAATGATCGAAAAAATATCAGCTACACGCAGGGCAATTGAGTCATTTTGTCGATGAGAGTTAAACTGGATTCCTACATGATCATGATTTGGTATGTCAGTATTGATCATTATTCATACAACGCTGAATCCGATTCATTCACATATTCTCCCATGCTGTTGTGTTTTCTCTCTACCTCTCATTCTCTTTTATTATGACTTTCTTTCTCTCCATCACCCTTATATAGTCAGATTTTTCTCATTTGTACTCGCAACACATATTTTCTCTCCGCTCTTTCTCTCCTTTCTTTCGGCATTTCTTTTTATTTCTCCCTTTCGTCATCTCTCTCTCATTCTCTCTCTCTCTCTCATTCTCTCTCTCTCATTCTCTCTCTCTCTCTCATTCTCTCTCTCTCTCTTTCTGCTTTTCTTTTTCTCTCTTCTCTTTCGACATTTTTTTCTCTTCTCTCTTTCTGCATTTCTTTTTTCTCTTTCGACATTTCTTTTTCTCTCTTCTCTTTCTGCTTATCTTTATGCATTTCTTCTCTTTCTGCTTTTCTTTTTCTCTCTTCTCTTTCGACATTTTTCTCTTCTCTCTTTCTGCATTTCTTTTTTCTCTTTCGACATTTCTTTTTCTCTCTTCCTTTTCTGCTTTTCTTTTTCTCTCTTCTCTTTTCTTTTTCTGTTTCGACATTTTTTCTATATTCTCTTTCGGCATTTCATTTCTCTTCTATCTTTCTCCTTTTCTTTTTCTCTCTTCTCTTTCGACATTTCTTTTCTCTCTTCTCTTTCTCCTTTTATTTTTCTCTCCTCCTCACCCAAAACAGAATCTCATTTTCCCTTCCTTTTTCTTTTCTATTTCTCTTTTTTTCGTCCTCTTCTTGCTCTTCTCTTTCCATTTAACATAATTTCTTTCTTTCTATTATTCGCTTTTCCCCTCTCATTTTGTCTGTCACTCCCACTCTTACAATATAGATATTCACATATTTTCTCTAATTCTTTTTAGCCCTCAATCACTCTCTCTCTCTCTCTCTCTCTCTCTCTCTCTCCTCATCCCAAGCATATTTACATTTTCTCTTTCTTCTCCCGTTCATAATTCACATTTCTCTTTGTTTCTCTCCTCACATTACTCACAACGTTCACTATTTGGTTTCCATAAATGTTCAGTAAGCGTCGATGAATACCATCGAGGGAAATGTCTCTTCATGTCAGATGCCATTTTACTTTCTACTGTAACAATCAATTCAATTTTTATAGACAGGAATTTGGAGATTTTATACTCAAGGTTCGAATAGAGAGAACGAGAGACAAGGGAAAACAACGCATGCTATACCTGGTGGACTTAAGCACGTGGATGACAGAACATGGTCTGGAGGAGGAAGCAGAGGGAAGGAACTTGTGGAGAGCTGCTAGGGATAGAAGGAGGTGGAGATCCATGATCGCCTACATCCTGAAAGGACATGGCACATAAAAAGAAAGAATATACAAACCAAGAAATGCTCTGAAATTTTACTTTATACCGTAACAATCGGTTATAGACAAGAATTTTCAAACTCTACTGCCATACCAGAAATCACCTATCTATGACGTTATAGGTCAACATTAGAAAATAGGAGGCGTCAGTTTCGGAGCAAACCTTAAAAACACACATAATATACATTCGAAAAAAACAATACGATAGATTTAGCTGTTTCTCTCTGTCGAATGAAGATAGCTCAGTGGTAGAAACTCTGACACCAAATCGGTTGGGTTTCGATCCTGCCTTGAGGCATTCGGGTGTCTAGTCGCCCTGAGGAGCTGGGTTACAGCGAAACAGTAACGACAGTAACAATTTTAATTCAATTTTTAAAACATAAATCAGTTTGTCTGATGATCGCAAAGGCGTGAAACCCAGGGTTACACACTGAATATGTTAACTCTATCACTGATATTGAGCACTTTCCGTTAAGTACTGCGCATATAAAATAATATATATATATATATATATATATATATATGTACCAAATCGGCTGAGTTTCGATCCTGGCTTGAGACATTCAGATGCCTAGTCACACTGAGAAGCTGTGATACAGCGAAACAGTACTGTCTGAGAATGACATAATTTAGCCCTTGAAAATATATTTTCAGTTGAACACTGTTGAGTGATAGACTAATTCTATAAACAACAGCCACCTGCGCTAATGCAAAGCTCTTCAGTAAAAGGAATAGAGCACTCCGGCTGATTGGCATTTGTTTACATTTGTAAAAACAATACGCTAGATTTAGCGGTTTTACTCTGCCGAATGAAGAATGGTAGAAATTCTGACTAACACCAAATCGGTTGGGATTCAATCCGGGTTTAAGGCATTTGGTTGTCTAGTCGCAGTAAGTAGCTGTAATACAGCGAAACAGTGGTATCTGCCAAATATATATATATATATATATATATATATATATATATATATATATATATATATATATATATATATATATATTTTTATTTTACACGTGTTTACATACAAGAGTAAGCATACCATTGATTTATCAAGGCTTTCAAATTTAACTGCGTTTATGAGTATTCATCAGGTGGTTGAAAGGTCAGACAAAACATGTGGAGGAAACAAAGTGTCATAATTCTAAATCTGGTAAAACAAGTAATCGAATAATATTCAAGAAATTTATTTGTTTATTTTATCAATGAATATTTAAATTGTGATCAGAATTTAATGCTTTTGGGTCATGTATGTGCTGTAAGTCTTCATAAACATAAGGTAATGGATTTTAACTGTTTTCTTTTGACTGTTTTTACATGTCTGTGGTCGTGCATCTTGGCTTGGAAAAGTGGTCGTTCTTTCAGGAGAAAGATGAGAAGAATAATTTTTCTTCGTGCCTTTTTATTCATTTTTCTTCTATTACAGATACACTCTATCTGAAAATAATATATATATATATGTGTGTGTGTGTGTGTGTGCGTGCGCGAAAAGTGTGTGTATATAAATATATATATATACATATATATGTGTGTGTGTGTGTGAAAAATATATAGAAAATAGGAAAGAACTCGTTAGGTAAATAATCCAAAGTTCTTTAGTATTTTTGTTATTTTTTTAAAAATAGTCCTCGATACAAAAGTAGAGCATAAATATAATTATTTATTATTTATTTAATTATTTATTTTAAATAAATAATTATATATATATATATATATATATATATATATATATATATATATATATATATATATATATATATATAATTATTTATATATTATATGCGCGGTACTTATTAGAAAGCGCTCAATATCAGAGATAGAGCTAACATATCTGGTTGGATTGATGTGAGTTTGTAACCCTGGGTTTCACGCTCTTGCGATCGTCAGACAAACTGATTAATTTTTTTTTAAATTTTGGATTCATGTAGATTCATATATATATATATATATATATATATATATGCTTTCGGATAAATATATCTATGTCCCTCTCTTGTAACTTGAAGAAAGTTGTATGAAAAAATGAAATAAAACCATTTATCAGCTGGAGATCCAAATGTGCAGACAGAAGATTTTTTTTTTTCTATTTTCATTTCTTTATTTTCTTTCCTGAATTATTTTTAATACTTTTATCGATTATTTCCTTTTTCTTTTAGGTTTTATTTCCCACTGTTTCAGACATGAAAGAAACGAAGGTTCATATTTTTCATGGCCTGGTCATCATACAGTACGCCGTGATTTTTTGTTTAGACTAATCTCAATGTCCTTTTCTCTTTCTCTCTCCGTACGTCTATATCTCATGTATATATATATATATATATATATATATATATATATATATATATATATCGCAAAAGCGTGAAACCTAAGGACACAAACAACTCTACCGCACTCACATACACACCTACACACACACGCGCACATACACACACACACATATATATATATATATATATATATATATATATAATGTTAACACCAAATGGCTACAATTGTTTCATGTGTGAACGCAATCTTTAGGCCATGTGTGTTGAGCGGTTTATATATGCTGGTCAATGGGGCGTTATGGGGAGCAAGAACAGATAGTTTCCGATTTATTGTGTTGTCTACTCATATATACAGACGCTCTATCATTGATACTGAGCAGTTTTACCTATAATTATAGAATAACTTGAAATTATACTTTTATCACACACATTAAATATGTGTGTGTGCGTGTGTGTATATAGACATACACAATGGACGGAAACAAATATTCGTACACATACAACTTTTTAATTTATTGTATTTCCAACTAATGAATAAACATGCTTTTCATATAATTAACTGTAGACAGATGCATAATAACTAAATATGCATAGAAAACACAAAAAAATGATTTTATAGAAATAAATCCCATTTATTCGTTTTAATGCGTGAAAAAGTCTTCGTACAATACAACAAAGAATTATATTCTTCATTTAATACTTGGTAGAATAGCCATTATTAACTTTTACAACAAACAACAACCAACCTCTTCTTGGAGTTCCCAATTAATGATTTGCAAATTTTTGTTGGTATTTTGTTCCATTCTTCGTCACATATGGTCTTCAGATCCGTGATGTTTGTTTGAGCTCTCGATTGGATTTGAATTTTCAAATAACTCCACGGCTTGTGATCGTGGTAATTGGTATGACGATAAACTATATCCGGCAATGGGGGGGGGGCTCTGATCTAGAGAGTGGTGACTTTGAGGAGATTGGAATGAAAACTTAATTGCTATTGTTTCTCGATCCAGCTAGACCTGGGGTGGTAGCACCTAAAAGGGTCCCAGCTATAGGCAAATAGTGAACACTGAAACAAAAATCAAAATACTCAGAAAATATAGTAATATATTTTTACAATAAAAATATCAGTAATACATTTTTATATTAAAAATAGTAGTAATGCATTTTTATATAAATATATGACCAACAATACATATTTATGGTAAACTTTTATCTGCAGTTGAAGGCGTACCATGGCGTTCAAAATATATTTAATTAAAAGCATACAATTGCTTTCAGCATATATTAAGAAAAACATATGCAATTGAGTTCAAAATATATTGAATTGGAGGCGTACAATTGCGTTCAAAATATATTTAGCCGAAGGCATACAAATGCGTTCGAATTTTCTGTAGTTGAAGGCATACAATTGAGTTCTAATATTCTGTAGTTGAAAGCATAAATTGCGTTCTAATTTTCTGTAGTTTAAGTAATACAATTGCGTTCAAATTTTCTGCAGATGAAGGCATACAATTGTGTTCTAATTTTCTGTAGTTGAAGGCATACAAATGCGCTCTAATTTTCTGTTGTTGAAGTCATACAATTGCGTTGTAATTTTCTGTAGTTGAAGGCATGCAAATGCGTTCTAATATTCTGTAGTTGAAAGCATACGAATGCGTTCTAATTTTCTGTAGTTGAAGGCATACAATTGCGTTTTAATTTTCTGTAGTTGAAGGCATACAATTGCGTTCAAATTTTCGGTAGTTGAAGGCATACAATTACGTTCTAATTGTCTGTAGTTGAAAGCATACAATTGCGTTCTAATTTTCTGTAGTTGAAGGCATACAATTACGTTCTAATTGTCTGTAGTTGAAGGCATACAACTGCGTTCTAATTTTCAGTAGTTGAAGGCATAGAATTGCGTTCTAATTTTCTGTAGTAGAAGGCATACAACTGGGTTCAAATTTTCTGTAGTTGAAGGCATACAAATGCGTTCTAATTTTCTGTAGTTGAAGGCATACAATTGAGTTCTAATTTTCTGTAGTTGAAAGCATACATTGCGTTCTAATTTTCTGTAGTTGAAGTCATACAATTGCGTTCAAATTTTCTGCAGATGATGTCATACAAGTGCGTTCTGATTTTCTGTAGTTGAAGGCATAAAAATGCGCTCTAATTTTCTGTTGTTGAAGGCATACAATTGCGTTCTAATTTTCTGTAGTTGAAAGCATACATTGCGTTCTAATTTTCTGTAGTTGAAGTCATGCAATTGCGTTCAAATTTTCTGCAGATGATGTCATACAAGTGCGTTCTGATTTTCTGTAGTTGAAGGCATAAAAATGCGCTCTAATTTTCTGTTGTTGAAGGCATACAATTGCGTTGTAATTTTCTGTAGTTGAAAGCATACGTTGCGTTCTAATTTTCTGTAGTTGAAGTCATACAATTGCGTTCAAATTTTCTGCAGATGATGTCATACAAGTGCGTTCTGATTTTCTCTGTAGTTGAAGGCATAAAAATGCGCTCTAATTTTCTGTTGTTGAAGGCATACAATTGCGTTCTAATTTTCTGTAGTTGAAAGCATACGTTGCGTTCTAATTTTTCTGTAGTTGAAGTCATACAATTGCGTTCAAATTTTCTGCAGATGATGTCATACAAGTGCGTTCTGATTTTCTGTAGTTGAAGGCATAAAAATGCGCTCTAATTTTCTGTTGTTGAAGGCATACAATTGCGTTCTAATTTTCTGTAGTTGAAAGCATACGTTGCGTTCTAATTTTCTGTAGTTGAAGTCATACAATTGCGTTCAAATTTTCTGCAGATGATGTCATACAAGTGCGTTCTGATTTTCTGTAGTTGAAGGCATAAAATGCGCTCTAATTTTCTGTTGTTGAAGGCATACAATTGCGTTCTAATTTTCTGTAGTTGAAAGCATACGTTGCGTTCTAATTTTCTGTAGTTGAAGTCATACAATTGCGTTCAAATTTTCTGCAGATGATGTCATACAAGTGCGTTCTGATTTTCTGTAGTTGAAGGCATAAAAATGCGCTCTAATTTTCTGTTGTTGAAGGCATACAATTGCGTTGTAATTTTCTGTAGTTGAAAGCATACATTGCGTTGTAATTTTCTGTAGTTGAAGTCATACAATTGCGTTCAAATTTTCTGCAGACGATGTCATACAAGTGCGTTCTGATTTTCTGTAGTTGAAGGCATAAAAATGCGCTCTAATTTTCTGTTGTTGAAGGCATACAATTGCGTTCTAATTTTCTGTAGTTGAAAGCATACGTTGCGTTCTAATTTTCTGTAGTTGAAGTCATACAATTGCGTTCAAATTTTCTGCAGATGATGTCATACAAGTGCGTTCTGATTTTCTGTAGTTGAAGGCATAAAATTGCGCTCTAATTTTCTGTTTGTTGAAGGCATACAATTGCGTTCAAATTTTCTGTAATTTTCTGTTGAGTTGAAAGCATACATTGCGTTGTAATTTTCTGTAGTTGAAGTCATACAATTGCGTTCAAATTTTCTGCAGACGATGTCATACAAGTGCGTTCTGATTTTCTGTAGTTGAAGGCATAAAATGCGCTCTAATTTTCTGTTGTTGAAGGCATACAATTGCGTTCTAATTTTCTGTAGTTGAAAGCATACGTTGTTGTTGAAGGCGCGTTCTAATTTTCTGTAGTTGAAGTCATACAATTGCGTTCAAATTTTCTGCAGATGATGTCATACAATTTAGTGCGTTCTGATTTTCTGTAGTTGAAGGCATAAAAATGCGCTCTAATTTTCTGTTGTTGAAGGCATACAATTGCGTTCTAATTTTCTGTAGTTGAAAGCATACGTTGCGTTCTAATTTTCTGTAGTTGAAGTCATACAATTGCGTTCAAATTTTCTGCAGATGATGTCATACAAGTGGGTTCTGATTTTCTGTAGTTGAAGGCATAAAAAATGCGCTCTAATTTTCTGTTGTTGAAGGCATACAATTGCGTTCTAATTTTCTGTAGTTGAAAGCATACATTGCGTTCTAATTTTCTGTAGTTGAAGTCATACAATTGCGTTCAAATTTTCTGCAGATGATGTCATACAAGTGCGTTCTGATTTTCTGTAGTTGAAGGCATAAAAATGCGCTCTAATTTTCTGTTGTTGAAGGCATACAATTGCGTTGTAATTTTCTATAGTTGAAATCATACATTGCGTTGTAATTTTCTGTAGTTGAAATCATACAATTGCGTTCAAATTTTCTGCAGATGATGTCATACAAGTGCGTTCTGATTTTCTGTAGTTGAAGGCATAAAAATGCGCTCTAATTTTCTGTTGTTGAAGGCATACAATTGCGTTCTAATTTTCTGTAGTTGAAAGCATACGTTGCGTTCTAATTTTCTGTAGTTGAAGTCATACAATTGCGTTCAAATTTTCTGCAGATGATGTCATACAAGTGCGTTCTGATTTTCTGTAGTTGAAGGCATAAAAATGCGCTCTAATTTTCTGTTGTTGAAGGCATACAATTGCGTTCTAATTTTCTGTAGTTGAAAGCATACGTTGCGTTCTAATTTTCTGTAGTTGAAGTCATACAATTGCGTTCAAATTTTCTGCAGATGATGTCATACAAGTGGGTTCTGATTTTCTGTAGTTGAAGGCATAAAATGCGCTCTAATTTTCTGTTGTTGAAGGCATACAATTGCGTTCTAATTTTCTGTAGTTGAAAGCATACGTTGCGTTCTAATTTTCTGTAGTTGAAGTCATACAATTGCGTTCAAATTTTCTGCAGATGATGTCATACAAGTGCGTTCTGATTTTCTGTAGTTGAAGGCATAAAATGCGCTCTAATTTTCTGTTGTTGAAGGCATACAATTGCGTTGTAATTTTCTGTAGTTGAAAGCATACATTGCGTTGTAATTTTCTGTAGTTGAAGTCATACAATTGCGTTCAAATTTTCTGCAGATGATGTCATACAAGTGCGTTCTGATTTTCTGGAGTTGAAGGCATAAAAATGCGCTCTAATTTTCTGTTGTTGAAGGCATACAATTGCGTTCTAATTTTCTGTAGTTGAAAGCATACGTTGCGTTCTAATTTTCTGTAGTTGAAGTCATACAATTGCGTTCAAATTTTCTGCAGTTGATGTCATACAAGTGGGTTCTGATTTTCTGTAGTTGAAGGCATAAAAATGCGCTCTAATTTTCTGTTGTTGAAGGCATACAATTGCGTTCTAATTTTCTGTAGTTGAAAGCATACGTTGCGTTCTAATTTTCTGTAGTTGAAGTCATACAATTGCGTTCAAATTTTCTGCAGATGATGTCATACAAGTGCGTTCTGATTTTCTGGAGTTGAAGGCATAAAAATGCGCTCTAATTTTCTGTTGTTGAAGACATACAATTGCGTTCTAATTTTCTGTAGTTGAAAGCATACATTGCGTTCTAATTTTCTGTAGTTGAAGTCATACAATTGCGTTCAAATTTTCTGCAGATGATGTCATACAAGTGCGTTCTGATTTTCTGTAGTTGAAGGCATAAAAATGCGCTCTAATTTTCTGTTGTTGAAGGCATACAATTGCGTTCTAATTTTCTATAGTTGAAGGCATAAAAATGCGTTCTTATATTCTGTAGTTGAAAGCATACGAATGCGTTCTAATTTTCTGTAGTTGAAGGCATACAATTACGTTCTAATTTTCTGTAGTTGAAGGCATCCAAATGCGTTCTAATTTTCTGTAGTTGAAGGCACACAAATGTGTTCTAATTTTCTGTAGTTGAAGGCATACAATTGCGTACTAATTTTCTGTAGTTGAAGGCATGCAACTGCGTTCTAATTTTCTGTCGTTGAAGGCATGCTAATGCGTTCTAATTTTCTGTAGTTGAAGGCATACAAATGCGTTCAAATTTTCTGTAGTTGAAGGCATACAAATGCGTTCTAATTTTCTGTAGTTGAAGGTATACAAATGCTTTCAAATTTTCAGTAGTTGAAGGCATACAATTACGTTCTAATTGTCTGTAGTTGTAGGTATACAACTGCGTTCTAATGTTCGGTAGTTGAAGGCATACAATTGCGTTCTAATTTTCTGTTGTTCAAGGCATACAAATGTGTTCTAATTTTCTGTACTAAAGGCATACAATTGTGTTCTAATTTTCTGTAGTTGAAGGCATACAAATGTGTTCTAATTGTCTGTAGTTGAAGGCATAGAAATGCGTTCTTCTTTTCTGCAGTTGAAAGCATACAAATGCGTTCTAATTTTCTGTAGATGAAGACATAGAATTGCGTTCTAATTTTCTGTAGTTGAAGTCATACAAATGCGTTCTAATTTACTGTAGTTGAAGGCATATAAATGTGTTCTAATATTCTGTTGTTGAAGGCATGCAATTGCGTTCTAATTTTATGTCGTTGAAGGCATACAAATGCGTTCTAATTTTATGTCGTTGAATGCATACAATTCCGTTCTAATTTACTGTAGTTGAAGGTATACAAATGCTTTCAAATTTTCAGTAGTTGAAGGCATACAATTACGTTCTAATTGTCTGTAGTTGAAGGTATACAACTGCGTTCTAATGTTCGGTAGTTGAAGGCATACAATTGCGTTCTAATTTTCTGTAATTGAATGTATACAAATGCTTTCTAATTTTCTGTTGTTCAAGGCATACAAATGTGTTCTAATTTTCTGTACTTAAAGGCATACAATTGCGTTCTAATTGTCTGTAGTTAAAGGCATACAAATGCGTTCTTCTTTTCTGCAGTTGAAAGCATACAAATGCGTTCTAATTTTCTGTAGATGACGGCATAGTATTGTGTTCTAATTTTCTGTAGTTGAAGGCATACAAATGCCTATTAATTTTCTGTAGTTGAAGGCATGCAATTGCGTTCTAATTTTCTGTAGTTGAAGGCATACAAATGCGTTCTAA
>CAHIKZ030005495.1:1577500-1652500 GCA_903632075.3 Acanthosepion pharaonis | reverse complement strand
GTTATTATTAGTTACTTTGTTTTAATAAATTCATTTCGTTTTTGCCTTGGAAAATTCCACATTGGACGAAAACGCGTCGGCTAATATTACAGTTTTCCTATTACCTTTTATATTTATAAATATTGTTTTTTCTACAGGTTAACAACTGAGAAATTTTTCATATATATATATATATATATATATATATATATATATATATATATATATATATATATAAAAAGACTTAAACACTAATATTCCATGGTCATAATTTATTCCATTGGAATCGTAAATACGATCCAATTCATCAGACCTACAAATTCAAAATATGTATGTATGTACGTGTATATGTTATTGTGTATGTGTGTATACGCATGTGTTTTTGAACATAAAAATATAGGTCCTTGCTAGATTAGATAATCGTTATATTTATTTTTTATATGTTTATATTTGATTTGTAACCTGTAGTCGATATTAATTTTGTCAAATTTTCTCAATTACACAGCGGCCCTTTCAGTAAATGCCCTTCAGTTTTAGTTTTCCCCGTCCCATCTCTCTCCCCCACCCCTTTTCTTTTCTTTTTCCTCTTCATCCCTCTTCTTCTGATCTTTAAGATTAGATCGTCTATTGCGTGTGTATGTCACCACAAAATGTATCCTTTCCGGTTACATCTTTAATGTATTAGACATCTGACAACATTCATATTTCTCTCACGTAAACCGTCTTTAACTCACCTCTCTAAAACTTCTCTCTGTTAAGTTTTAATCTCCCACCTTCTCTCGTCTGTTACCCCTCTCTTTAGCTCTAACATTCGTCCCACACTCTCATACTTACACTCTCTCTAAATTCTATTTTTTATTTCCGGAGTTGTTTTTTCTGTTTTCTTTTTGAATTTGTAGGTTTGATGAGTTGGATCGTATTTACGATTCCATTGGAATAAATTATGACCATGGAATATTAGTGTTCAAGCCTTTTTATTATATCCTTACTCTATCCTGGACATTGAGTTCTACCTGGATTCTATCCTCTTGGAATTTTTCATAAAAAAATTCCTATAAAAAAATTACTACTATGACATTACACTATATTATTGAACTATATACTTAGTTCATGACATAAAAACTGAATACACTTGTAAAAATAGAATACGTGGATTTAACACATCACAAGAAATATTTAAATAAAATTCTCACTTAAAAATTTTGAAAAACTTAGCGTTGCGTCTTTGCACGTTCCGATATCTTATCGGTATATCGTCTCAAGTTTTTGATTTTATAAGGAAAAAAAACACATGCCTGATGATGGATGGAAGACTGTCCGTAAGTACTAGCATTTTAACATCAAATAAACTGAAAAACTACAGACAACAAGTTTTTCTTCAAGGATCAAAACTCGCACTATGGATGAACAGGATTTTAATGCATATATTATGTTTTCTAGCGATGGATGTCGTCAATAATCGCATTGATACTTCTGATTAATTCTATGTGTGATTATTCTTTGTATATATATATATATATTGAGTCAGCATATCTTCATTCAAACATGTTTCATTGAATAATATAGACATATTCTGTCTATTTATTTTTATACTGATCCTTTCCAGTTTCTTGATGTTAAAATGAAATCCAAGGAAGACACCATAGTTTTTTTTTTGTTTTTTTTCCGATCTTTTCTAAGGTCATCTTCAGGTGACAAGAAAGACAAGATTATTGTAACTGCGATGGAATCTACATTGCGTTATGATTTCTAAAAACACGTGCAAACGCCCTCTTATTCTAATTTTCTTTTAATTTATCCGTTTATCTTTTAATTTATCCGTTGGAATTGTTTGCAAAACAAGTGGTTCCATATAAAGAAGCTGATCAGAAAGTGGCAAAAATGTAAAATGGCGTTAAATGTTATATGTATATTAATATGTTGTTGCTATATTCGTAATACATTTTGATAGGCCTCGAGAATGTTACACACACACACACACACACACACACATACATACATACATATATATATGTATATATATATATATATATATATATATATATATATATATATATATAAATATAAATAAGAGAAAGAATAGATGGAGTAAGAATCCACAGTTATAAGCATTTACTTTTTTAAAAGGTACTCATTCAATACAAAGCAGAACCATTTGTTTTCAAATTTCCAAAATAAATGGTTTTCATCATGTTTTCTACCATCGCCCGAAGAGAACCATTATAGTTACGAAGCATGAATGTCTTTGTGTAGAGATGTAAAATGTTTTTATTGTAATTTATTATAATGAATTATTATAATATATATATATATATATATATATATATATACATATATATATATTACACACTGTTACATTAGAACATAAATAATAAATATAAATATTTACTGCTCTACTCTTGTATTGGGCCCTGTTTTAAATTAATGTTTGGAACGTTGGAATTTCATTCTTCGTTCTTTTACATTTGTATATATATATATATATATATATATATATATATATATATATATATATATATTGACCTCTGCCCAAATAAATAAATAAAATTTCTTTTCCTGTCTTGCTCAGGATGAGAATTTTTCAGCACCTCCTTATTATATATATATATATGTGTGTGTGTATGTGTGTTTATTCTTACGCAGTATCGACATTTTTCTGTGAAGAGAGAGAGAGAGAGAGATCTCCAGATAAACACTAACCAAATAAAAAGGTACCACAGCAGAAAAAAATAGTTTCAGTTTCGAAGATTATGAAGAAAAAAAAAGCCAAAAAATAAAAAATAGGAAGAAAATTGAAGATAAAAACGAATTTGGAACAAGAAGTGGGGGTGGGGACCCTAGAAGAAAAAGGCGCCAAAATGCATCGAAAGATGATCAGATAAATAGACGAGACGAGATTTGCTACAAGGTAGATTAATTAAACCTTCTCCGCAAATTGGAGATCATGAGAAATAAAGAGACACTGTTTGATTTTGATGATATACGTGGATTAAGAAGGGTTTTTTAAATCGCATCTTTGTTAGCCCGGGGGGAAGAGAAACATTAACATTTCAGAAACATTCCTACCGCAGCGCAAACACTCCTTTCTTGTTTCCTTAAATAATAAAAAGAAATTATGATTTTACATATATGGGAAACCGCTGCTGTAAATCGGCATTCCTGGCGTAGAACCATCCGAGGAGGAAGCGAGACTTTCAAGTTCAACCGTCAACATGCAGAGGATCTGCGACGTGCTGTCAGGAGGGTCCGACTCGCCCAACCGCGCCCATCACCCACACTCCTCTGTGACTCCTGCTCGCAACTCTTCAGCAGTAGGCTAGGCCTTCACAACAACCTCTGCTACCAGAGGCGAGAAAGGGAATAAGGAGAGGGAGGATGACGATAGCGATGCTTGGATGCAAGCGGGTGCCGACGATGATTATATCGGACCAGAGCACCGAACAACTGCAAAATGGTATGCTAGTGGCTGCCGATTTTGTTTAGCATGAAACAGGCTGTCGCCTCTGGGTCTTGACTTCCTTGTACACTTTTATATTTACATACGCTCTATCCCTGATATTGAGCACTTTAACCCATAAATATAGCATACCTTAAACGTGTATTTTATCATTCCCACACACACACATATATATGTATATAATTGTATATATATATATATATATATATATATATATATATATATATATATATATATATATATAATGATATTTTATTTAAAATATTTTACGCTGCGACACGGAAATAATGTTCGATAACTTTTGATGAAAATGATTTACTTTGGAAACCAGAAAACCATACGTTTGCTTATTAAAGAGTTAAGTAGGAAGGGGAACTAGATTTTAAAATCTTATGGGTGTGTCTCTTTTGACTAATCAAAAGACAGGCCAAAGCTAACGCAGAAAAGTTAAAAGATATACGTTAGATGTTGGAGAGAGAGAGTATTCATACATGTCTAGGGGAACTTTCATATTATGACACTACCTCATACTTCCGTTTAAGAATATACCTTTAAGTTACGAAGACATAATCTGTATTGTATATCTCTAATAATAGGTTATTTTTTAATTTATTTTACATATTTTAGAACTATCTTAAAGGGGCCTCTGGTGTGGTTAAATTATTTTTATATTATTTTGAACCTAAGATACAATACTTATTTTATTTAATGGGCCTTAATACATGGCAATATTAAAATTAAAAAATCAAGGGGTTAAATCAATATTACATGTACCATTATATATATAATAAAATAATGGATATATAATTGTAATACATAGATTTTTAATGAAAAATCCATTAACTATTTTAAATCTATTAACTATTTTATTCTTATTTTTAAATCTATTAAATATTATATAAATATATATATATATATATATATATATATAGTCAAACCTAGTGATTCAGACAAACCTACACAGGTTTCACCTTAGCGGATCGTCAGAACTGGCTTCCTGACGATCCGCTTAGTTGAAACCTGGGTAGGTTTGTCTGGCTCACTAGGTTTATCTAGGTCTGCTCTACGGTTGTATTGAGCTCTTTTTAATTAGTTGTTTACTCGTGTCGGGGTTTTTTCTTTGGGCTTTAAACCTGTATCTGTGCGATTTTTTTCGACAGACTTTCATGTTCCTGGCTCTTTATTTTTTTTAAACATTTTTTTCCTTCGAGATTGATTTGATTATTGGCAAAGACGAGTATAGTTACCTATATATATATATATATATATATATATATATATATATAGGAAGAGAGAGAGAGAGAGAGAGATCTTATTAAATGCAAAGGGTTCCGGAGAGGACAATAAAAGAACAGAATTCAAGGAGAACGAAGATGACGATCGACATTTTATTTAAATTTTTGAAGATCGTACTTCAGGGGAAAGCCAGAAGGGAGTTCCACAATTGTTAAGTGCAGAAGAAGGAACTATTAACATAGAACAGACGGTGATAACCAGCAATTGCTACAGTGAAATGATGTAAACTACCTGCCGATCTAGTACTGCGCTTAAATTCCTAAAGTCGATGTACCAAAGAGGAACAATTACCGTGGAGATGTTTATAGAAAAGGCAGATGGAAGCTACATTATGCTAGCGGAAAAATGGCCGAACCCGAGATGACATATTAGGGCCGATAACCTTAGAGATGTGTATTTGCGTATTTATATGTGGGAAAAGGGATGCAAGTAGCATAGGTTTTTAAAAACATATGCGATACATTTCATATGTGTAAAAATCCAGATATAAATAAAATAGCTGTCAAAAAAAAAAAAAGAAACAAAAGATGGTATGAAGAAAAAGAAAACTATTCTTTACCAGCGTGTTTCGTCCCGTGGAATACTTTTTTAAGATGAAAAAAGAAATGTTTTCTTTTTGTCTTTATTCATATCTACATATACCAGATAAATGGCAAAAAAATCTTGTAACGCGTTTCGTTGTTCACAAAGACTTCTTCAGTTAAATAATGATTTATTTATGGCATTAAATATGTAGTGGAAGAGAATGAACCAACGTTTGTTTGCATTTCCTTTCCTCAACCTCCTCCTCATCCTCCTCCTACATATATGATCCCATAAATAACAATTTAACTACAGTTCTTTTGAACCACGGAGAGCGGCATTTAGCAGTTTTTCCATTTTGTCATTAATAATATATATATATATATATATATATATATATATATATATTTCAAAATTATAACATAAATATGTTATAAAATCACTACAAAAATAGCCATATTGTTTCAACACCTCTGGTGTCTTATCAAGTAATGATATTGAATGTAGATTGTAGAATAAAGGTTTTAAAAGGTTCAAATCAACTAACCACCCCTCGCAAGGGGAAACGCTGTTACATGAGCTGAAATGACCAATACAGAGTAGAGCGAATATCAAGCACTCTTTTAAGAATAGTAATTGTTGGTGATTGGAATTTATTCCGTATACACCAATCATATACTTTGGGGTGACCCATGCCCTTTGTGCCTCCATGAGAAATTGCACATTAAGCTTCTAAATAATAATAATAATCTATTAAACAATAGACATGAGTTAACGGTTTTGTGTCGACATCATCAGATTTATGGTTTGAATTATTAGCTAAAAACAAGCATACAATATAATAACTTTCATTATCCATAGCCCAAATAAATAGTTTAAATACCCTACAAAAAAGATAACCCTTTATGAAGTCGTCAAAAAACAAACGTTACGGCAGTTTTTTATATGCACAAATCCCTTTCATAAAAAAATAAAATAAAAAAATAAATAAATCTCCATAGACACGCATGCCAGACTAGGGTTAATAATCTTCCGTTTAAAATTTAGACACCCCCACCTTTCCCTGACTTGACATCCATGAAAGTAACTCTATACTGATACTTATTATTAACAACCAACACACGCCTACCCAATTTAAACAATTCGCCCTAGCTGTTACCATGGAAATTTTGATTTCAATTATTAAAACACGTAAATTTCAGAAATACGTTATTCCCAAAAAATAATTTCGCTTGAAGATGGAACAGAGCTTATTTTAACTCAATTTAATTTAAATAATTATATTGAAGTTTTCGGCTCTTGTTTTGAAACATGAGACCTCTTATGTCGCGAGTTGGAATCATATTTTTAAATAAATAATTATATATATATAATTTGGAATCTCTTCGTCCCATTTGGAACAGTTGGTATGATGTTCACTTGACAACTTAACTGTCAGGGTTTCGATTCTCGGTAGTGGATGCGCACTGCTGATGAGTCCCAAATATAGGACGAAACGGCCGTCCAGTGCTTCCTGCTTCAGACTCGATGAATTAATTAAATATCATTATCAAATCCTCCTACTAATTACTATCTGTGTTTATCACCGCTTGAACCGGCTTCTAATGCTCCAGTTGGTAGCGGCTTGGTGAGAGTAGTCGTGGCTCCAGGGGGCACAGTACTATGGTTACAGAGAACTCAGTAGAGTTCCGCCACGGAATATGTGAGCGAGTGGCGCTAAGTTGAGTCTGATTTGGAATCTCTTCGTCACCAAGGCCCATTTGGAACAGTTGGTATGGTGTTCTCTTGACAACCCAACTGTCAGGGTTCGATACTCGGTAGTGGATGCGCACTGCTGATGAGTCCCAAATATAGGACGAAACGGCCGTCCAGTGCTTCCTGCATTCTGTGGAGGTTTCTATCAGACTCGATGAATTAATTAATTAGATATATATATAATATATATATATATATCAAAACTACTCAAAAAAGGAATTTTATTGAATTTCAATTTAAAGAATACGCTTCAGTTTTTATAATAATCACACCGTTTATTTTATTTTGTATAAAGTTTTGCAGCATAAAAATGGATCATAATAAAAGATAATTGCAATTATTCAACAAGTCAGGATTTGATTTATCTGATTTTATAAATTAATTAGAAATTCAGAATTCATATGTAAGATACCAACTTCATAATTTGAGACAGTAGCAAATATTGATATTTATACCCCGAAAGTAATTTACATCCTAAGTGTTCTCAAGAAAATATTACATTGATTCGATGTTTCCAATGATATATAGGAGAAAACCTTAAAAAAAAATTCATTGTCAGTAATAAATTTATTTCAGTGAATATAAGTATGAATATTACTCATCTCATCAGAATTTAAGAAATATAATCAATATATCACAGACAGATAGATATACAAAGATAAAAAAAAATAAGAAATAGAAAAAAAAATACAAGATGAACAATGCCAAAAAACAAATTGACCTAGAAAAGTTTTCTCTGGGAACTTACAGTGTGAATAGAGAGAACAGAAAAAAAAGAAGACTATAACGGGTAAGGTAAGGTACAGAGAAAAGAAGGTTAAATTTTAAAACAGAGTTACAACAATGGTTCAAATAAAACTCACAAAAGGAGGATCATCATCATCATATAATCATCATCATCACGTAACACTAATGATAATAACAAAAAAATATAATATACTTATAAGAAATATATATATTAAAACAAATATATACACATATGAATACTGGACTATACAGGGACGATGGTGTGATCCTATTACGTAACTTCAAGCCACAAAAAAAAAAAAAACTGATCGACTTAGGAAACTGCTAATCAAATTCTTTAAAGATCACGGACTTAATATCACCACTGATCAGCTTCGATCTATCCAGGGGAGTGTACGTGCCTTTATAAACATACACATATTAGTAAAGAATCTAACCATCTGCCGTGTTTCCTTAATAACCTCCAAAAATCTGTGCAGCATAGGCTTGTTGTTCATGATGACGGTCGTCTTTGAGTATAGAATCCAGAGCTTAGCAGTGAATATTTCGAAGACAGTAGGGAAGCGTAGTTCAGGTTAGCAGTGGATATCCCGGTAAAGTAGCAGAGCGTAGTTCAGTAGTTCTTCCTTCTGTTCTTTCGCCTGACAAGCTGGCACTGGACATTCGGAGAGAGTAAACAAAATGGCCGCCTTTATACACGACGGATTGAATATTCTACGTCTTCTGATTGGTTAACCTTCTATTGGTGGACTATAAAGTGAGTCAAGTCATTTGGGTTGGCTCACTAGTCTAATGTATCCAAGAATTTGTGCAGCATAGGCTTTCCACTAATTCCAGCAGTAAACACATCTTTGTCAAATAAAAACCAAATACGTTGATGCATTAAATAAAAGTAAGCATAATGTTGAACTAAAGTACATCCCTAACACTAGTACGAATACCAATAGTAAAACTAATAAAAGAAAGTTAATGTTAGCTACAGCTGCACTAAAAACCTTGATCAATATTTAACCCAAAATAATAGTGTAAACCCTTAACAAATACTTAAGCAGCGCTAGCAGCAATGGTAGCCATGATGATCAAAAATGTAATTGTCGCAAAGATAGCCTCTGTCCCATGAACGTAAATGTATGTATTAAAGAATTATCTATAAGGCTAGCGTGAAGCAGAAAGGCCAGATCAAATTTTATTTTGGATCTACCGCTAATAGTTGGAAAAAGCGTATCTATCATCATAAGATGACACTTAGCAACAAAAAATATGCAAAGTTTTATTGGAGAATCAAAAGAGATGTCTACTACACACGTCAAGTAAACTGGTAATTCGTAACCCAAACCAAGCCATTTTTCGGCAGTGGGGGAGGGAAATGCAACCTATGTCTATTAAAAAAATCATCCTCAAAAATAATGACAATGTAGATTTACTTAATAAACGGAACGAACTCATAATGGCTTGTAGGCACAGGAAATCGTTTCTCTTAAAATACTGAAAGCAGGATTAATTTTTTTTTTTCATTAAATAAATCTTTTTTTATTAATTTAATCTTTTTTATTACATATTTTCCTTTATTAAACCTTAGGTTCCACACTCGCTTACCTCTCTTTAACCTGGCGAGCGTTACCACATCACTTGTTCTATTTTATTTTATTCTATTTTCGTCTATGAAACAGCGTTCTTTCCATATATCATCGGTGTATCTTTTTTGAAAAACATAGTATATACTTTGTGCCCGATGAGCTGGAAAACCAGCAAAACTTAAGTTGTACACCTAAACCTAGGTATTTGCATATCTATATTTATTAATATATACACGCATATATATATATATATATATATATATATATATATATATATATATATATATATATATATATATATATAAAAAAATAACCAATATAATAATGAAAAAGATGATAATAATAAAATAAAATAATAAATAAAAAATTAATAGGTGAAAAATAAAAAGTATATAGACAAAAAATAAAAAATATTATTAATAATAAATAATTACAAATAATAATAATGATGAATATTGCTAAAGATAATAAACAATATATATGATGAAGTCATTTACATGATAATCAAATAAATAATCAAATACATCTACAAGCATATATATGTATGTGTGTGTGTGTGTGTGACAAGCACATACAAATACATGCATACATACATACGAGCACATGCATATATATATGCTTGTACACATATACGTTAAAAACAAATTCACAAATGCATTACCCGCAAAGTCAATGTTTTTAGTGTAATTTGAATCTGTTTTATGTCAACACTTGAAAATAATTTCATTCCTTTGGTTCAACAGTTGGCCAGCATTTTTGCATTCAATTTTCCTGTAGGCATTGATTGCATTTTTTCTTAAGTTATTGGGAGTTTATGACTGACAGATGATATCCCATTTAATCTGTGGGTTGAGGCCTCCATCTTTAAGTTTCCAAAAATGTTTAGAAAGAGCAATTTTGTGTATTAAAGAAGCATTAGAGAAGAAATTTCTGTGATTATAGAATCTCTGTTTCCAACTCCCAGCAGAGATACTGATGAATAATATTTTATCATTAATAGTTTCATTTAGAAATATGGTAGCTTGGTATACAGCATTTTCTGAATTACAAATACCTCCAACTGGTTCTTCATTTGCAAGAGGGCTTGTTATCTGGTATGTTGCTGTCATAAAATGATTTTAATATTTTATTGTTACATAGGTCAATAATATTATATATGTTCTTTGTGCAGGAATAACTAATTTTTATAGTTTTTCTAGTGAGAGTTTTTGTAGTGGGTTGTTGTGATTAAAATGTTTATCGATTAAATTCAGAAAATATTTGCCAACATTTACATAAGATAGTTTAAACAGGAAATATTAAAACAAGAAACAGGCATATAAACATATATATATATGTTAAGAAATGGACAAGGTCCGACAATTTATTTATTAAAGACATTTTTATGTTTAACGTTGTTATTTATAGATACAAGTATTTAAGCAAATGCTCTGTTTATGATAAACAGTATTAAATAACATTTACCGGCCTGAATGTCCGAGAAATTTTCATAGAAAATATTCGTTCTTTGACAGGATTCGAACCTGCATCCTATACGGAACCGTCATATACGCTGACGTGCCTTGACCGCTCGGCCACAAAGAACCTTACGGTAGACAAGGTCGAATTTACTGTTTATAAACTTCAATCTTCCATGAATCTCGTACATTCATAACTGCTCTGTCGTATCGAATGTAAACAAATGACGTCATATGTTAAGAAATGGACAAGGTCCGACAATTTATTTATTAAAGACATTTTTATGTTTAACGTAAGGTTCTTTGTGGCCGAGCGGTCAAGGCACGTCAGCGTATATGACGGTTCCGTATAGGATGCAGGTTCGAATCCTGTCAAAGAACGAATATTTTCTATGAAAATTTCTCGGACATTCAGGCCGGTAAATGTTATTTAATACTGTTTATCATAAACAGAGCATTTGCTTAAATACTTGTATCTATAAATAACAACGTTAAACATAAAAATGTCTTTAATAAATATATATATATATATATATATATATATGCACACGCTAAAATAACCTATATATATATATATTATGTAAATAAAAAAGTTAAGACCAATTTTACCCTTCATGATAAAAAAAAGCAACCAGCCAGCCGGTTTCGCCTTCACTCAACAGAGCTGGAATCGAGGGAATAAATATTACAATATAAAATATAAAAGACAATGTACAATATTAAAGGCGGAACACGTGTATTGAAATAACGTCAAGTCCTAACAGACATTTCCTCTCTTTACAGAGGGAGGGCTGTCTGGACTTGACATAAATTGTTTCTAATGACATCAAATGTAAAAGTGAGCGCGCCCGACTCAAGATGGTGAAAGAGCCAGTGCTGAAATTGATGGCACAATTTGAACTTTCTATGAAGTGCTCCGTAATAGCAGAAACATATGTATTGTTAACAACATCACTCAATTGGAACGTATCATTCCTACTTCACGTCAAACAGAGGAAATGTCTGTTAGGACTTGACGCTATTTCAATCTAGAACTTTAATATTGCACATTATTTGTCTTTTATATTTTATATTGCCATATTTATTCCCTTGATTCCAGTACTGTTGAGTGAGGCCGAAACCGGTCGGTTGGTTGCTTTTTTTTTTTATCAAAATATATATATATATATATATATATATATATATATATATATATATATATATATATATATATATATATAATTTAGGCTCTACTATTGTATTGAGCACGGATTATTTATCTAACGTGTTCTTTCCTATTTTTCTATATATTTGCACACACACACACATGTATATATATATATATATATATATATATATATATATATTTACATATATATAAATATATAGACATCTATATACACATGCTCAATATATATATATATATATATATATATATATATATATATATATAAATGAGAGAAAAAACAGATGGAGTAAAATCCACTGTTCATAGCATTTGCTTTTTTAAAAAGTGCTCAATAAAAGTAGAGCAAAATATTATATATATATATATATATATATATATATATATATATATATATATATATATATATATATATATATATATATATATATATACACGTTATTTTTAGCGGGTGGACCTGTTTGAGTTCGAACGCCTGTTTTTTTTTTTTTTTTTTTGTTTTGTTTTCAGTTTCTTAAACAGTGAAATAAGAAACTTCTCAATCCTGGCCAGTTGTTATTATTGTTTAAGAAAATTTTAAAAAAAAAAACAGCTTCTCAAATACGTGTGCTCCCTAAAAATATTGTTTAAGAATATAATAAGAAATAATGTTTCAGATAAAAAGCCCCTTCCAAAAAATATATATCCAAGTTGGGTGGAAAGAAACTCTCTATTGAACATTACTTATATAACTTATGTTAATATCACAACTTTTCCATGAAAGTGGTAAGATTTCATAGCTAATTTCTGTTTTGACTTCACAGTGACAAATGTAGCCAGAGAATGTTACAACCTCTGACAGGTAAGCTAGTATCCTAACGGGATACTAGCTTACTCAGCTAGTATCCCGTTAGGAAGTGTCGCAGTCCTTGGTACAAATGCAGAGATGATGGTGCAGGGTTCATGCTTCAGTAAATGCCAAAACTATAAGAAATTGCCATTCTAAGCTAATGACTACAGGATCTGTTGTAAATACGCACAGAATCGGTCGCCCTTCAGCATCCAGATTGGGAAAAAATGTGCAAAGGCTAGAATTTTACCACTGTACCTTCAGGCTGTTCAAAATGAAACTTGTTTTTATGGAAATCAACCAATAATTAATATATCATCAATTTTAAATAGGAGTTTCTTTACACCCACCCTGTATATGATAAACATATAATTTAACGTATGCTATATTTATGGGTAAACGCGCTGGATATCAGGGATAGAGCGTATGTAATCTGTAATAATTATCTTACAAAAGCAACATAATTCGCCATCGCTTACTGCATGAGTTCTGAAGGCTAGGCACTGCCACAGATATATTGTATAAATTTAAAAGTGGACACAATGAGTTAACAGATAACACTATAAATAATCGCATTCTAATCTACAATTATCTCTGCTCAATAACCTTTAGAATAATTTCAAATATAAACGTTGTCGTCTACACTATAACCATTACAATAATGCTATAAACCGGAAATCCCTAACCTTGGTACTCATAATACTCCACTGACCGGTATATATAAATAGATGAGCCATCATGCAATACACATGATATATCGTCGCCATACGGTGTTGACTTCGGCCTCCACTTATATACTTATTTTCCAAGCGTAGCTTAGATGTGGCACAAGGCTGAAAGTATGGTGCACCCAGTGAGGATCGAATTCACTATTCAGTCGTAACTATTTTACCGAGACAAGTTTGTTAGCCATTACACCACGCCTAAGTGCTTAATAGTGATTTTCCCGGCGTAGCTTTGATGTGGTACAAGGCCGAAATTATGTGGCACCCAGTGAGGATCGAACTTACTATTCAGTCGAAATTATTCTAGCGAAACAAGCTTGTTAACCATTACAGCGCCTCGAGGTGCCTTAATATCCACTTATATATCTGGACACTTCGACGTTGTGTAATCATTAGCAAGCTTGTCGCAGTCGATCAATTACGACCAAATAGCGAGTTCGATACTAACCAGGTGACTCATAATTCCGGCCTTGTGCCACGTCTAAGCTACGCTTAGAAAATCACCATTCGTGTACAGCAGCTTATTTTCAGCATCGAGTGGAAAAATTGTTGATCTTTCAATGACTCTTTCATTTTCAGGAACAACCAGAAGTCGGATGGCGCCAAACTGAAAATCTCCAAATACTTGGCAACATCTGTGACTTTTTACCGCTTTCACCGTTTGTTGGCTACAACGCAGCCTTGAATTGTCGCGACGCCAAGAAAATGTTTCCTTTTTTTTTTTATAACCATCTTCCTTTCATAAGTCTATGAATTTCGATCGGCGCACAAAACTCTAAAATATTTTATCACTTATCGTCCATTTTTACCGAACTCGAATTCAATAGTTACGCGTAACAAACGCCATAACACGGCAACCTGACTCTAGAGAACGTTTGTTCAGGATTTTACGGTCGTCAGCAAGAGAAAGAGAAAGCCCAATATACGTGCTACGAATTGGAGACGTCCTAATCAAGAAAGTACAGAAATACAAGTAAGTCGGAGGGCAAGACAGTGGTATTGCACTCAGGTTGAAAGTTGGGGTTTAACATGATAAATAACGACACAAAATATATTTTTTTCCAAATTGTTATCTTTTTTTTTTTTTTTTAAGAAATGAGTTAAAAGACGAAGCTTAGGTTAAAATCGTAGCATTGGGATTTCATTCCGGTGATCAGTAAAAGCCTTATAACACAGCGTTATAAAATTTATAATCTACTGGAGTTTCGCAAACTCTATATGGACAGGATACATGCCACAAGTACAATATTACTAAATCAGTGTGCTATCAAATAAGATCTTCATTTACTTCAAAGGAAAATTATACTGAACAATTGATGTAAGATGTAATACAGTGTAGTAGTTTTAGCGTGATTTTCAATAAACAATGCAAATTTAAAACATTTTGTCTTATAATTTGTGCCCAGCAGTATCATGGTGTTATGCATTTTTATCTATTTTTTTTGTTTTATTATGATCTAAAAAATGATTTAGCAAATGTTATTCCTTGAGTAGCCTTTTTTGTAATCTTTTATGATCTCTTTACAGTTTTTTACTTATCGAATACAGTAAAAAAAAAAATGCATATTTTACTTGTGGTGATTTATAATTAAATATTTGAATATATTTTCCATTCAATGTATCTAATACAAAAGATATCAAATTTTATTTGTATTTATTATTAAAATAGTAAAATTTTGAAGTCAGTTTGTAAGCAAAAACCTGCACAGATTTCGTATTTTAGTACATTTTTTCAGACGATCTTTGGAACTAAATGCTCGAAAATTGATAAAAGTTACGCATGTAATATTTGGCGTTTGTACTTATCACACCAAACCCCAGCCTTTGCATTGACTGTAATCTTGATTTTTATGAAAGTATAACACAGAAGTCAGAATGTGTATTGGAAATCAAATGATGCCTTCTAGAGACTAAATAAAATATTAAGAGATAGAGAAAATTCGTAAGAAACAAGAAATGTTGAACAAATAAGTAATTTCAGAGTTTCACCCCATAAAGGATTATATCTTACAAAAAGCAACACATTCGCCATCGCTTACTGCATGAGTTCTAAAGGCTAGCACTGCCACAGAGTGATTTTTAAATATTTATAGATGCACACGGATGCAGTGAAAGCAAGTAGATGTCAGCTATAGATTAAAAATGGCGACTGTGATATATCCGACAAGCCTCGCTTTGGAAGATGACCAACTCTGAATGAAGAACTTTTGAAAAATACTGTTGAATTAACGTCAACGTGACAGAGATTTCGCGCACAAACCTGATATGTCGTCCTCGACGTCATATCAAGTGAATTTGAAAAACTTGCTAAACTGGGATCTGGATTTCAAATGAACTTTCTTTTGAAAACTGAATGCAACGTTTCACCGTCGGAATCAGTCTTTTTAATCAAGAATGCCAAATTGTCCTTTTTGCATTATAAACAAAGAAGTAGAAAATATTTCAAAGTATCTTGTGGTGAAAACTCAGATTTTTTTTAAATGTGGACTTGAATATTTGCTTTTCTGTTGGGCTGCAGTCACCGAAATTGATTACATCTTTAATAAATTATATTTCCTGTTGTGGATTCCGGGGATAAATAAATAACAACGCCAGTAATAGAAATAGGAAAATATGTGTATTAACATAAGAATACAAAGTGAAATGAAGATTAGTAGTCCAGGAATGCGGTTAGTAGAAAAGTATATTTACTAGTCTCTGTAATGGAAGCCGTAATTATCTCTTTTTCTGGACTCTTGTAACTCTGTGTGAACACCCTGTGTCGACCTTTTTTGTCACGCTATCTCTCCGTAGTATAAATATGCATTGGACGAGTCCATTTTGTGTACAAGGAGCGAGCCCCACAATATTTACATACATTTAACTTTGTATGATTCGACTGCAGTCGGGATCATTGAGCCAATGCGAACGATCCTTTCTTTAGCTGTATAGTATGGTCTACGCTATGGCCTGGCTCATAGCCTTAAATAGTCTACGATTAAGGACTTCAATAGTTGATTAATAAGTTGATATTAAGCTGATTAATATTCGGACTAATCTTAATTCGTTTGGCTCTACAGCATTTGACCCTCCTCTATTCCTTGTAAGTTGTCTTGTTAATTGTTTTATAACTTATTGTTCTGTGGTTTTTGTATGTATCCATTAGCACCGGATACTGGTGCTAAATAAATATATTAAGCACTCATTTTTCTCCGTGTATCATTCACCTTGATGATGCAACATGAACATACAGTTTTTAATTCAAAGTTACTTTCTCCTAGACCGGTTGCTACCCAAGGCTATAGAACCCAGTCTCTTCTGCTATTTACCCATAGCTGGGGGGAGGAAGAAGATTCATACCTTTCGTAAGTGAATGTAATGGATCCGACTGGAATTCGAACTCAGCTCTCTGATTCCTCAATCCGAGCTGCTAGCCATTACTCCTTCCATTTAATTTAAGTTTGTTATATCATTTATAGTGAAAGTTATTTTTTAAGCGTTTCACCCCAAGCAAAGCGGGAAGCCATTAGCACGCAAGGGGTTACAGAGAGTTGGAGCGAGAGCAAAGAGGAGTGATAAAGGAAAGGATGAAGAGAAAGATAGTAGATAGATCAAGGCATCTGGAGACGTCGATTGACATTACATTTGAATAGTTGGAGATTATAGCTATCAGGGAAACAGGAAAAGGAGAGGGAGTTCCACAGGGCAGAAGTGAGAGACATGAAGCTATTGGAGTGAAGACACTAATAGACAGACAGGCATGAACAATAGTCTTTTAATCAAGAATGCCGAACTGTCCTTTTTGCATCGCATTGTTACAGATGATGAAAAATAGGTTTTGCATGTCCAGAGAAATCGAAAATGTCAGTGGTTATCGCAAAATGAGAATCCAGTGCCCAAACCAGAACTCCATCCGCCAAAGGCCTTGCTTTTGTGTTTGACGAAATCTGAAATGTGTTGTCAATTACGTGCTATTGGAACCTGGGAGGTCTATCACTTCAGTCGTTCATTGCCATCAACTTCATCTATAAAACGAAGATTTACAGTGAATGTTCTCTGCTTTGGTAAACAGGAACTGTATTATTCTCCAGAATGACGCACTCTGCAAGATAAATCCAAGGAAAAATAACTTCGTTAAGATGGGCCTTTCTTGTCCATACCCCACACTTTTTCATGATTATCATCATCATCCTTCGACCTCCCTATGGTTGGTCGGAACTAGTTCTTTCGGTAGCTGATACAAAATGTGGGACACCAACCCTACCTCCCGGTGTTTTTGTCGAGACACCATCTCTAGAAACACTGCCATCCAAGGCTAAAGACTTCTTTCAAGCCATGAAGTGAATTATCCCGTGCCAGATATTAACATGGAATTTGATTTTCCGCAGACAGTCTTAGAGACTCCAGCTCAGGATTTGTTCTCAAGGTTTACTCCTTAAGCTTTTCCTATGATTGAGTATGGCCCTAAGACAGCGTAGATCTAAATAAAATCCGGGTTTTTCTTCTCTTAGATGAACTACCCTTCCGGGTTGACGTATTTATCTACTCGAAGTGTATAGATACACGCAAAAATATATATACATATATATATCTAACATTGTATGTCGGGGTAAACAGTTCACCATCAAATGTACAACAAACTTCATCGGGTGAACGTTATGAGTTTAAAGGCCGTCTGTTTGGCTGTCCTCAACGGTATTTGCGCGTAAATTAATGTAATGTTGTGTGTGTGTGTGTGTGTGTGTGTAATACGTCCCAAACAAAAACAAAATCTTATGAAAGTATAAAAATAAATTGCAGAATTACTAACAATATATCAACCAACATAAAAGAACCCTTTCATGACATTAATCCATATAATAT
Source organism: Acanthosepion pharaonis (assembly GCA_903632075.3). Taxonomy (NCBI): domain Eukaryota; kingdom Metazoa; phylum Mollusca; class Cephalopoda; order Sepiida; family Sepiidae; genus Acanthosepion; species Acanthosepion pharaonis. The sequence goes on along the minus strand of CAHIKZ030005495.1, from coordinate 1,634,149 downwards.
TCTACAATTTCTTAAAGAAATGAAACTGTATTCCCAAATATAACTTCAACAAAACTACAACATAAAACACGCATATCCCCACCTCTACTAAGTATCTCCTCACAAACATGTATATACACAAAAGCTGAGTATTATCTACCATATATTCAATTGTGAAAGCAGAATAACATATATCGTATTTTTATCACTTCTAAGCTCCCAAGAAAATTAAAATTCAGCATTAAATGACCCATAAGTTGTTGATATGCCCTTATGTTAACCATGTTTGCCGTAGTTTTGAATATGGAATCCAGTGAAGTACGTAATGTGTTCAATATCAGAGGTTGGCAGTGAAGATTCGGAGAAAGTAGCTGCTGTTAAGTAATTCTTTAAGTCTTCGATATCAGAGGTTGGCAGTGAAGATTCGGAGAAAGTAGCGGCTGTTAAGTAATTCTTTAAGACTTCGATATCAGAGGTTGGCAGTGAAGATTCGGAGAAAGTAGCGGCTGTTAAGATATTATCAGAGGTTGGCAGAAGAAAAAAACAAAATGGCTTTTAAGTTATCAGAGGTTGGCAGTGAAGATTGAGAAAGTACTTTCTGATTGGTTAACCCTTCATCAGAGGTTGGTGGACTATAAAAGCGGCTGAATCAAGACTGATTCAGAGGTTGGCTAAGATTCGACTAAGTAGCGGCTGTTAACGTACCAGAGGTTGGCAAAATTCGAAAAGTAGCACCTTAAGGTTGGCAAACAAATCAAATTCTTTAAGTCTTCGATCTAGGTTGGCTTAAAAGTAGCCATCTTTTTTCGATATCAGAGGTTGGCAGTGAAGATTCGAGAAAGTTAGGCTGAACTTAAAATATCAGAGGTTACTTGAAGATATTTTGGGAAAAAACAAAATGGCTGCCTTTATACACGTCGGATTGAATACTTCAATTATCTAACCCACATTGGTAGACAGCAAATGATGGTCGATATGACCAGAAAATTCTAACAACAAATTTGTTTAAATGTACATCTACAAAATCTTATATCATCTACCATTTATTCAGTTAGGAAATCAGAATAACATATATTATATTTTGATTACTTCAATCATCCCAAGAAAATTATATTTCGTCATTAAATAAATAAGAAGATGTGCCGTTAAATAGACACGTCAATCAATTAAACCACTATTGATGAAATGCAGTTTAATAAACTAAGTTGATCGGAGTTTTACAGCTGATCTCTCTTCTCAACTTTCTGTAACTACTCAATAAGGGTATAGTAAAAGCCAATACATATTTTTATATATATATAAAATGCTAACAACACCTATTGATAGTAAAATGACCAATGCATTTTATCTGTATTTGAAGGTATATAAATGCGTTCAAAATATTTAGATTTTGCTATTAAATAACTCATAGAGGTTGATATGCCACAAAATAAAATCAATCAGCCAACCAATCAAGCAAACAACACGAAAGAACTCTTTGATGACATTAATCCATTTAATATCCTTAAGTTCTTAAAGAAATCAAACTGTATTCCAAAATATAACTTCAACAAAACTACAACATAAAACACACATATCACTGCCTCTAGTAATCATGTCCACACAAACACGTACATGGTCTGTCTGAGAAGTAACGGGATTTGGTGTGACAACCAATTTATTTCAATTCCAAAAAACAAACTACATGGTTTCCCCTTCAAAGTAAATCCCACATCGATTAATATTTTTTTTAAATGATAATAATGGAAATCATTAAATAATTAAGAAATGAATAAAAGTATAAAATAATTATGAAATATATGACAACATTTTATTATTATTTTTGTTAAAAATATTTCATAGATAAATAATAAGACAAATTGATTAGTAGTAAACGAAACAAAATATCGTCATTACCCGAACGGTTTTCCAACAAATTTGAAAATACGTCCTCGTCTATTCTAACGTAATAAACCCTGCCTGTTGCAGCTATGTCCTGTCTCCCCGGTGGTTCTGGCAGAAAAAGGAATCCATCCGATCTTCCTCAGGTGAACTGAAGGAACCACCACTATTTGCCACGTTGTGAATTCTTGATCCGAACAGCAGTCTATCGGTCTCCCCAGAACGGTCCGATGGGAAGGGGAGGAAATAGCTGGGTATTACGCTGAAAAGAAATCACTATTCATGCAAAAAAAAAAAGTTTCTTGTCGTAGCCTCAAAGACATGAAAAAGAAAAAATAAGCAACACCTTCGGTTCCTGTACAAAGAGCCCTTTATTTGCCACTGCTTTTATGTCACTACCGAAGAATTTACACGAGTACAAAATGTCGTAACTAGGTTCACTCGTTTGGGGTCGAAAGTGACAAAGAGAGAGTAGGAAAATTTCTGCTTAAACAATTTCGGCTGATCTAAGGGAAGTAATTCGGGGATCTTCGTCGGAGCGTGTAATTATAGCAGTTTGGTTTCTCAGCTTCGTTGGCAAAATTAACTGGTTTCATACAGGGTCTGTTTCTATTTCTGGGTTCGGATTGGACCTCTTGGGCGCGTGACAGCCAACCAACCGGACCAGCAAATTCCAACAAGCCGTCTCTTCCGCGTTCTGCCGCGTTCTAAGAGCCACTCTGTTCTCTCCCCAGTTCCGCGATCTGACTAACTCAAGCGTGCGGGCAGCTTATATAGAGAGAGGCGGAGCTAAACCATCTTTAGGCACCACCATGCAACCTTTTCTGGTCCCCGAAACTCCGCGGGAACCCAGTTTTCAAGAGAGACTAAAATCGGAACCGTACCTCCTGTTGGATCTTCCGCAGACAACGTCTACTTAAATTTTGCCAAAACCACTTATCCCGTCTGGTTGAATTCCGCCATTCAGACCACTCAAAAGTCCATTTCGCCATTTATCACAAACTTTACTTTAACGAATCCGTCTCTTAATCACTCTGGAATTATTACATTTAATTAACTAATAACTCAACCCCAGAAACAATTATTAAGAGAAAAAACAAGAAAAAAAATAAACTTATTTCTGGAATTACTCCGGAATCTCTTCTACCCAAGTAATTAGTACCTTCATCCTAATTCTTTAGCACTGTTGATTACTAAATCCACCTCTTTTCTCTCTCTATGTCATACTATAAAAAATGTTACGTTACAAGTAATGAATAAGAAAACGATAAAATTATAGGCAGATGTTGTTTAAAAAATGTTTGAATTATCAATGATAGATAAACAAAGGTGAGCTTTGAGGGTACTGAACAAACACAATGTGCGCCTGAGCAGGTGTCTGCGATAGGGATTAACTATCCTCCCTTGTATCCTCAAATACAAGTGACCAGCCGTATGGACGATCTTGAATCAACAGACAAAGGTAAACAATCAAACATTACAACTTTAAATACTTTTCCTGCCATTTCGAAAACTAAGTTCTCCTTCATAAAAGAGAGAAATGCTACGCTTAAATACGCTTCATGCCAATGTAAAGGGTGTTCCAATAACTTGGATTAACTTGAAATGTGAATTAACTTTAAGCGTCTAATGATCTTTTTTTCTTTTTCTTTCAGATTTAACAACTTAAGTCTTTGGCAATTTCAACCATGGAAAGATTAACAATCAAACAACGTGTTAAAGTTATGGAAGCCTATTACACAGCTAATGCCACAATGGCTTTATTGAATGAGATGTTCCCAGGTCGCATCATCTCTCGAAACAGCAAAGTCAATTGGCCACCACGATCGTGCGACTTGACGCGTTTAGATTTCTTCCTTCGGGGTTTATGCCGACAAGCTACCAACAATTCAACAGCTGAAGGATAAGATAATAAGGCATATTGGTGAGATCGAGGAGCAACTATGCAGAGACGTCATCAAAAATTTTGACCATCGAGTGGAGGCGAGGCTATCATGGAGCGAGCGTGTGAGCAATGATGAGGTCTTGGAGAGGATGCAAACAAGGAGGAGCAATATACTTAACATCAGGAAGAGGCAGCTGAAGTTTCTGGGACACGTAATGAGAAAGAAGGGTTCGGAGAATCTGATACTCATAGGTCGGGCAGAAAGAGAGAGAGACAAGGGAAAGCAACGCGTGACATAGCTGGTGGGCTTAAGCAAGTGGATGACAGAACGTGGTCTAGGGGTGCAGAGGGACGGAACTTGTTGAGAGCTACAAGGGATTGGGGAACGTGGAGAGCCATGATCGCATACCTGCTGAAAGGACACAGCAGATAAAAACAAACAATGAATATGTCCATTTGTTCCGATCCCTGTAACCGTTCATGTGTGGCAGAATATTCAGAAACAAAGAAGTAGAAAACAATCTTTAAGAGTTTCTTGTGGTAAAAACCCAGATCTCTTTAAAGGTTGAATTTAAAGTATACTTTATCCGTTGGGCTACAGTCTTTCAGGGATTCTCGTGGAGGAAAACCCAGATCTCTTTAAAGGTTGAATTGAAAGTATACTTTATCCGTTGGGCTACATTCATTGAAGTAGATTACATATTTAATAAATGTTATTTACATACAGTTAACTGACATTTGTTCGTATATCCTTTCTCAAAAAGAACTTACTTTTCGAACATCCTAATGGACGGATAGGCGTGATGAAAATGACACAGATTTTAATAGGCAGTCAGGAAAATATAGGTCAACACTGTCATTAAAGATGTTTTTATTATAAATTAAGTCTTTCGTCGACTCCTCTTCTCCATATTTTAAGTGTCATTTCGCTAAACTATGAGATGTTGAGACACTGATATCCAATGCGAGAGGCCAGAAAGGTTAAAAGTGGTTAATTTCGCGTTGGATTAGCTTAAGTACAAAATTGTTCATTGTCAAAAAGTTGTGTAAAATGGTTTGTAGGTTTTCATAATGGCCTGATGACATAAGGCATAGACAAAGACGAATGTAATAGATGGAAGAATATGTATAAAATAAATTCGTCCCAAGCAAGGAGATACTGAGAATGAAAGAGAAAGAACCGGAAACCCAATCCTAAACAAGGGGCACACACACACACACACACACATATAGATATATATATATATATATATATTTAAACATATATTGTTAAATATAACAGACAACGAATGTCTTCTTGTCTTTTATCATGAGCCTTTTCGAGCTCTGTATAATAGCTTTAATTTCAAAAGAAAATAAAGACTATATATATATATATATATATATATATATATATATATATATATATATATATATATATATATATATATGGCATCCCTAATTTCCAGGAACCGGTTCTATAAAGGCAGGTAGTCTTTAGCAACCTCTTCTGTTTATTTTATTTTCAATCTGAGAAATGGAAATAAATCACTTTATATACAGGGTGCCTCCCTGCTTTCAAAAAAAAAAAAAAAAAAAAAAAAAAAAGGATATTTTTGTTTATTTCATTGTTAGAATTTTTGTTACAGTTATTTAAAACAAAAGCAATGTATGGAAATTTAGTCGCTTAATACAGAACAAAAATACAAATGTTAGATATGGCGATCAAACTAAAGAACATTTTTTCATTCCCAAAATTTGATTTTCTTCCTCATAGGCAAAGATTAGAAGATTTTATAACGGCGGCATAAAGGAATTAAACTATTTTGACAAATTAATAGAAAACATTTAGTTAAGATATTTCCAGATAAAAATTCTAATATTTTTAGTGGACGCTCGTATTTGACTAGACGCCTCGTTTATTTTTTTTCGTCTACCGGTCAGAATGTTCGAGAATATCTTATTAAAGAAAACTTACCAACAGGTATTGAACCAGCGTCCTTCAGGGCAGAAGAAAGTACTATTTAGCCCGGTACGCCTTAGTCAATTTGGCCACGAAGTGCGTTTGGACAAATGTGCTTTCAAACAAAATTGCTCGTCATAGATCTCTCGAAGTTTTTTTTTTTATATATATCTGCACACTTTTGTATCCAACGTACACAAAGAATTTTAGAAAGAGTTTTTTTTTTTAATCATACGACAGATTTTTTTTTTATCATTTTAAACTTTACTTTTAGTGGATATTCGTATTTGAGTATGGGGTCCGTTTATTCATTCAATAGTATATTTATTTATTTTCGCCTACCGGCCTGAATATTCGAGCTCGCGTGAAAACACAAAATTTGGCCTCGGCTGACCGACCGATGAAATGCAGTAACATAATTCTTATTATTTATTATTCGGTCGAGCTAGCTCAGACATTAACGAGTCTATCACGCCAACCATCACGATCCTGCATCAAGGCCGAAATGTTATTAGGTTAGCATTCTGTGTCATAACATTGCTGGTCAATGTAGGGGGTTGCTGGCTGGCCAACCCGTCTTGCTCCATGGCTCTTTTAGGCTTGATGACATCGTGAATTTGGAGAGGCGGATATGCAATATGGTTGGCCCTGCCCTGGCGTCTCGTCTACAGTGACTTTCTCACAGACGCGCCGTCGCCTCCCTCTGTCTGTTCTACAAATACTTTCATGGAAATTGCTCCGAGGAGCTGCATTCGCTGGTTCCCAGACGTCATGAGTTCCAGCGCCCTACGAGGCTGGCATCCCGCTCTCACCCCTTCACTGTCGAAACTCCTAAATGTAGCCGTCTCTTCTACTCCAATAGCTTCATGTCTTGCACCTCTCGCTTCTGGAACTCCCTTCCCTATTCCAGTTTCCCTGAGAGCTCTAATCTCCAGCTATTCAAGTGTAATGTCAATCGACATCTCCAGTTGCCTTGATCTATCCACTACCCTCATCCTTTTTTCTATCACTCCTATCTGATCTTGCTCTAAATTTTCTGTAACCTCTTGCGTCCTAATGGCTTCCCGCCTTGCTTGGGGTGAAATGCTTAAAAAAAAAATTCTTTTGAAGTTCCAACAGAAATATTTGGTCTGTAGGTAGCGGGGAGGGCTCTTTTTGGGGTCTATTTTTCGCTTAATTCTCTTTTTCTCCAGACTGGGCTGGCGACTGGCTTCAAAAGATGCAGCCTGCTTAAAACTTATGCGCCAAGCTTTTCGTGTCCACAAATTAGAGCTGATAGGACTCAAAGTGATGACTTTCTTTAGGATAAAATAGACTGCGATGATATTTTCAAATTTTATCTTGTATACTTGTTAACCCGATTGACAATGGACATCGCCAAACAAATTTGACCATCGTGACCAACAAGCAAGTGAAGTTCTAATATAGCCATATTATTCCTCGTCAGCTTATCTCTGCATCATATTTTTCCTAAAGATATGGGACACAAGATTGCATCACGTCAGAGGTTTTACAATCAATACTGCTTGCTTGATAGACGTAGTATATATATATATATATATATATATATATATATATATATATATATATATATATATATTGAGGAATCTAAATGAAATAATAATAAAAAAAACGAAAGAATATTAATCTACAACCCAGTGTGTCTGAAGATTTTAATTTAAAAAATTTTAATATTCTTTTTATTGTTCAATTATATATATATATATATATATATATATATATATATATATATATATATAATGAAAATGAGAAAATTGGTAGACATTTGCTGACATCTCCTAACGAGTGGACGAAATAATAGCACAAGTTTTCGCCTACGAAACTCCAGAGCGGAGGTGCTGAATATAACATCGATCAGCTAAGTGTCAAATTTTATATTTATATATTTGTATTAATACATACACACACACACATACGCATATATATATATATATATATATATATATATATATATATATATATATATAGGTTGCCTTTTAGCTGATTGGTGTTACCGTCAACATCCTGATTCTAATTTCATAGTCAGATCCTCCAACTAATATATATATATATATATATATATATATATATATATATATATATATCATACCATAATATTGTATGAAATATATTGCTTTGTTTAATTGAAACATTGCGATCTATGTATGAATCAGTTTTAATATTTTATATTTTATATTGTATTAATAAGATGCACTTGGATTATATACCAACGGATTACCACACACATACACATTGATTTTGCTTGTCAAATTTTACACGTCCGGTGGTATATGAGGCAATCATCATATTATAGCAAGTTACTGGGTACCTGAAGAATGTGTACTAGCGCATGAAACTTGAAGTAGTGGCCAATCACTGCCTACCTGATTATTGAATTTAATATCCAAATGTTCTGTCATTTTATGACATGGAGCACTTTTATGTCCGGAGGCTAATTTGGGGCAGATTCCATTGAGAGCTGCTTATTCAAACATTGTAATTATATATATATATATATATATATATATATAAACATCTAATTATTTTTTTTTAAATTTATAACATAAATATGTTATAAAATCACTACAAAAATAGCCATTTTGTTTCAACACCCACGGTGTCTTATCAATTGATGATGTTGAATGTAAAATAAAACCTTTTTTTTTTTACATTCAACATCATATATATATATATATATATATATATATATATATATATATATATATATATGTATATATATATATATATATATATATATATAAGTCTTAAAATAATTGTTTGACTTTGTCCATTTCATAATATATATATATATATGTGTGTGTGTGTGTGTGAATAGATATATATATATATATATATATATATATATATATATATATATATGAGTTAAAGATCAAATGTAAATCAGAAACCAACAGGGTGATAAAATAAAGAACATATAGTAAAACTATATCAATTAAACATGTTTCACTTTTATTAAAGCTTCGTCAGAGATTGAGAGCCAAAGAGACAGAAAATTCTTATTGGTCAGACACGTGTCACGCGCATTAAAACCGTAGATAATTTTATGTGTATGTAAGATGGAAAGATTCTTGTATATCTCATTGGGCATTGGATGTTAATGTGTAATCGTAATTGTGTATGTATGGCTGTGTAGCGGGAATTCTGGAATCTTCAAATTGTTCAGTCAGCCCTTGCCGCGGGGTGTCACACGGTTCTAATTTATGGCTCACCTCTTTAAGCATGGATTCTTTGATATTAGACAGCTATGTTAGATTCTTTAAGAATGGATTTAAAGAAAGATGGCGATGTAATGTTTTAGGCGTATATTTAGAGTGAGTAATAATGTTATTATGAAGTTCTCAATGTATTTTGTCCTTAAAGAATTACCTTTTTTTTTTTAATTCGGGGTGGCATTAGTGATTCTGTCTTTTTGTCTGTTTTCTCTGAATCTTTGACGAAGTTTTCATAAAAGTGAAATATGTTAGATTGATATACGTTTCCTGTTTGTTCTTTAATTTATAATATACATATATATATGTGTGTGTGTGTGTGTGTGAGAAGTGCTGGCGGAGGAGGGGCGTATTCAATAAAACAATTGAAAATTGCTTTTTGCACTGCAAATTATTCATTATATTATATACAAGTATTTTACAAAAAATTAGAAACGATTACACAAAATTTCAAGCTCAATTTAGATTTATAATTCATGATCATGCAATGAGATGAGGTAAAATAAACCGTTGATTTGATTTACATTATGGTTATATAATTATAGTGAAATCATTAAGGTTGTTTGTCAAAAGTATTTTATTTTTGATCGTATATTAATTTAAAAGATTCCTTTCTACAGGTTTTATTTTCGAAATGGCAGAAGATCACTCTAAATTTCAGAATTTCGCTGTTGCCCATCAAAATGACTGAAAGAAAGCGATCTAAAAACAACAATGGAAAAGAGAAGTAACAAAGCGTAAACAAAATAGTTCCAGTTTGTTCAACTTAGGAAACCTAGCATCGCAGCCAAAGTATTCTAAAATACTGCCAATAACAAAGGAGAAAATGAAAAATACCTAACAATAAATCGAATATAGCATCAAAATTTATTTATTTTTATTTATTTGATATATAACTAAATACATAATTGTCAACAATGTTTCCGTAAAACTTGATATTTCCTGTTATTAATTCTTAATAAATATTATTGTTATTATTTTACTTAAGTGTAAGGTAGTCCTATATTTACAATTCCTTTCGGCTAACCATGAAAAGAAATATTGATCAAAACTGCCGAAAACCTTTAAGCGCGTATTGCCACAAAGTTATCAAATGTTGAATACGCTCCAACTCCGCCGAATACGTCATATATATATCCGAATATTCCTGATTAAATAATACAAAACAAAATCAATAAAAAAACTCACAAAAATTAATACTGGAAATGCTTCCTGGAAAGAATTCAGAGGATTTAAAATAAATCAATTCATGATTTTTTTCTATATTCTCTTTACGCTGGAGACTGTGAGTGTAAAAAAATCCTAATCCATATATTGATGTAGTGCGGACCTGTAAAATTAACAATAACGTGAAAGGGCATATCACTTGCTGTAAATTACTGAATGTAAAAAACACGAAGAAAACAAATTTTAGTTAGCTGAATAAAGCTACAAAATTGAAATTTCACTATGCGATCAGCCACCGAATTTATTTTGATGATCGCAAAAGTTTAATTATTTTGAAAAACCCTCGCGGAGTACAGTGAATTATCTCGCAGACAGAATGCGGTCTGCGTGTTGTAATTTGTGCAAGGCATCAATCTGATTGAAAAAATAATCATATTTGAAAAATTTCTCGTCAAAGCATGTCAAGGGAAGTAACTTAAGTTAATTCGTTCAAGGGAAATAACCCTGATTTTATATTATATATATTACATTATATTAGATTAGATACATCCAATAGAAAAGCGATACCTAAGGTTTAAATGCATTTTGAATAATGAAACACTTTTTTTAAAGCTTTTATTTCAGTTTTAATTTCAAGCTAATAGATTAAATTTAATATTCAATCGATTAAATTTAATATTTAATTGATTAAATTTAAAATTTTGTTGTATTTCAAACCGAATTTAAATTGATTGGAATAATTTTTTTTCTGATTAACAGTAAAATCAATTAAATCGTCCATATTGACAAATCTCTCAACTCAACGTAATTGATAGTTTAATTAATCTGAACTGAAATAAACATTATTTATTTTAGATTAAAATATCGCAAAAAAAGCATTTTTAACACGGAAATGTGTGTTTTTATGCGATGTCGACAGTTTTATCGACATAATCGATTCACTTGATTCAATTTATAAGCCTGATGTTTGTGAAATGCGGAAATAATTCCATGACAAATATAATCATAACGCCTTTTTTATATAATTTTTTAACTACCTACTTAGACTTTCATTATAGATGTCATTTTAAAAAGTAACTTGACGTGGATCATTTTTGTTGCGGGTATAGACTTGTTTGTGACTAAAAAAAATGGCGTTCTGTAAGTTTAGAGCCTTCCATATTTTCCTCAGAGCATCTCTAATGTACTGCTCCAATATACATTATTTCACATTTTCTTTGTTTTACCAACTTGTCTTTGACAATTGATGGCGTATTACATTCTTTTTAGTATCGAAATATATTTTGTATTCGATGGTAGGACAAAGCATACTGACAATTATTTATCACAGGTTCTGCAATCGCAGACCCGGATGTATTCAGACTTTTATGCAAATACTACGAGGGCATGTTTTTAGTTTTAAGTCGGGTCACAGGCGGAATTTGAGACTATATGTATCAAATCTGTGTGACTTTCTTTGTTCAAACAAACCTCTTAAGTCATAATGTGATCTTTTGTTTGTTTATATATATATATATATATATATATATATATATATAATTTATTAATTCATGAATCATTCATACAAAAAAAAAAAAACTACCAGTAAAAAGAATTCTCTTATTACTATATTTGTACAAAAACGCACAACCTTAAAATTTAAAATTCAAACTCAGCGTTGCGACCGCAGGTTCCAAAACAATAACACATTTCTCATAGCATTTTTTCGGATTACATCTCTATTTTCGTTGTCCTCTTATTACCGAGAAGTAAAAAACAAGAACAAATCTCTTTCCATACCTGAGGATGCCTGTAGGAACGAAAGCTTGTAAAAAATTAAAAAGACCTTATGCAACTGGAATTTATAAACAGGGATCATATCATTCATATACAGGTTCAGGGTTGGTGTATCTTATTGATATTGTTTGCGAAGATGTATTCTTACCATTTAAATCATTAACCTCTATATTTGTTTGTTTTTTTGGGGTTTTTTTTTTATATGAATGATTCATGAATTTATAATATATATATATATATATATATATATATATATATATATATATATATATATTAAAATTGATTTTTAAAAATAAATAATCATCGCAAAAACCGAAATTCCCATGTTTCAAAACTGAAATTAAACTTAAAATACAAAGTTCCGTTCCATTATCAAGCGATGCTAAGAATAACATTTTTAGAAATTGATTCACTTGATTCAATTTATAAGTCCATCCAAAAGTTTGATATTTTGAGATGATGGAGTTAAGGAAAATTTCATCTTTTTTATTTTAGGGGGTTACGGTTTAACTTATTTAGAAAACTCATGTATCTAATGTATTGTAGCTATCAAGTCGGTTAGGGTATCTGTCTATTGATACAAAGTTTCTTTTTCCAAGTAGAATATATATATATATATATATATATATATATATATAGGATTAATTGGAGTAAAGTTTTTTTCACATAGCTGACAGATCTTACCTTCAGCATCCCGACTTCAGAGTTTTGTAGTGTCTGTTCACTCTTCACGGCGTATCAGCCAATTACTGTTTATATTTTTACGATTTTTTTCCTTTTATGCACATTTAACACCGGTGTAAGTTTTCTTCTATATCCGTGTGCTCCCGTTTCTGCGTTTTTGCATCCGATCCCGTGCGTCCGTCTGTGCGGATATACGTCGTGATCATTTTGTCTTTTGCTTCGAATTCTTTTTATCTTTACACTTGTTCATTTAGCTTTTTTTCATTTTTTTTCCCGGCTATTGCTGACTTTGTTCCGACTCTAGATATGTGACTTATTTTATTTAGTTTTTTGCTAGTTATGTTTCGTTTTTTACGTTTTTATATATAAATCATTGATATTAATTCTTAAATGATAAATGTTGTGTATATATACATACAAACATATATATATATATATATATATATATATAGTTAGTTAGTAAAAAAGAACACGCTACCGCCCTTGTCTAAATGATTGGATTTTTCTGTATGCTTGGAAACAAAAATTATGAATGTATGTGCTTTTAAAATTCAGTAAATTTTAAGATAAGTTATTCCAAAATTCGCTTGAAAATGAAAGAGAACTAATAATTTGATATAATTGAATTTGAAGTTTTTGTTTTCTGATTTTGAAACATGGTAATTCCTGTGTAACGATGAAACCATATTTTAAATCAGTTAATTTATAATATTTATGCTCTGTAAATTTACATTGAGCACTGTTTTGTAAAAATAAAAAATATCAATAAGAACACCGGATTACATATCTTACCTTTCTTTTTTTTTTTACTATAATATATATATATATATATATATATATATATATATATATATATATATATATATATATATATATATATATATATATATATATATATATATAAATATATATACTTATATATGCAAATTTACATATATACATACAAATATATATTGTTTTATGAAAATGACCAATAATAGTGTGATTCTTTCCCTACCCTATATATATATATATATATATATATATATATATATATATATATATAAAATGATGAAAAATATATATATACGAACATATACTTGCACGTACGTATATATTTCATTCTCAGGTTTTGTAAAAACAGTGCTTAGTGTTAAATAACAGAGCTATTAAGCATATATTAATGGTTATACACTTATACGCTTATCCATACATGTATTCACGCGCGTATATAGGTATACATATGTGTACATATGTACACATAAATGTGCGTACACGGGTACATCGGCGGAAAGAGACTCTCTATTGATAATTACTTATAACTTTTGTTCATATAAGCATATTTGTATGAAACGAAATATAGTGTGAAATTTCATTGTTAATTTCTGTTTTTATTTCAGAGTGACAAGTGTTGCCCAGAATGGCACAACGCCTGACACTGCTCGATCCACCAGCATCCCGTTACGAAATGTGGCACTCTCTGGTACAGGTGAAGATATGTTGGTGTAGTGTTCACAGACCTTGTGCTTCAGTAGATGCAAAAAACATTGAAAATTGTTATTCCAAGCTGCTGAGCACGGGATCTGTGGTAGATGCTCGCAGAAGAGGTCGTTCTTTGACCATCCACGCTGAAAGAAAATATGCAAAAGGTACAGGAAATGATGAAGTCAGTCAATGATAAACCCAGACGATTACAATTGATTATTGGTGTCTATGTAGAACTTTAGGATTCTATTGTACTTCTGCCATTATCCTGTTCACAATGAAAACAGGTTTATGAAAATTGACCGATAATTAATAAAGATATCAACAATTTTTAATAGGGAGCTTCTTTCTACCTATCCTGTAACCTCGATCTTATCTTCGTTTTGAATATTTCTTCTCTTTTAGTCATGATGTTATTTTGTTTTAGTTTCCTCGAAAGAGAAAGGAAATAAAACCGGTCAGTTGCTTATTTTTTCATCTTTTTATTTTTCATCAGTTTTGCATCTTTAATTTTTTTCGCAGTAACTAATCAGTCGTTTTTAATGAAACTTGTATAAAAGAGGGATTGTTGCCAAATAGGCAATTATATATTGATATGTAAGCAAATATATGGATATAGATCCGACAGTATGAAGAAAAATATATACGGAAAAAAAAACAAACAAAAATCCTTATATGCAATTATGCTGTTTTAATGTTAATATGTAAACGTCGGACGTTTTGGTCTAATAAACCATCTTCAGGACATATTCATAAAATATAATTAACATTATCAATTCAACATGACAAAGACGACATATTAATATTAAAACAGCATAATTGCATATAAGGATTTTTGTTTGTTTGTTTTTTCCGTATATATTTTTCTTTCATACATTGATATATATATATATATATATATATATATATATATATATATATATATATATATATATATATATATAAGTATAGGATTGGTGTATACGGAATAAAATCCAATAACCAAAAATACTATTCTTAAAAGAGTGCTCAAAACAGAGTATATGATATATTTATTGGAAAATGATAACATAAACATGTTATAAAATCCCTACAAAAATAGCCATTTTGTTTCAACACTTCTGCTGTCTTCTCAAGTGATGGTGTTGAATGTAGAATAAAACTTTTTATTCTACTTTCAACACCATCACTTGAGAAGACACCAGACGTGATGAAACAAAATGGCTATTTTTGTAGTGATTTTATAACATGTTTATGTTATCATTTTCCAATAAATCGTATATATATATATATATATATATATATATATATATATATATATATATATATATATATATATGACAAAGTGAAAAAAGTGTACTTGTGACGCATTTCGTCCTTCAGGACTTCATCAGACTAAATTTGTTATGTTCACGACAGAGGGGTGATGGGAATTTTAGAATTTTGTCATCTTTTTTCATCCTTTATTTCCATCATTTTTTCCCCCATATTTTTTCAAAATACCGTTCACGATAATTATAATTTGCTTCTCCTCTTTCTTCCATTTAATGACTTATTTAATGAACAAACAAAAAAAATCAATTATTCGCTATTAAATAATTTTCTTTCGTTCGTCCAAAAAATAGCTTCACAACGCGTGGCGATAAAAAACGATACTTGAGTTTACACGACTCACTCGCATCCATACAAATTGATGACATTATAGATTTATAAGATATCTGAACATAACTGATTACCCAGCCTCGACTGTATTTAAACACTAACGCATAACATACTTCACAAGCTTGAGAAAATGAATGGTGGTACATGGTTTAGAAATAAAGAAAAGACAGAATTTATTTAAAGCTACAAGGGACAGGAAATTGTGGAGAGTCATGATCGCCTACGCCCTGAAGGATCATGGCACATAAAGAAGAAGAGACTAAATTTTTAAATTTCTAAATTTTTCGTATGAGTAACATTTTCAGTAAAACATTTATTTTTTAAAGTTCTTTTTCTCATTACGCCAAGTCCACTTACATTTTCGTACTCTGCCATTTTTGCTGCTTCTAAAAGGCATTTTCTTCCGAAAAAAAAATGTCTCCAAAATCACCCTCAGTCCTATAAATCGAAGGTCGGTCACGGGTGTTATAAGTTTGGGGTGAGTGTCAGTTCCCCATTTACATCCGATTCTGATCCTTTGAAAGTAAAATGTATGGCGGAACAAAATTAAATTAACAACGTTTTGAGAGAAGCTATTTATTCAGTTGGGATAAACTTGTCAAGATTACTAATAATGAGGATTTCAAATCTATAATACAGGTAAAAGGATTCAGCAGGGCGGTAAGCACTATCGTATATTTTCTTAACTTGCACATAAACCAAACCTTACTTTATTTCTATATCCAAAATTACATGTATTTAATTAAAAAATTAGTGTTCCATACTGATTTGTAATGAATTCATCACAATTAGTAAGACTTTCAGGCTGCAATAAGGTTCAGTTTCAGTAGTATTATGCACACTAACTTCTTTTTTAATTATTACATTCTAAACTCTGTTTGTCATACATGAAATTATGCATTTTTGGTTGGTTGCTGATCCAGCCGTCTAACGAAATAACTTCCTTAGTATATAAAAAGGGTTGACTTATTTCTGATTCTTTTTTCTTTCCAGATAATTTTTCTTTCAATATATTGTTACTCATAAGCCTAATGAAAATGGTTACAATGAAACAATGTCGAGTAATCTTATTGTATTAAAAACTGGGAAAAAGAACCATTTGCGATCAGAAATGGTTACTCTTTGACAGGAGTAATAGAGTAGGCTAGTGCTTAGATGCAAGTGAATCACCAAAACAATAGTCAAAACCTCCACTCCATTCTAAAAAGTTAATGGTTATTGTATGACGTCACTCAGCCATATGACGCGCGCGCGCACACACACACACACACACACACACATTTCCTAATAGCTACGTTTTTCATGTCTTTCCTTTCCTTTTCAGCTCTGTAAACATTATTATATTTTTCTCTCTTTTGTTAATTATTTATTACTTATATTAAAATGCAGGAAAATATCTCAGTAATATTAGCCCTTTCTTTTTTTAAAAAAATATTAATCTCGTTCTTTCAAAGAAGGTACTCATAATTCATTTTTGTCTTAAGGGAAAACAATAATAGCAACCTCGTATTGTAGAGAAATTGAGTGTATGTATAAAAAATTGAAAAAGGAACATCCTAGACTTGTGAATAAGGATGGTCCAATTTTGCTGCACGACAATGTATGGCCGCACGCTTCTCAATCAACTGTTCAAAAGCTGCATAGCCTGAATTATGAAATTTTGCCTCATCTTTTCATATTCACCTGATATCTTTTCTACTTATTATCACTTATTTAAGCATTTTGAGTTTTCATACACAATAAAACATTCTCCAATAAGGAAGATGTAATCGAAGCATTTGAAGTGTTTATCACATATATGGTTGAGAATTTTTTAAAAGATGGGATAAAGAATTTAGAGGGTCGTTGGAGAGGGAGGGCTTTGGAAGCCATCCAAATTAAATTACCTCCCTTGATTTCCAGGGGAAATAACTTTTATATTTTTTGTAAGAGTAACGTCCCTTGAACATAGTATTTTTATTTATTTATTTATTTATTTATAAATTATTTTAGTGTGATTGATAATTATGTCTTTTTTGGTGGGGTAGTGTTTTTTACAGTAAGTTTCACCCTGTACAAGGCCCATGGACCATTCAAAGGTAGAGGTTTACATTATAATTGGATATGAAGATAACGATTAACCCTAAACTTGAACAGGTTAATGATCGGGAAAACATCCTCTTGTGAGTCAGTTCCACAGAGCAGTTGTTCGTGGGAAAAAGCTGTTCGAGTGGAACTTTCTTCTCACCAATGGAACACGGAAGGAATGTGGATAGGTTTGCTCGAATGTAAGTGATATGGCGGTTCCTAGCCGTAAAGGTTAGTACTGGCGATACCAAGGAATATAGTTCGTCCGAGCACTTTCCATGGAAGTAACGATAGAGCGATGAGAAACTTGCCACATCCGGCCTGTGAGAGAAAGGTTGGTGGATAGAAAATAATTTATCACCCACAAGAACTCAGAGACGCATTTGGATTCTATCGATACTGGTGTAAGTCAAAAAAACTGAAGCCACTACATTAGTAACTCTGTTTTGCTATGTCCATTCAGGACATAGGCGATTGTGGCAGCACAAACTTCTCGCTTCTTTATTTGCTATGAGTTCTTTTGTTAGCGATTATTATTCTCTTAGACTGACTGCCACTCAAGGCTAGAAAGCCCTTTCTATTCCGTTATCTGGGATGGTGCGGGGGAAAATGGATTTGTGACTCCCATTCGTACGAAAGCAGAAACTCGAACTTGCTGATAAAAATTACGCTACCATTTCATCACCCGCACTTCTATGCTCACATCAGCGGGTATTCCTGAGCGATCACACATCTAGCCAGTGACCAGGCTCGATCGTACGGAAACCGGAGATTCAACGTGATATGGCCACAAGCCTTTTCAGTCTGGAATGCGGTCGGTAGGATACTTCTACAGTCTTCACTTTTAAGGGAACTTCGGCCCTCGGCCATGTGACGTCACTCGGCCACATGACGTCACTCAGTCATGTAACGCGCGCGCACACACACACTCACACATTTCCTAATAGCTACGTTTTTCATGTCTTTCCTTTTCAGCTGTGTAAACATTATTATATTTTTCTCTCTTTTGTTAATTATTTATTACTTATATTAAAATGCAGGAAAATATCTCAGTAATATTAGCCCTATATTTTTTTTAAAAAAGATTAATCTCGTATTGTAGACCTAACCCGCCATGTTACATCCACGGAATCAAACCACCTTTATTTCCTCCATGTTTTATTTGTAAGGAGGAAGTTCTAATCAAACGGCTAATTCCAAAGAACCACTACTCCCGTGTGGATGCTTCCCTGGACGCTACAAACTTAACCGCGTCAAGTCTAGGGTAAATCCTTACCTAATCTTTATCTCCTCATAGTCTTCATTTCCTATCCCATATTTCATCCAGTAGTCATCTACCTTGAGTTACTCCCGGGTCTATCAGTCATCGAGCTCATGATGATGATGATGAGCAAAATTTGGAACAGTAAAGAATCTTTTCAAAATTATAAACACAGTCTTTTGAAATAGTAAAGAGTTTCACATATCGTCCGGTTCGCACTCCTCCCCATTCTTTTGAACAGGAGTAGAGACTTAGCCCTTGTTTCTTGTTTAGGATTGAGTTTCTGGTTCCTTCTAAAGTCGACTTCGCTCTGTATTCTTAACGTTTAACCCTGTACCTTGAATGGCTCTTGTGGCTTGTATTGAGTGAACATTCGTAAGAAAAATATGAAAATACTTCGATTTAAACAGTTGTATGTAAACTCCACCCCAGTTATTTTCCTGTTAATTTGGTCAGTCAGTTCACCATGCGTGACACAGGTATAAGGATTCAGCAGGACGCCACGCATGGCGAATATTTGGTCAGTCAGTTCACCATGCGTGACACAGGTATAAGGATTCAGCAGGACGCCACGCATGGCGAATATTTGGTCAGTCAGTTCACCATGCGTGACACAGGTATAAGGATTCAGCAGGACGCCACGCATGGCGAATATTTGGTTAGTCAGATTGCCATGCGTGACACAGGTATAAGGATTCAGCAGGACGCCACGCATGGCGAATGTTTGGTTAGTCAGATTGCCATGCGTGATACACGCTTAGGCGATCATGTATCTTCAGATATATGACTGACGGGGCAGATTTTTTTTCCCGCAGTAGGCTGCCGTTTCTTTCTGCGGTAGACCAGTTGCCACCCAAAGGATAGAACCTGTCCTGCTATTTACTCATAGCTGGGGGGGGGAGAGAAGAAGATTCATACCTTTCCCAAGTGTATTAGCACAACAGTCAGTCAGTTATGTGCCATGCGTGATACACGCTTAGGCGATCATGTATCTTCAGATATATGACTGACGAGGCAGATTTTTTTCCCGCAGTAGGTTGTCATGTCTTTCTGCGATAGACCAGTTACCATCCAAGGCAACTGGTCTACTTTTCAATCACCCAGTTTATCCTGCTATTTACACATAGCCGGGGGGAGAAGAAGAGGATTCATACCTTTCCCAATGGTATTAGAACGTAAGCGAATGGAATCGACTGGAATTCGAACTCGGCTCTCTGATTCCTCAATCCAAGCTGTTATCCTTTACTCCACCGTGCAGCCTCGCGTTAATTTGGTACATAGTATAAAATTTACGTTAAAATGCAGAAACTTGGTTTGCCGTTAATGATGACTGCAGTGCTTTTCAAAAATTCAGATATTCAGGTATGGTTATATTAGATGTTTCCTTATAAGGAAACATTTGGCATTCACTGACCGAGCATTTACACTTACTACCGGTTGAAACTTATAAAATCCTTCTCTTCAAACATTTTTTCGGGAAAACATGTTTTCTCAAGTCCAGTAACTGTTATCGCGCTTTTATTATCAACGGGGGTTTTCCTTCCTCACATTTTATTTGAAATAGCGTGAAATGTCGACATTTGACTATGTCATTATTTTCTCTTCACGTGATATGTGTTCTCCATATTATGCTGTCGATAGTCCTCAAGTGATGTTATTTGTACAGTTCTTTGTCAGTGATTCTGTAGCGCCAGCCCAAATTTTTCAAAGAAGGATGATCCTTGCGAAGACCCTCAAGCTTCATTCGCTCAAAGACTTTTATCGACAAAGCGATTGTACAGGGGGGGGATTAAAAGTAACTCCCTCTATTATGTATGAATGGCTAGCCAGGTATCTGTACCCCTGTGACTATTTTCTTTGAAGTTGGTTAAAGAAGCGAGTCTGCTATACCAAAACAAGACTTTGGAAGAACTTGAAGGACGAATACAAGAAGTTATATCTTCTCTTCGATACCACAAGAGTTGACGCGATACCCGGGCAGCTCGAGAAAGGGGTAGCAAAATCTTGTGCCCATATGGAATTTTAAATAAAACCTCATACTAAACGCTTTCCTTTTATATCCATTTCTTGTAAAAATTATAGTTAATAAATAGATTATGAGTATTTCAAAATGGGGAGTTACTTTACAATCCCGCTGTATACAGCTGAGAGTTTAGATATTTCTCAACGGGTTTGACGTCATGTTTGACAGCCATATGAAAGTCTAGATCTGACGAGGGTATTTAAGAGTATTTGGTTAGCTGAAGGCTTCTTTTCAGGTTGTATCGATGATGGTAATGGTAATATTTGACGATATCCTTCAGGGAAACGTTCGGCATTCTTTGACCGAGCAGCCAGTACTGTTTTCGGTTGAAATTTATAAAATTCTTCCCTTAAAATTATTTTTTCAGGAAAACAGGTTTCTCAAGTCCAGTAGCTGATATTGCGCTTTGAAGTGTCGACGGGGTTTTCCTTCCTAACATTTTAGTTGAAATAGCGTGAAATGTCGACATCTTGATTATGTCATTATTTTCTTTTCGAGTGACATGTGTTATCCGTATGTTGTTGATGCTGTCGATAGTTCTCAAGTGATGTGGATTCTATTATTTGCTACAGTTTTTTGTTTGGAATTCTGTAGTACCAGTTCACAAGATTTCAAAGAAGGATGGTCTTTAACAAATCTACAGGCTTTACTCGCTAAACGTCATTTTTAACCATTGGTCTTAGGAAGCGAGTCGCGTATATTTCGATACTTCTGAATGATTTTTGTGTCATGCATTACATCAATATGAAAATCTCGATCTGACAAGACTATTTAAGAACGTTACTCTTGGTTTGAAGTTAATGTTTTGGTTTTGTAACAGATTGCTGAGTTGGGTGAAACTATCCCTAGCAGAACCTATTCTATGTTCAATTTCTTTTTTCTCTTATATTGTCAATTGTTATCTTCTGTATTCTTCATACTTGTTCTTTTTCTCATATTCTCTAGCATTCAATAACCTCTTGTGTCCTAGTGACTTTATCGCCTTGCTTGGGGTGAAATGACACAAAAAATTAAATTAGGTGATCCATACTCCGAGGTATTTAAATGTTTATTAATTCCAGATCCTGGATTTCTATGAAGGATTCCGG
Organism: Acanthosepion pharaonis; assembly: GCA_903632075.3. NCBI lineage: Eukaryota > Metazoa > Mollusca > Cephalopoda > Sepiida > Sepiidae > Acanthosepion > Acanthosepion pharaonis. The sequence continues at coordinate 1,612,061 of CAHIKZ030005495.1, read as the reverse complement.
ATAAAGGACATCACTGCTTTCATTCCAGTTCCAGATTCCTTGATTCTGTTTTTGGAAATTTTTTTATTTTGAATACGAGTTCTTGGAACACTTGGTAGAGAACGTTGATCTTTTCGTTCAAGATCAGTTTTATTCCAACTATGAATATCTATGTCATCAGCATACCGCCCTCTGCATATTGGCCTTGGGAGGGGAAGCAGGAACGCTCTTTTCTACAAGTATCAGTAGATTCATTTGGAATATCGAATGTTTATGAACCAAGAGTAAATATGAAAAAGCAAATCTTACACTTATATTAATATTTTCCCTCCAAAATATGTGATTTTGCTTTAAATTATGCAGTTTAAGTTTGAATTATGTAATTTTAAGTTTAAATTATGCAATTTCAATTTAAATTGTGTCATTTTAGTTTTAATTATGCAATTTAAGTTTAAATTGTGCAATTTAAGTTTAAATTATGTAATTTCAGTTTAAATTATATAAATTACGTTTAAATTATATAATTTTAGTTTAATTTGTACAAGTTAAGTTTAAATTATGTAATTCAAGTTTAAATTGTACAATTGAAGTTTAAATTGTGCAATTTAAGTTTAAATTATGCAATTTCAGATTATGCAAAATTAGTATAAATTATACAATTTCAGTGAAAATTAAATAACTTCAGTTTTAATTAGATAGCAAAGTGATGTAATTTTATTTTATTTTATTTATATTATTTTGTTTAAATTACTTTATACTATTTTATTTTAAAATATGTAATTCCACTTGAAATTATATGGTAAAATCAACACACACTAACTTCACTTAATATATATAGAATGTTTGAAAGTGATTTCAGTTTACCAGAAAAGATACAAAAAGAAATGTAAGGGAAATTCATTTAATTATTGATATTTTAGGGGAAAGAAATATGACAAAGGGGATAAAAGTTTCCGTGTGACATGTTTCATCCATTTATGTTGATGTGACAAAAGAGAGACGCTGAGACTTTTAAATTTAAAAATAATTTTTTAACATATTTTCGGTATATAATCTAGATGATTTCATTTAGACTGTTTTTTTCTTTTTGTTTCTGTTTCCATCACCTTTTTAATTAAATATCTGTTATGGGACCTTACCCATAATAATAATAATAATGGACTATTCCATACTTAATAAATACTGCACCTCAGGAGTAGGCAAGGAGTCAGTCAGTCAGTAGTTCAAGTGGAGTCAAGGGCCGAGTCAGAGGCAGTCCGAAACAGAGTCGCATTCAGACAATTACTGCAAGACATTGGAATAGTAATACTGGTCGAGATTACATTGTCCTCTCTACTAAACCTGATTGTTCATACTAACACTTCTACTTCTCTGTATATATTCCTGTTTGTAATATATCTGTGTTATTCCATACCTGTGTTCGAGTTCTTCTTTATTGGTTCTATCTTGGACCATCACCGTGATACAAGGAACCGGACCATAACAATATCACACGTTGCAATAATAGAAGATCTGCCAAGAAGTGGACATATCAAAAGAAAATTTATAATAAAAAAGGTGTAGGGTTAACAAAAAATATATATGGTAATATTAAAAGGCAACAACAATTAACAAGAACATCTAAACCAGTTTATCGGTCCTCTCTCATAGGAGCAAAGATCGAGAACCAACATTTCACACAATAACTAAAAAATGAAAACCTAATACAAATCTTATATGAAAGAAAATCTGCTGAACATATTATTAAAAAAAAAACAATCTGAACATATCCACTATGCTGAGCAAGCCTAATTCAGAGTTTCAATTGAAACTGTTGGAATCTGTGTATATTGTCCTACCAGCCATCTCTCTGTAAGCATAAGGCAATTAGCATATGTTATATTTTGTTTCATATAACACTTGCCTTGGGTTGCAATTCTTAGTCACTGTACAGATTTTCGGTCTTTACTCTGATGAAAGAGGACTTATAAAACAAATTAGCTGTTTTGTTTTGTTTTGAGTTTTTGTTAATTATCGTATCATTTTGATACCATTTTATGGTAATATATTTTTGTTACCCCAACTAGTTTTGTTTGAATTTTCTGTCAATATGTCCGTTTATCTGTCTATATCTCTGAGATGAGGCATTATGATTATTTACATTATTCAAATTGTTATCCTTGTTGTCATTGTCATATTCACGTTTCAGTCGTGGTACGCTCCGGCCTTCTTCACTGGACTGTCCACCGGAATAGATTGTTCTAATTCCATGAATCTTCCAACTTTTAACTCAACTCTTCAACTATTTTGGTTCACCATTACTGTAGCCTGGTATTGAACTCACAATTCTTTGGGTCTAGTCATTGGATCTAACCAACGCCCTTATCCACTAGGCCATATGTCCTCCGTATAATGTCAATAATGTAAATGTCCGTTTATAAAAATAAATAAAATTTTGCACAAAAATGTTTTGGAAAAATGTTTTAAATATTATTTATCTAAAATATAATAGGTTTCATTTCCAACAAATGGGAGGCAAATTTTTTACGCCTAAAGTTTTACGCCTAAAACAAAAGTTTGAAACGCTGTTTTTAACTTCTTCGTTTCTGAATGTTTTGCCACGTTTGAAATGTTTTTAGTGAGGAAAAGAAATTAAAATCTGTAGGTGCTAAATCTGTTGTGTATGGCGATTGAAGAAAAAAACATCCTAATGATCTTATTTTTTTGGGGGGAGGGGGGTCTTTTTAAAAGTGTCCCCTTGCATTGCCACGATGGAAAATATAATACCTATTCTTGTTTACCAAGTTTACCTGTTCAAGTTGCCAGCAATTAACAAAGACAGTGATGATCCTTCCAGGTTCCAGTAGATCACAATGGATAACACATCTCATATTCCATCAGAAAGATAGCAAAAACTTTTGCGGATAGAGATCTCAATTGGGTGTAAGAAAGAATTTAAAAATCTGTCCGATGAGTGAAATAGTTGAAGTTGGTGTTCGAGCGCAGATAAAGGTTGTGTTAAGACAATCACACAACAAACGGAAAAGTGTACGAGTTTAAATCACGTTGGAGCGTTCTTAAATTTAAGGCATTTAAAGTGCTTACTTAACACCCGAAGCGCTATTTGCAATAAAAAGCAAGAGAAATAAAATGAAAGAAATACTAGTCCAAAATTAATAATAATTGACAATACTACATCTAAGAAATTTGAATCCTATTAATACTACTAGTAATAAAGCATATTTAAGTAAGCAGGGAATAAGCAGATGAGAAAATAAAGAATAAGCCTTGAATAAAAAAGCAAGAGAAATAAGATGAAAGAAATACTAGTCCAAAATGAATAATAATTGACAAAATGAATAATAATTGACAATTCATCTAGTAAAGAAAAGTTTGAAATAAAAAGCTAAGATTAAAATGAATACTACAATGCTATCTAATAAAAAATAAATATTTAAGTAAGCAGGACAGATGAGAAATAAAGAATAAGCCTTGAATAAAAAGCAAGAGAAATAAGATGAAAAAAAATACTAGTCCAAAATGAATAATAATTGACAATGCTTCATCTAAGAAATTTGAATCCTATTAATACTACTAGTAATAAAGCATATTTAAGTAAAGGCAGGGCAGATGAGAAATAAAAGAATAAGCCTTGAATAAAAAGAAGAGAAATAAGATGAAAATAATTGAAATACTAGTCCAAAATGAATAATAATTGACAATGCTTCATCTAAGAAATTTGAATCCTATTAATACTACTAGTAATAAAGCATATTTAAGTAAGCAGGGCAGATGAGAAATAAAGAATAAGCCTTGAATAAAAAGCAAGAGAAATAAGATGAAAGAAATACTAGTCCAAAATGAATAATAATTGACAATACTTCATCTAGTGAATTCTTAAGCTCTTACATTTTATATTAATTGTCCGTAAAAATCAATATGAATGAAAAGCAAGTCAAAAATGAATTATTAACAGTTATTGAGCGATGAAGTGTAACTGGATTGATGTTGAGTTGTGTTACATGTATTAGTCGTTGATAGAGGATTCCTTTTCTCTTTTTTATACTGAAAATGAAATGAATAAAACGTACAACAATAACATAAAACAATCAAACTTTGAAACACGTGTTGTAGTTAATGCCAAGAATGTGTATTTTTCTTTTCGTAACGTTATTTACAATACTGATTTTGTATGTGTTAACTGTTCTCAGGGACATTATCTCTTTTTATTTCTTTAAAATTTTGGGCTTACTTTTTTATAATTGCTCCGAAAATTTCATGGTTAAGGGCAGCATTTGAAATCGTCAAATCTGGATTTTCACGGAGCGAAGAAGATACGTCTGTGTTTTTCTTTTTACTACTGCTACTTTTGCTTGTGGTGGAAAGGTCACTTTTATAATGAAGTTTCAGATCTCTATTTCTAGGATGATGAAATATCATCATTATGAATCATTACTGGTGGAGAGGCTGTTTTTAGAATGATGAAATTTCAGATCTTTACTTTTAGAATGAAGAAATATCATCACCAATTTCATGAATTATAACAGAAGCATGTCTTGAAGGAGATGAATTATTAAAGTAACTTGTCCTTCAGCTAGACACCATTATCAAAAGTCATCCTTCTTTTTTATGAAATCAGTTTTTTTTTTTTGTTTTCTTTTTTTTCACATGACACCAAAAATTTAACCATGGAATCTGCCAAATTACTGCTGGAAAATCTAGAGATACTTGGTTAAAAAAAAAAAATGCTGCTGTAACCGATCAAGAGTTAAGAGTTAAGAAAAAAAATTTTGTCTGAATTTCTGGGATGAGGAGTTATCATTATTTACACGCGGACTAATGTCCTCATCTACCGTTGTTATAACATTCTGGCTGTTGAGCTCCACAGCCTTTTTCAGTAGTCTGTCAATTCAGGTAAACTTCAGGGAATTTCAAACTGAACCCTTTATTTAATCTACAGGGAGCAGACTGTTCTCATTCCACTATCCATGTTTAGGGATATGTTATCTTGTTCTTTTTAAGCATTGCTTAGTTTATTGCTTGCCCTGTTTCCAGCAAATGATCCCACAATTTGATTGATTCATTTTTTTATATGACTTATCAACATTTTGCAAGTTATTTAAAGCCAGGGAATATTTTTAGATGGTAAGAATTTTTTTTTTTTAGATAAAAATGATTTATTGATACATGTTTTGGATGTGACGTTGAGGCAACAGATAATAGGTCAAAATTGCAAATCTGAGAGTAGGGTTCCAATTCCAGTTTGTTATTCACTTACGTGCAAATAACCTTGGGGAAAAATAGAAATCCACCTCTTCTCTCCCACAGCTATGGGTTAACTATTAGAGCTTCTATTAGTAGATTATTATTATCTCAAAGAAAAAAATTCTTATAAGAAATTTTTTCTAAAAAATCAGATTTTTTTTCTAAAAAAAATTCTTATAAGAATTTTTTTAAATAATCTGCTTTAAATAACCTGCAAAGGGTTGATAAGCCGAAGAAAACAAATCGATCAATGAATGAAAATTGCCAGATTTAAATTTAGAGATTCCATAGAATCAAATGATTTTGACCAGGGCTTTTTTATGCATTCCACAACGTCTCATAAAATTCTGAAGTCTTGATAGTTTTGTGGGCATATATTTAACGTCTTAGTTCTGGCATGTGGTATTTATATCTACACTGTGTCTACTGGTCGGATTACTTGAGCAAAGCTTATGTTCATTTGTTCAATTGTTTTCTTCTTCAGTACGTCTGTTATTTTCATTGGCTGGTGGTCTAGTCTGTTTTCTCTCCATGGAGTAAAGCTTTCTGGTGTTTCATCTGATTGAATCAATGTATCATAGTAACAACATTTCGTTGTCATTGTAGAAAAAAAAAAAAGAAAAAAGAGATTGGTTTTCAACAAAACTGATATTCAGTCAATTTTTATTTTTATACATTAGTTTGTTTTGTATATTTTTTGTTTGTGTGTTCGTCTGTTCAATTGTGCCTTTTTTCATAATGTCTTTTTTTTTTGTATTTTTTTGTAATAAGTCACTTTTTGTCTTTAAAAAAAAATTTTTTTTGATGAGACATAAATAGATATATCCACCCGTCCCACCTTAACAACAAAAAAGAAAATATATTATTTTTTTATTGCGTCCGTGTCTGTCTTGAAATAATCTATCCTTCATATTTATCATTATTTTCATTTTTTCGTCTTTTTACCCTACTTAAGGATAAAATCTCAGAAATAATAATAGTAATAATTAAAAGCCATAATGATGTGGGGGTGAAAAATGCAATAACAATAAAAATTTGAATAAAATAAATAAAATCGAAAAAAATAAAAAGCAAAAAAACAACAACAACAAACACGTAAAAAAAGTGGTGGGTGGTGGGTGGTGGGTAGACAGGTGGTCGGGGCTGCTACTAGTAAATAGAATCTAAAAAAAGAAAAGATCTCGTCAGCAGGAATCACAGGGGTTGGGCAGAGGGAAGCCATTGATCAAATCGGTTTAAACAATAACTTAGAATTTCAAAACTAAAAAAAAATTCCGATGGAACCAAATTCCATGTCTGTCTTGCCCGAATACCAAGTGAAAAGTCAGGTTACAGTTGTTAAACTAAAGCCAACACTAGACAATATTTGCCATTCTCACAACAAATCAAAAACCAGGACATCGCTAAAGGAAGTCTGTGAGGACAAACTAAATTCGCAAAAAAAAAATCATGTGAGTATTTGTCTTTTAATAGACAGCAATGTTGAGAGAATATGAAAAGAAGAAGGATCAATTATTAAGAATCGGAAGTGGATTTTACAAGACCACAAATGATTACGGTGGATACAGATTGTGAGGTAATAAATAAATAATAAATAAATAAAAATGACAACACAAAAAAGACAAATTTCTTTACAAGATGAGCCAAGCCACACCACTCTTTAAAGTTTATGGGTTGGTAAAAAATAAGTGTTGAGGGTTATTTTTTTAAAATAATTTTCTTTTTAAATTTAATTTTATATATACAATAATGGAGGAAAAAAGAAGCAAAGAAAAATATAGGACGTGAGTACTGTAGATTTTACAAGCACAAAAATGAACTGGGATAAGAAGTCATGGCTTAGGACCCATCATTATCTCCACTAGCTTTTGCTGTGTCAAACCACATTGATTTTCTCCCCAGAAAAGGGGCCCCACTTAAGTGAAACTTTTATTAAGTGTAATAATTTTTATTATTCCCACTATAGGTTTCGCTGTGTCAAACCTATTTTAATTTCTCTAGATAAGCAAGACCCTGCTTAATTTCGGATTTTCGTTGAAACAATTTATTATTTTTTCTTGGTTTTTGTATAATAGATCTCTTTAATTTTTCAAATTAAGTGGGATTTTCCTTAAGTGCAGAGAGGGACTTTAGAAGATTTTGCTGGATTCAATTTTGAGGTTAGAGTGAAACCAAAAAAAAAAAAAAAAAGTAAAACGTCCCTACTCAAACAATCCCATTTTCTATCACAGTCAAACCTCACGGGGGAGTGAAGTATAAATTAAACAATAAAAATATTCTGTAAAATATAAATCTGCTTCACTGATATAATGAAATGATGCTTTTTTTTTTTTTTGTATTTTCTACCCTTTTTAACTAAGTCTCTCGTCATCCTAATCTAATCCTAATCTTGTTTGAAGACTTAGAATTTTCAAGAAATCCCCCCCCACACACCGAAAAAAAATATCATAAAAGATGTAACTCTAAACAAATTTGGTTTCATTACACGATGTTTCCTTAGATACTTTTAGCTACGGGCCATTAAAACCATCTGGCTATATCACATCAACGAGTGCATTTTCATGTATTCTAATACTTGATAAGTGGAATTTCCTCTCACTTCAGTCCAAGCTATAAGTATATATTAGTGAATATACGTAATATCCAATTTCAATAGTACAGCTCAGAGTTTCATGCGGTATTGCAATCTTCAGGTGCTGAGTATATTCTAACCGTAATGAGGTTCGTTTTAACAGTCAGAATAAAACTCAGCACCTGAAGATTGCAACACCGCATGAAACACTGACTTGTGCTATCGACGTTGTATTATATATATATATATATATATATATATATATATATATATATATATATATATATATATATAGTTAAACCTAGAGACAATCCTACCAAGATTTCACCTAAGCGGATCGTCAGCCTTCAAAGCCAGCCTTCCCTGACGATCCGCTTAAGTGAAACCGTGGTAGGTTGTCTGGCTCTCTAGGTTTAACGAGGTCTGCTCTACTTATTGTATTGAGCCCTTTATTTAGTTAATTTGCTTACACGTATTGGGTTTTTTTTTTTCTTTGGGCTTTGGACTTGCATGCTAGACGATTACTTTCGGTTAACGTACATGTTCTTGTCTATTTCATTTTTATACGTTTTTTCCCCTTTGGTATTGGTTTGATTATTTGCTAATCAAGACACCTAAGGTTTTCGAGCAGTATAATTTCTTATACTTATAAGATTATTACTATATATATATATATATATATATATATATATATATATATATATATATATATATATATATATATATATATATATATATATATATATGGAGAACCTCTTAAGTGGGACATTGGCTAAGTTGGATAGCTTTTCATTCCCTCCTCAAGTCCCGAATGTCCAAACGTTTTGACCATATTGAACCTTGAACGATGTTATCTTGTGAACAAGAAAGAAAAGTACAAACGTATCACTTGTCTGTAGTATTTTACAAAAGTTGTATTAACAAAAAGGATTGCTGCCTATATGCACAATATACACAGCATTCACACTCGTAAAATGAAGGTTGATTTTTAACTAATTGTTATGGTAATAGGAGGCATGGTGGAGCAATGGATAGTATTTTAAATTGAGGAATCGGGGCGCCGAGTTCGAATTCCAGTCGAATCCATTACATTCACTTATGTGCTAATACCCTTGGGAAGAAAATCTGATATATGATCGCCTAAGCGTGTATCACACATGACACATAACTGACTGGCGTGCTAATACTCTTGGGAAAGGTATGAATCCTCTTCTTCTCCCCCCCAGCTATGGTTAAATAGCAGGACAGACTGGGTTCTATAGCCTTGGATGGCAACTGGTCCACCACAGAAAGAAATGGTAACCTACTGCGGGAAAAAACTCTGCCTCATCAGTCATGTATCGAAAGATACATGATCGCCTAAGCGCTTATATCACATGACACATAACTGACTGAATAATGATTGAAAAATAAAAAGTTAAAATAATTAAACACACACAAAAAATATAAGGAAATAATTTCAAGAGAATAGAAAATTTACATATATACCAAATGTTTGTGGAGGCTCGATGAAGTAATGGATAGTGGCTCGGACTTAGGAAGCGGAAAGCCAAGATCGAACTCCAGTCGAGTTCATTGCATTCACTTGCATGCTAATACCCTTGGAAAAGGTATGAATCCATCTCTTCTCATTCTAGCTATAGTTAAAATAGCATGGGTCTATAGCCTTGGCTGGAAACCAGTCTAGGAGAAGGACAGCTCTGAATTCAAGACCTCCAATGATGGGTTAAATAGCTACACCAACCCGCAATTGTATAAGCGTGCTGAGTATGGGTACTCCTCTGAAGGTGTGCTCATTCAGGAAGGGGGGTCCTCCAAGGTGTGAGAAGGCCCTGGTACTGGATTTGGTCCAATTATCATTCATCGCTAGCAACTTTTTTTCTTTTCTTTTTTCTTTTGTATCAAATGTTTCAATTTTACCACCTGTCTAACGAAAAACATCATATAAATTTCTTTTTTTAAGCACTATGGGAAAATAATTATCTGTAGTAAGTGAAAAATAAAATTTTAAATTTAACATCATTCTTTCTCAGGTGCGTTTTCTTTTTAAATTTTTCAGGTAAAGACTAAGAATCTATAGCAGTGATTTTTATAAACATTTATTTCCAAAATGATTAAAAAAAAAAAACTATATTTGGGAAAATGAATTACTTTTTCCCGCATCTTTTTTCTTGGCCATTCTTCTCAGCTTCTGACCATTAACAACAGAACTTTCCACGTGGTCATTTCATCCCATATATAGCAGATATTTTGACATGAGCCTTGACTTTATGACCAAATACATTAATAAACCTAGGGTTGAGTTTTCAAGAAGTAATTTTGGGGGCTTTATTTTATTCATATAATGGATTATCTAGTGACATAAGTAAAATCAACAAATTTATATATATATATATATATATATTCACCGATGTAAGACCCAAGAGCCACTCAAGGTAGAGGGTTACTGTGTTGACTTATATTTGAGTATAGAGCTGAAGTAGAATTTAGAAGGGACCAGAAAGCCAGTCCTAAACAGGAAATAATGGATAAACATCTACTCCTGTTGAAAAGAGGAGGAATGTGAACCGAACAATAGGCAAACCTATCTACTCTTATCAAATACTAGCAGGAGAGCCCGGCGTTGCCCGGGGATGTAACAGTAAGAGTTAGATCAAGTATCGACCATCATAAAGACTGAAAAATAAAATTGACAAAGATTATTGTTTAAGGTTGACGGACACGCATGTCTTAATTAGTTTTTTTTTTTTTTTACGAATTGGTCAAACCCAAACTCAAACAAAAACATTGTTTTCAATCGTTATGAGTCTACCGATTGAACAGAATTTTATTATAAACACTTGTCTTGTAAATGGAATTTTTAAAGCATTCTGGATGTAAAAATAAAGAAAAAAAGTGTGCAAGACAATAAGAAACACTACCTGCCAAAAAAAAGTGAAGTTTTGTTGAAATCGGTTGAAAAATGTAGGAAATCCGATCCCATATATAAACGAACACACACACAAACAACCTGGGTTTTATAATAAGTATAACTCGATATGAGCTGTCCCCCTTTCATTCTGGCGACAGAATCGTTTTATCGTGTTTTCAAATTGATTTCGTGCCAAAACAATTGTGTTTTTCCAATTTTCGGCGCTGTCAGAACCACCGCAAGGTAATTTTACGCAGTCCTGTGAAGTTTTGTCGAAATGGGTTGAAAAATGTAGGAAATCCGATCCAATATATAAACGTACAGACACACACACACACACAATCTGCGTTTTATAATAAGTAATATATATATATATATAAAGAAAGAACAGTAAGATATATAATCCGGTGTTCTTATAGGTATTTTTATTTTTGAAACATGGTTAGAACTGTGTAGCGGAAAAAACCATATTTTAAATCAATTAATTTATATATATATATATATATATGTGTGTGTGTGTGTGTGTGTGTGTGTGTGTGTGTGTGTGTGATAAAAATATAGTTTTAAGCTTTTATATATTTATGGATAAAAGTGCTCAATATCAGAGATAGGGTATACATAAATATAAAAGTGGAGAATGAGTTGCAGCAGGTTGTTGTTTATTTCAGTGTCCACTTATATAAGACATTAGTTTCATTTCATCTTCAAGCAAAATTCGCTTGAGGATGAAATGGAACTAATGTCTTTAATTTAATTACAAAATTAAATTCGAAGCTTTTAGCTTCCACTTTGAAACATGGTTAGAACTTTGTAGCGAAAAACCATATTTTAAATCAGTTAATTTATAATATTAATGCTCTGTAAATTTACATTGAGCACTATTTTTAAAAATAAAAATATCTATAACACCGGATTATATATGTTACTGTTCTTTATATATATATATATATATATATATATATATATATATATATATATATATATATATATATATAGGAAAATGTGACATACAAATTTTTATATATCAAGAACAATTTTAGGGAAGATTATGACAAAGTGAAAAAGATTTTCATGTGATACATTTCGTCTTCAAGTTTTCATCAAACAAAAGTGATATGTATGTTGATGCTACTACGCATGCGCATGAAGGACAGGGGGATACTAGTAATTTTAAATATATATTAAGTTTTTTTTTTATTTCATTTAGATTCTTTTTCTTTTTGTTAAGTTTCCATCATAATTGTTATTAAATATCGTCACACATTGTGATAATAGAAGATCTGCCAAGAAATGTCAATTGCTATAAGAATCTTGGCATAAATTTAATGCGGATGAACTTGCGACTAAAATGATGGAAACATGCAGATGATCTGGCGATTAAAATGATGCAAAAAGAAATTAAATGAAATCAGCTAGACTATACACCGAAAACTGGTTATCCATTTTCGATTCTCACCTGTCGGAGTGCAGTTGAAATGCACTCAAACCAAGTTGCATCTTTGTAGTGAGTAAAATGGTTTTGTCTATATGATAAAATTATAATATATATATATATATATATATATATATATAGTATGTTCATATAGTACGTTCATCCACAGCACTATCCCCAAACGCTTGACATATGCGGCGACTTGATGCAGCTGCTGATAAGCCCACTTTGAAGACGTAAAGCAAACAGCCCCGAACGAGATCTTTAGACACTTCCATCCTTCTCACAGCTGTCCGGCTTATAACTGATGGCCGGGAACGGTGCGCATGTTTTTATAACGTCTGATGTTCCTACTTCCGGCTGTTCGAATTTGAAAACAATTGCTACACGCATTTCGTATATATTTCAACTTCATTCAATGACTAATCAAAAAACGGACAGAACTTTTTTGGTTACCTTGTATATAACACTATAAATTATAAATTAATTAAATATTTATATATATAACACTATTATATAAATTACATAATAATTAAATCATAATTAATTAATATATACAGGGTGCGGCTTGTATTTGAGGACATTCAGATTTAAGATTAATACTGCTTCCCACCAACTTCTCATGCTTTTATTTTTCAGAAATCAAGAATGGCAAACCCTATGATAACAAATGAAATGAAAAGGCATGCTGTGATTGTGGTATTCAAGGCTGATCATAGCGATTTGGATATTGCACGTTTCCTCAGAGTTGCAAGATCGTTTGTCCACAAGATACGAAAAGAGAAGACGCTGACAGTTCCTCAATGTCTGTATCAAAATGTAAAAGACATCCTGCACGTTCTGATAAAGTGAGACCATCCGAATTTATTCAGGAAGTCAAGCAGACAATTGATGAAAACCAAGGTCAATCAATGAGGTCAGTCGTCAAAGAGCTGCCTGTGTCTGAAAAAAATATTCAGAAGTCCTACGTGATAAGAGGTCGATTTATGTCTGAAAAAACAAAAGAAAACGGTTTAAACAGATCCAAAAAGGCTTTTAAACAAACTTAAAAATCCTTCAGAAGCTGGTGTGATTTGTTTTTTCTCAGATGAGAAAAATTTTGATCAAGATGAAAAACTTAACAGAAGAAATGACAGATGGCTTTGTTCAGATCCTTCTGAGGTACCAAGAGTGATGCGCACAAAATTTCCTTCAAGTGTTATGGTATTGGGTGTTGTTAGCAATGAAGGACATGTTATCCAACCACACTTTTTTCCACAAGGTCTTAGAGTAAATGCTGCTGCTTATATTGAGGTTCTAGAAACAGTTGTCAAGCCCTGGATTGACAACATATGCAACGGCAGGCCTTACATATTCCAACAAGACTCGGTTCCATCCCACAAGGCTCTACGAACACAAAAATGGATGGCTGACCATTTGTACGACCACATCACACCACACCCAACATTTGGCCTCCTAACTCTCCAAATCTCAATCCACTAGACTATTATGTGCGGAGCGTTGTTGAGAAGGAGCTTAATAAACAGCCTCATAACACCAAAGACACTTTTAAAGCTGCAATAGTTCGAGTAATGTCTGTCATAAATAAGGACAATTTAATAAGAGCTTGCAGCCAATTTCGACCTCGTGTAGAGGCAGTTATTGATGCCTTTTGGTGGTTTTATTGAATAAAATTAAATAATAGTTAGCTAAATTTCATGTTTACTTGTTTGTAATCAAATATAATTATATTCATTTGTTCACCAATTTTTTACTAATCCATAAAATCTGTTCTCAAATACCAGCTGCACACTGTATATATACCACTATTATATAAATTATATAATTAAATTATAATCAAATATATATATGTGTGTGTGTGTATAAATTATAATTAAATATATATATATATATATATATATATATATATATATATACTCTATTATATAAATTATATTATAATTAAATTATATATATATATATATATATATATATATATATATATATATATATATATATATACACACCTACAGGGGATGCAGAAGTAGACATACTGTAATGAAACAATGTGCACAAAATGCATTATGTTGATTACCTACTTTTATGTAATGTATTGATTTATCTACTGTATTCCTACTTTTGCAACCTTCAGTGTTTATATATATATATATATATATATATATATATATATAGGTATTGGCCAACTACTGCAATATTTTTTTTATTCGCGACCGATAATTATTCATTGAAAAAAGACATAAAACAGTTGAAACCTAACCTAAACAAAATCAACTATGTAATCTCCACAAATATCCTTAAATGTCTATAATTGGTAACAGAAGCCATTGGTTTATACCAACGGCTTCCCATATTTAATACTTCTCGAATTCACTCTCGCGTGGTCATGTGTGACGTCATGAGCTGCGGTGCGATTTTCGCTTCCAGGGTCTTATATGCACGTGTTTATCGTTGCTTGGAAATCATCCATGTAAACAGAAATAGACTATCATTACTGTCTTGTCCGTATATTGCTTAATATATTGTACAGTAATTGTCATCTTTGATAATGGCTTATGTAAGCCGAAAGCTTAGATTGGATTAAAAAATATGTATCAATATTGTGATTTTCTTTCTTCATTTAATGATAATGTTATTAAGCTTATCAGACGTTATGAAAAGAATTTACATAAAATAGACAACATTTTCTATATTATTTAATGAAACATGTATGAATATATATATATATGTGTGTGTAGGTGTTGGGCATGAAAAAATATACATACATATACGCAAATATATTTGCATGTACATATAAATATATTTTTCCCTCAGGTGTTATAAATACAGTGTCCAATGTTATGAGACAGAACTATAAGTATATATTAGTGAATATACATAATATCCAATGGCGATAGCACAACCAACTCAGAGTTTCATGTGGTGTTGCAATCTTCTGGTGCTGAATATAACACAAAATAGTTTTTTTCCAAATCATTACCATTTTTTGACGAAATGAATTTAAAGATTAAGTTTAGGTTCAAAATTGTAGCATTGGAATTTAAATCCTGTAATCAATGAATCTTATAGCACTGCCTTATAAAATTTATAATTTAATGACGCTTCACAAATTTTACATGGACAAAATGCATGGTACAAGGACAATATTATTAAATCATTGTGCCATCAAATAAGACCTTCATTTACTTCAAAGGGAAATTTTATTGAACAATTTAGCTATATTATGATGTAATATGTTATACGGTGCTGTAGTTTTAGTGTGATTTTCTATAAACGATGCAAATTTAAAACATTTTATCTTGTAATTTGTGCCCAGCAGTATTGTGGTGTTATATAAACTTTTATCTATGTTTTGTTTTTTTTTTAATTATAATCTAACAAAAGATCTAACAAATCTTATTCATTGAGTTGCCTTTTTTGTAATCTTTTACATTTTTTTTTTATTGAATACAGTAAAAAAAGTTGCATATTTTGCTTGTGGTGATTCATAATTGTTGTAACCTAGGGGGGGGGTTACTGAATAGAATAATCCCACGAGGGTTGGTAATCAACAATAATACTGAAGACAAGAACAACACATATAAGATCCTCCAGCGATAAGATCCGCCAGTGGCGTGTAGAAGAAATAATCAACTGCTAGAAGTGAGTCAAGTGAATTCCACAATGAATCTCCAACTGCAGACCAACATACAGTATTTACTACTGTAAATATGTGAACGGGGACAGGTATGCTACAACAATAATAAAAATTCTGGATTAAATATATTTTCTATTCAATATCTAATACAAAAGATATTAGCTTTATTTGGATTTATTCTTGAAATAGTAATTATGAAGTCAGTTTGTAAGCAAAAACCTGCAGAAATTAGGTACATTTTTTCGGACGATCTTTAAAACTAAATGCTCAAAAATTGATTAAAGCTATTAATGGAATTTTTGGTAGACGTACTAGCACATCAAACCACAGCTTGTGCATCAAGTGCAATGTTGATTTTCTTTAAAAACAAAACAAAACAACCAGTCCTAATGCACACGTTGCATTATAACAATGCTGATTAGTCAAAATACCAGGACAGCAACTACAACAATATTTTCTTTTCAAGACCGACCAATAATTATTTATTGAAAAAAAATTGAACAAAGTAACTATAGACCAGTGGTTCTCAACCTTTTTTTTTACCCATGGACCCCTTTCCCCTTCTTTTTATCTTGGTGGACCCCTTCATAGCTATTGGACATAAGAACAATTTTCTATTCTTCACTAATATAAATTTTAAGGTTTTAATTATCAAAGAAATAGTATACGATTAAGCTTTATTTTTAAATGAAAACTAATTTAATACAAATAAAATATTCTACTATAATTATAATAATAATTATTATTACTATTTTTAATTAACACAACAATTGTGTTTTGCCTGTGGACCCCCGGAAATATTACATGGACCCCTAGGGTCCATGTAGACCCCGGTTGAGAACCACTGCTATAGACAAAATGTATTTTTTTTCTTTTGCTATCCTGTAATTGTCTTAAACATTTACATTAGGAACTTATTTGACAGCAATAATAATACTTTGATTTTGCATTTCAAGTGTTCTTTAATACGAAATCCTAGGCAGGTAGTTTGTTTCAGACGCATGTGTTGAGGGATAAAATAGCCTTCATATCCACATATTATCCAGATTATTTTTTATATTTCATCCAATATAAGGCAGGAGAGACATTCAAGGTAGCAGTTTACTGTTAAAATGTTAATGAACGAGGAGTACGATATGACAAATGAGGAGGTAGGAGGTTAATATTATGAGCATAAGGAGAATAGATAACAAATAATGATTGGCTTGAAGAGGTTAGGATTGAAGTATTCAGAGAATCACTCATGCGTGGGAAGATGTCCTACGAAGAATGTAGCTCATCTTATGTAGCTTAGATGTAAAGGTCTCAACAGGTGGCATGAAAAGATGTAGTTCATCAGAACTGTAGAATAACAATAATAAACAGCACTTACTGGCGTAAAGATCCCAGCTAGCGTCCAGCTGGCAGACAAAAATAAAGCAGGTTGTAACTTAATACAAACCCTGCAAACTAACTGATGAATCAAGCTGGTATTTATATAGAAATACCTCCACTCAGGTACCAGCAGCCAATCATAGCCCAAGCAATGGACTATCCCACAATGAGATGCTCCATCGCACCATAAATAGCTCTCTTTCTAAAGGTTGAATTATTATTCACTCAGCTTGCTCCACAACTGAGTGTTTATCTCGACCACATGATTTTTCTACAAGAACATTTGCCATGGAAATAGCGATAGAGTAGAGAGAGGTTTCGCTGTAAAGGTCTGAACTGGTGGAACTAAAGAATGTAGCTTATCAGGACATTTGCCATGGAAATAGTGACAGACTCAATATACACTTGCAACATCGTATCTGAAGGAAATTATTTTCGTCAGGAAATATTTGTATCAGGAAATTATTTATCTTATTATCTTCTGTGGAAAATATTATTTTTAGAGATGAACGCTTTAATCTACTTTGCCTCTGTATCTTTCCCTACATGAGAAATGCCGTGACTTTTTCACAACTTTCACACTTCTCATTTGTGGAACTCTCTTCTGCTTTCTTTCTTTCCACTGAACTTTAACCTTCAAAAATTTAAATGTAATATCAATTGTTACCTTCTGCCATTTTAATTCCTGTTCTTTTGTTCTCGCTACATACTGATGTAAGGGTGACGTACTGGATAACGGCCCAGAAAGAAAAATTGGAAAACTGGCTTTGAATTCCAGTTACATTTGCTTTCTTTTGGAAAGGTATGAATCTCTCTCCTTCACTTATGGGTTAAATAGTAGGAATTGTATATGGAAATACCATTATCTCCCAAAAATGGTTAATGCAATATTATCTTGTCAAAAAATAAATAAATAAATAAATAAAATAAAAATAAATAATTAGTCTTACATTATAAAATATATTTTAGCTGTAAAGAATCCAGAATAGGTTGTCGTCCTGGGTATAATGATAAACTACATCTGCGTCCTGGGTAAGATGATAAACTACGTCCAACAGCAAGACCTCTGATCAGGAGGTTTTTAGGAACATGGAACCACCTCTTAATTGCTGGTGTTCCCAGGTTCACCCTGACCCGGAGTGGTAGCACCTGTTAGTGTCCCAGCTATGGGCAAATAATTAACCCCTAAACTGGGGTCAAAACACTACGAAAGTGTAAAAATAGGTTTTAATACCAGAAATACTTTGTTAAAAATTATTACCAGCAATAAATTTTTGAAGTAATAATTATTGCCAACAATACTTTTTTGAAAAAAAAAAAATATTACCAGCAATAAAAATTTTGTCGGCCTTAAATAACCTATTGAGGTTGATATGCCGTAAAACAAACCAAACCAGAACAGGTTGATAAACTGTAAAAATTAATCAGTACCAATAAAACATGAAATGGATAATAATGCATAACACAGCATGTAATCGCACTTCTTGCTTGTGGAATTCTCTTCTGGTGTCTTACTTGTCAGTCAATTTAATCTTCAAAAATTTAAATGTAATGTCAATCATTTTCTTCTGCCATCTTATTTTTTGTTCTTTTGTTGCTCTTGCTTCTTAATAAAGTTTCTTTTTATCATATTATTCCCTCACACACACAGACCCCCACCCCCACCCTTGCATCTTAGTGGCTTTTATTATTTTGCAATATACGTAACTTTTCAGAAGTGTCCATGTGCAGTTTAGAGGGTGGATCATCATTTGGCAAATTGATCTCTGGATAGTGAAGCAATGGAACATTAGAGATGGACCCTCTTTTTTAGCTCAATCAAATGCTGCCTGTCAACGATCAAGGAAGGTGAGAGGGAGAGATGCCATACAGCTGCTTCTGAGCAACGTTGCTAATTGAAACAAACTGCAGAAATTTCAAGACCGTAAAAATGAAGCTCCCTCTGATTACCAGAACATCTGCTACCCTTGTGGGAAAAAAAGCCTTGCTTATTATTCAAGTACCAGCAAGAGTCGTGGACAATCTTCCTCTATTTTTGTTTGTTATGCTTCTCAATAGTTATGACTACAGTATAATGCTAACGGCTATCATTTCAAAGATATATTCATGAGGAATATAAAGAGTGAGTAACTATTTTTTTTCCCTGTCTTTCCTGCTACAAAACATACTGAATGTCGTATTGGAGAGATTGCATCATCTGATGGTGAAGATTAACAAAAGCATTTTTAGTGTTTTTTCTTTCACTTCAAGAATAAGGAAGGTGGAACAGTCTACTACATGTAATGCGCTAAAGATAATTTATTTTTTTAAAAAAAAATTATTATTATATTCATCTTGGTTATTTTGATAGTGAATTAAATTTAAAACTCTTTGAGACATTGGATATTGCAAAAAAAAAAAAAAAAAAACTTAAAAAAATCTTTCTTTTAACACATTCAGCACCAACAGTTTTTTTCTGAGGTAAGACACTAGAAGAGAACAAAATGAAGACAAAGTGTAAACTTCAAATGGGGGACATTACCTAAACAATATTTGACACTTAACAGGTAAAGTAGCAAAAACATTACTAATGTTCCTTCATACTGAACATGTCAAGAGAGATTGGATTTAACAGGCTCACCATCAGGCACTTAAAATGAAAGTTATGATGCCTGATTTGCCAATTATAATTAAATTTATCATCAAATATAACTACTACTACTACTACTACTAGTAGTAGTAAATGAAATAATCTTAAGTTATCTGAATTTCTTTGTTGAAGCATTGACAAAATTTGTGAAAAGATTTTTTTTTTTTTCCTTACTTTTTTCTTGTGATACTCTGATTGTTTTACGATAGGACAACATCTCTAAGCATCAATGAGACTTGAACTCCCAAAGATATAAGTTCAATTATTGGTAGGAACTACTTTGAGATATATATATATATATATATATAAATATATATATATATATATATATATATATATATATATATATATATATATACATACATACACACACACACACTCATGTAATCTTCAGATGGATTTAACAGTTATTGAAATTGTCTGAAGATTGCATGAGTGTGAAACTCAAGTTATGACGAGCGTCATCCTTTCATAGGATTGAACACTGTTAAGCATTTTTTGCTCGGTCTAGGCAATCGAGAAATTTATTGAGTAGGTAAGGTTGCCTTTAAGTCTTTTTTTCTATTTCTTTTTCAATAGTCGTTTTTATTTCAGATTCTATCTGCAGAAGAGTTTTAGATTTTGGCAAGTTGTCTATTGGTTCCACCAAAGGTTTTTGTTTGTTTTTAATATATATATATATATATATATATATATATATTCTCAGATATAATCTGTAGATAGCACAGTATGAATAGAAGATAAATAGCATAAGGAAAACTATTTAATTCTAGCTGATGTGTTTCGTCCATTGACAGACTTTATCAAGGCAAAAGCAAAATGAATTTATTTGAAAACTATGTATCAAATCAAAACAAAAACGAAATGCTGTAAGTTACCAGAAAATTATAAACTCATAAATATTCATAAGGTCAACTAATGAATATTAAGTAATCCATTTGCATACTCAAAGAGAATTTTTCATATGAACTATAAAACCGTAGTGTCATTTTTCTGCAATCGGGTAGCAAATCATTGACGTGTTTTTATGAGCATGACTTCTTCAATGCAGTATATGAGGAATTCTTTTCTCCTTCTCCAGGAATGAGCAAATGTTAGCGGTTGTGTGTATGTGTATAACATCTGCTCATTCCTACATAATTTTGCCTTGATAAAGTCTGTCAATGGCCAAAACGAATTGACTGAAATTAAATAGTTTTCTTTATGTCTTTTATCTTCTATTCATATATAAAAAATGTCGATTAAAATTTTTTCTTTGTTACATATTATGTAAAATTGTAATCCATTCAAAAGAGAACAGAAACTATATTTACATAATAACAAACTTCATTGTTAGGAAAATAACTTCCTACAAAAATGACATGTTGCATGAGTCACCTGAACCTCTATGTGCCATAAATTGATACAGGGATGTAGGTGCCTCATGAAATTTACTAGTAGTATTAATAGGATTCAAATTTCTTAGATGAAGCATTATCAATTATTATTCATTTTGAACTAGTATTTCTTTCATCTTATTTCTCTTGCTTTTTATTCAAGGCTTATTCTTTATTTCTCATCTACCTGCTTACTTAAATATGCTTTATTACTAGTAGTATTAATAGGATTCAAATTTCTTAGATGAAGCATTGTCAATTATTATTCATTTTCGACTAGTATTTCTTTCATCTTATTTCTCTTGCTTTTTATTCAAGGCTTATTCTTTATTTCTCATCTACCCTGCTTACTTAAATATGCTTTATTACTAGTAGTATTAATAGGATTCAAATTTCTTAGATGAAGTATTGTCAATTATTATTCATTTTCGACTAGTATTTCTTTCATCTTATTTCTCTTGCTTTTTATTCAAGGCTTATTCTTTATTTCTCATCTGCCCTGCTTACTTAAATATGCTTTATTACTAGTAGTATTAATAGGATCCAAATTTCTTAGATGAAGCATTGTCAATTATTATTCATTTTCGACTAGTATTTCTTTCATCTTATTTCTCTTGCTTTTTATTCAAGGCTTATTCTTTATTTCTCATCTGCCCTATTTACTTAAATATACTTTATTACTAGTATTACTTTCTTAGTAGTATTGTCAATTCAGGATCCAAATTTCTTAGATGAAGTATTCTTTATTTCAATTATTATTCATTTAGTAGTATTAATAGGATTCAAATTTCTTAGATGTTGTCATTTTATTCATTTTCGACTAGTATTTCATCTTATTTCTCTTGCTTTTTATTCAAGGCTTATTCTTTATTTCTCATCTGCCCTGCTTACTTAAATATGCTTTATTACTAGTAGTATTAATAGGATTCAAATTTCTTAGATGAAGCATTGTCAATTATTATTCATTTTCGACTAGTATTTCTTTCATCTTATTTCTCTTGCTTTTTATTCAAGGCTTATTCTTTATTTCTCATCTGCCCTGCTTACTTAAATATGCTTTATTACTAGTAGTATTAATAGGATTCAAATTTCTTAGATGAAGCATTGTCAATTATTATTCATTTTGGACTAGTATTTCTTTCATCTTATTTCTCTTGCTTTTTATTCGAGGCTTATTCTTTATTTCTCATCTGCCCTGCTTACTTAAATATGCTTTATTACTAATAGTTCAAATTAATGAAGGATTCAAATTTCTTTCAGATGAAGCATTGCCCTCAATTATTATTCATTTTTCAACTTCTTAGATGAAGCATATTTTATTTCATCTTATTTCTTTCATTTATTTCTCTTGCTTTTATTCAAGGCTTATTCTTTATTTCTCATCTGCCCTGCTTACTTAAATATGCTTTATTACTAGTAGTATTAACAGGTTTCAAATTTCTTAGATGAAGCATTGTCAATTATTATTCATTTTTGACTAGTATTTCTTTCATCTTATTTCTCTTGCTTTTTATTCAAGGCTTATTCTTTATTTCTCATCTGCCCTGCTTACTTAAATATGCTTTATTACTAGTAGTATTAATAGGATTCAAATTTCTTAGATGAAGCATTGTCAATTATTATTCATTTTGGACTAGTATTTCTTTCATCTTATTTCTCTTGCTTTTATTCAAGGCTTATTCTTTATTTCTCATCTGCCCTGCTTACTTAAATATGCTTTATTACTAGTAGTATTAATAGGATTCAAATTTCTTAGATGAAGCATTGTCAATTATTATTCATTTTGGACTAGTATTTCTTTCATCTTATTTCTCTTGCTTTTTTATTCAAGGCTTATTCTTTATTTCTCATCTGCCCTGCTTACTTAAATATGCTTTATTACTAGTAGTATTAATAGGATTCAAATTTCTTAGATGAAGCATTGTCAATTATTATTCATTTTGAACTAGTATTTCTTTCATCTATTTCTTTCATTTTTATTCTTTATTTCTCATCTGCCCTTTTTAAATATGCTTTATTACTAGTAGTTTATCTTTCTTAGATGAAGCATTTCAATCATTTTGACTAGTATTTTCTTTTTTATTTGCTTTTTATTCGAGGCTTATTCTTTATTTCTCATCTGCCCTGCTTACTTAAATATGCTTTATTACTAGTAGTATTAATAGGATTCAAATTTCTTAGATGAAGCATTGTCAATTATTATTCATTTTGGACTAGTATTTCTTTCATCTTATTTCTCTTGCTTTTTATTCGAGGCTTATTCTTTATTTCTCATCTGCCCTGCTTACTTAAATACGCTTTATTACTAGTAGTATTAATAGGATTCAAATTTCTTAGATGAAGCATTGTCAATTATTATTCATTTTCGACTAGTATTTCTTTCATCTTATTTCTCTTGCTTTTTATTCGAGGCTTATTCTTTATTTCTCATCTGCCCTGCTTACTTAAATATGCTTTATTACTAGTAGTATTAATAGGATTCAAATTTCTTAGATGAAGCATTGTCAATTATTATTCATTTTCGACTAGTATTTCTTTCATCTTATTTCTCTTGCTTTTTATTCAAGGCTTATTCTTTATTTCTCATCTGCCCTGCTTACTTAAATATGCTTTATTACTAGTAGTATTAATAGGATTCAAATTTCTTAGATGAAGCATTGTCAATTATTATTCATTTTTCTTTCATCTTATTATTTCTTTTTATTCATCTTATTTCTCTTTACTTAAATATGCTTTTTATTCAAATTTCTTAGGCTTATTCTTTATTTCTCATCTGCCCTTTTTATTCGCTTACTTAAATATGCTTTATTACTAGTAGTATTAATAGGATTCAAATTTCTTAGATGAAGCATTGTCAATTATTATTCATTTTCGACTTAGTATTTCTTTCATCTTATTTCTCTTGCTTTTTTTATTCAAGGCTTATTCTTTATTTCTCATCTGCCCTGCTTACTTAAATATGCTTTATTACTAGTAGTATTAATAGGATTCAAATTTCTTAGATGAAGCATTGTCAATTATTATTCATTTTCGACTAGTATTTCTTTCATCTTATTTCTCTTGCTTTTTTATTCAAGGCTTATTCTTTATTTCTCATCTGCCCTGCTTACTTAAATATGCTTTATTACTAGTAGTATTAATAGGATTCAAATTTCTTAGATGAAGCATTGTCAATTATTATTCATTTTCGACTAGTATTTCTTTCATCTTATTTCTTTGCTTTTTATTCATTATTCTTTATTTCTCATCTGCCTTTTTAAATATTTTATTACTAGTAGTATTAATAGGATTCAAATTTCTTAGATGAAGCATTGTCAATTATTATTCATTTTTTGACTAGTATTTCTTTCATCTTATTTCTCTTGCTTTTTATTCAAGGCTTATTCTTTATTTCTCATCTGCCCTATTTACTTAAATATGCTTTATTACTAGTAGTATTAATAGGATTCAAATTTCTTAGATGAAGTATTGTCAATTATTATTCATTTTGGACTAGTATTTCTTTCATCTTATTTCTCTTGCTTTTTATTCAAGGCTTTCTCATTTATTTCTCATCTGCCCTAGTAGTATTAATAGGATTCAAATTTCTTAGATGAAGCTTAAATTCATTTTGGACTTTTTCTTTCATTTATTTCTATTCAAAAGTATTCTTTATTTCTCATCTGCCCCTGCTTATTAAATATGATTCAAATTTAATAGGATTCAAATTTCTTAGATGAAGCATTGTCAATTATTATTCATTTTCGACTAGTATTTCTTTTCATCTTATTTCTCTTGCTTTTTTATTCAAGGCTTATTCTTTATTTCTCATCTGCCCTGCTTACTTAAATATGCTTTTTATTACTAGTAGTATTAATAGGATTCAAATTTCTTAGATGAAGCATTGTCAATTATTATTCATTTTGGACTAGTATTTCTTTCATCTTATTTCTCTTGCTTTTTATTCAAGGCTTATTCTTTATTTCTCATCTGCCCTGCTTACTTAAATATGCTTTATTACTAGTAGTATTAATAGGTTTCAAATTTCTCAGATGAAGCATTGTCAATTATTATTCATTTTGGACTAGTATTTCTTTCATCTTATTTCTCTTGCTTTTTATTCAAGGCTTATTCTTTATTTCTCATCTGCCCTGCTTACTTAATTACTAGTAGTATTTTTCAAATTTCTTAGATGAAGTTGTCAATTATTATTCATTTTTGACTAGTATTTCAATCTTATTTCTCTTGCTTTTTTCAGGAAACTTATTCTTTATTTCTCATCTGCCCTGCTTACTTAAATATGCTTTATTACTAGTATGAAATAGGATTCAAATTTCTTAGATGAAGCATTGTCAATTATTATTCATTTTCGACTAGTATTTCTTCGCATTGCCTTTTTCAAGCTGTTTGAGATTTCCTATTTTGGATGAGTCAAATTGATCCAATATTTTGAAAGTGAAACACAAAATGTAACACACACACAATATTTTTTTTTTGTAAACAGCAGATTAAATAAATGTTAATTTTATGAGGAAGAAGAAAACAATACAATGAGAATGAAAACAAAAAATAAAAGGCTGAATTCTTATTCTGGACAAATTTTATGTACAAGGAATTTTACAAGCACAAGAATAATTGCTTCAAGTATGATAGCTGAAAGACTTGCACAAGGTTTAGATGCCTGTCCCAAGATTTGAACCTGAGCCAGTTGGTTTGAAAAATGTTGACAATGAAGGAAGAGTTCTATATGAAATCAAACTGTAAATGAGTCTTGAGACTCTTAATAAAAATAAAAAGAGAAAGCAGACAGTCGTACCTTTTATTAAGGGGGGGCAGGTGTATCAATTTTAAATTGAAGTGCTCTTGGCCTTCTTAATGCTTGACTTTTAAAAGAAAGTAAGAATTGATATAGTAACTGTCCCTGCTCAAATTCAATATAATCTTTAAATTATAAACAGTATTTACTTAATGATACTTAAAAAAGGAAAATCACTTTGCTCGTCAGTCTTACTAGAGAGGGTGGGAAAAAAAAAAAAAAAAAAAAAAAAAAAAGGTACGAATCACACAGGGGTAAAAAAGTGAGGTGGTAGCTAAAACAAAGTCTGGATTTGCAGAGGAAGTTCAACGCTGTTAAACAAATACATTGTGACTTTAATCACATAAGCAATAGATAATCGACGCACAACTGTGCAGTTAGGGAAATCAAAATTAATCACAAAACTTTATTTTTTTTTTAATTTAATTTTTATTTAAAATTCATTATTATTATTTTTTTTTTTTTAGACATTTTCTTGTTTTTTTTTTATTTGTTTGTTTGTTTTTAGTCTTTTTGCAAGTATTTCAGATGGGAAGGCAGAGAATATCAGAAAAAAAAAAAAAAAAGAAAGAAAGATACACAACTAAAGAACAACCTGAACTGAATTAATTTACTGACTCAAGGGGGAAAAAAAAGAAACAATTTCAACCTTTTTTGGTAATTATGCCATTTCAATGAGATTTATGAATTGTAAACGAAAGAATATATTTGCATTGGTTTGAAATACAAAGTTTTAACCAATCATAGATAAGATTACGGTAACAAGCCATCTAATGAACACAGACATCCAATTAAAAAAAAATTTTAAAAATTAAAAGAAAAAAAGAAAAAGCCCTTATTTTTTTAATACAGAAGAAAAATAAATAAGCTTGGAAGCACTGATAACATTGAATGAAAAATTGACGGCAGTTTACAGTTTACACTGAATGGTTATCATATATTTTTTTTTTTTTTGAAAGGCCATGGATTTTTGGTCAGCAGTTTTGGGGAGTGACTCAAAACAGTAGCTCACCCATTCGATTTACAAAGTTTGAATTCTAATTGAAAGGTGAAATGGCTCGATAGAACCGTAAGTTCTATACTAACAGTTTCTTCTATCGCACTTCTCGCTTGTGGAACTCTCTTCCAGCCAGGTTCCTTCTTCCCAGTTAATTTTGATCTTTAAAAATTTAAATACAATGTCAATCATTATCTTCCATCTTTTTAATTATTATTCTTTTATTGTTCTCTCTCCTTAATTGTTATTTTTCCCATTCTCTCACACTCAGTAACCACTGTTGTGTCTTAGTGGCTTTATTGCCTTACTTGGGGGGGGGTGAAATCATTAAAGTAAAAAAAAAAAAAAAGTTGGTTTTCGGTTAAGCTTCTCACTCAGAGTGGCTTTAAAATGAAATGGATTTATACAAGTTGTAATTCAACGTACTTGAATACAACAAAGAGATGAGTTTTATATATATATATATATTATATATATATATATATGTATGTATGTGTGTGTGTGTAAAAATGAATGAATTTTTTTTGATATGTTTATACAAAAGTTGGCACTGCAAGAAATTAATGTGACTAACCATCCATCTGGAACACATAATGAAGAAAGGGTCGGTGACAGGATACAAAGAGTTCACAAAGATTTGTGCAAGCTGTTTATTAAAATTGCACTTAAATAACCCTGGCTCTAAAATCCATCAACAAAAAATTAAAAGATAAAGAAAGAACTGGTTCCTAATTTCTCAGACAAAAACATTTCTAAAAAAAAAAAAAATTTTCAATCCCATCACTTGAAAGAAGGCTCAGAGAATCTAACACTCACAAGACATATTGGAGTCAAGAGAAGCTAGAGTAACAATGAGTAAGCTACTTAATGAATTTATGTGAATGGATGGTAGAACAAGGATAATGGCAGATAATAAAGGGTCAAAAGTTATTTAGAACAACAAAAACGGAAAATATCTTTGACCATATCCTGAACAGACATGGCGCACAAAAAAAAAAAAAAAAAAAACTAAGTAAATACCACATTTATCCTATAATAGTTAGTATTTCTTTTTCTTTATATTTATATATATATATATATATATATAGTAATTCATCAAGTTTAGAAGAATCCTTAACAGAATGCAGAAAGCACTAGACGTCCATTTTCGACTTTTTGGAACTCCTCAGTAGTGCCCATCCTCTACTGAGTATCGAGCAGACTGTTATGATACAATGCAAGCGTTATACGACTGGATCACTGAGGACTTAGTGACGAAGAAGTAACTAACTAGACTCAATATAGCAACAGTAATAACTAAATTGAGTCTCACTCGCTATAGTTTCTTCCTCACCAAGGCCTATTGGTCAAGTGGTATGACACTTGTGTCGTATCGTAATGGTCCTGGTTCAAATCTCAGTAGTGGATGCGCACTGTTGATGAGTCCCAAAAAGGTCAAAACAGCCATTCAGTGCTTTCTGCATTTTGTTGAGGATTTTTCTAGACTTGATGTGTTACTATGAATGATTATTCAAATCCCCACCCACGAAAAATTTTATATATATATATATATATATATATATATATATATTTTTTCTTTTTTTCTAAAGAATTAATGGATTTATTTTTAATCCAGTATTTTTACTACTTCAAATATTATTTTTAGTGGATACTTGTGTTTGAAATAGACACCTCATTTTTACTTACATTTATTGGTCTGTGCACTCAAGAAATCTTAATAAAGAAATACATGCTCTCCTGTAGAATTTGAACCTGCTTCCCAATTTGTAGCAGAAACAACCATTTGATCTGGCATGCCATAGACGTCTCAGCCACAGAGAGTGAACAGTACGGTAAGGTTCTATTTCCAAGCAGTTTATGGCATGCCAGATCAAACAGAGATTTCTCCGACAAAAGGGGACATAGGTTCAAACCCTGCCAGGCACCACATTTTCTTTATTGCTCAGATAGATACACTGTTTGAACTAAAAACAATATTTTTTCAAATATGGGTAATGTTTTAAGTAATAAAAATAGTTATACTTTGGGTATGAAAACATAACACGTTTTACCAAGGAAAGAGGTACAAGTGTTTAAAGACCTGACGTACAGATGGAAAGTTGCTAAGAGACTTTTTTTTTTGTTAACAATTCTTTTTAGGAATATAACCATCTAAGAAAGGTCCATGTAAGCAGAAAAAAAAAAGTAAAAGTTCCATCTGAGAGAAAGTGATAATTTTCTGCTGTGGACCTCCTGATCTTAAACTTCCACCAACATCTAGAGAGAGGCTATTTTAAGTGACATCTAGAGGGGGACCATTTTAAGTGTCATCTAGAGGAGGACCATTTTAAGTGTCATCTAGAGGGGGACCATTTTAAGTGTCATCTAGAGGAGGACCATTTTAAGTGTCATCTAGAGGGGGACCATTTTAAGTGTCATCTAGAGGAGGACCATTTTAAGTAACATCTAGAGGGGCCATTTTAAGTGTCATCTAGAGGGGGCCACTTTAAGTAACATCTAGAGGAGGACCATTTTAAGTGTCATCTAGAGGAGGACCATTTTAAGTGTCATCTAGAGGGGGCCACTTTAAGTAACATCTAGAGGAGGACCATTTTAAGTGTCATCTAGAGGAGGACCATTTTAAGTGTCATCTAGAGGGGGCCACTTTAAGTAACATCTAGAGGAGGACCATTTTAAGTGTCATCTAGAGGAGGACCATTTTAAGTGTCATCTAGAGGGGGCCACTTTAAGTGACATCTACAGGGGGCCATTTTAAGTGTCAAAAACAAATATTGCAGCAATGTTTTTCAACCCTTCTGGATAATGATCATATTTTTTTTTTTTTTTTTTAGCTTTGCAAATTTAAGAATGTCTATATCTGTACGACAACAAGCATACACAGTTAGGAACAAAAAGATGTGCATATGTCCATGCGTCAAAATATGAAGAAAATCTTACAACCATACAGCAGTACATTTAACATTTGGATTAAAAATTATTCCAACAATTCAAATTATCACAAATAAGGCAACATTAGTTTTAGTATCGTCAGAGATTTTAGTATTAGACTAACATGCTGTATATATGTTAGACAGAAGTTTCTTATAGACTCTTGCTGATCTAAAATATGTTATTTTTATGAAATTGTATAACAATTGTCAGCACCCATAACTTTTGAACCATGGCATCAGCCCTTGCTAAAGGGTCTTAAAAAGATGCATTTACTATAAATCCTATGGGAAGATTTTTTTTTTTTGCCACCAGACAAGATTTCTTTTTCTTAAATTTTAGTAAGAAATTTTTTTCTTCTTTTCTTCTCCCTCTCAAGGTTACTGTATACCAGCAATATTAATTAACTTTTTACCACACCAACCATTACACGACTATCAGTGCATTCTCTACCTTCCTCAGCATCTAAAAATTGTCTTGGATCACTATCCGGTTCACTGTCAGAGTAAGACACTCCAGGACAAAAAGTTCTCACAAGATATCTCATCAGCCACACCAAAACAATCATATATATCTAACACGTTCTTCAGAAGAGGGGGCATATTCAACAAGAAAAAAAAAAAAAAAAAATTGAAAATGGCCTTTTCTTTTTTAATCACTAAATTATTCATTATATCATATGCAAGTATTTCACAAAAAAAAATAAGTGAGCAGATTACACAATATTTCAAGCTCAATTTAGGTTTATAGTTTGTAACGAGATGAGGTAACATAAACCGTAGATTTGTCTGTGGAATATCATTACATTATGGTTATATAATTATAGTGAAATCATTAACGTTGTTTGTCATTTTTGGTCCTACATTAATTTAAAAATATTCCTTTTTACAGGCTTTATTTTTGAAATGGAAGAAGATCATTCTAAATTTCAGAATTTTGCTATTTGCAACAATGGAAAAGAGAGGTAACAAAGCATAAACGAAATAGTTCCAGTTTGTTGAACTTAGGAAACTTAGCATTGCAGTCAAAATATTCTAAAATGCTGCCAATAACGAAGAAAATGAAAAATACCTAAAAAAATCGAATACAGCATCAAAATTTATAATTATTTTCATTTATTTATTATGTAACTAAATACATAATTGTCAACAATTGATATTTCCTGTAATAAATTCTTGACAAATATTATTATTATTATTTTACTTAAGTGTAAGGTAGTCCTACATTTAGAATTCTTTACGACTAACAATGAAAAATGTTGATCAAAACTGCCTAAAACCTTTAAGCATATATTGCTGCAAAATTATCAAATGTTGAATACACCTGTCCTCTGCCGAATGCTTGAAGATTGTGTTAATGTACGAAACAGACTATCGCCGCTTGGTGTTGACCTAAGTGTCCACTTTTATATTTACATAAATTATCTGATATTGAGCATTTTTACCCATAAATATAGCATACCATATATATACATATATGTGTGTATATTATATATATATATATATATATATATATGCAAGACTCTTCCTTAAGATGAATCGAGTTCTCCAGTCACTGGTGTGTTTGTCTAAATTCACCTTCACACCTGCTGTGTGCCAATGGGTTAGGGGTAAAATCTCTGACTGACAACATATCAGTTGGTTTTGATCCCGGCTTGAGGCAATTGGATGTCTAGCCACACTGATGAGTTGTGAAACAGCAAAACAGTCTGTCTGTGCATGAGTGTATATATATATCTCAATCTAAGTTTCTCAGAAATATATGTACAGTTTTTTTTTTCCAGTTTTGGGATGTTCTAATGTTGTTTACAAAGGCTTTTCTAAATCACATTTACAAATGTTAAGCATAAATATTGGTATTTATTTAGAACTCCTTGTTATGAAAGCAAGGAAAAGAAATCTTAGTTTTGGAAAAGGATTAATTGTTGCTTGACCTGTCAGCATTGACAAAATGTCTTGTCTGTCAATCGTTAAGCAACACAACAGGATTAGATATCTCAGACTCAGTGGTAATGATGAAAATTTTGATAAACTTACACTACAGTAGCAATTTTTCCATCTTTAAAAACAAGTGAAAATCAATTTTAAATACAATAAATGAAATATATAACTACTAATTCTCAAGCTGTATATAAATAGAACTTTTAATATTCTGTTATATCCATAGATTTATTATTAATCTATAAACCTTTCTTCCATTTTAGTTCTATGGCTTTTTTGTCTTTATACCCAAGTAATGTAAGTTTACACATTTCTTAGATGAAGCATTGTCAATTATTATTCATTTTGGACTAGTATTTCTTTCATCTTATTTCTCTTGCTTTTTATTCAAGGCTTATTCTTTATTTCTCATCTGTCCTGCTTACTTAAATATGCTTTATTACTAGTAGTATTAATAGGATTCAAATTTCTTAGATGAAGCATTGTCAATTATTATTCATTTTGGACTAGTATTTCTTTCATCTTATTTCTCTTGCTCTACTGATGAAAATGATGCACCCGTTTTATTATTACACTAAGTGTAAATGATGCACACGTGCAGGTAGTGTCATCAGCATGGAACATGAAATTGGGAAGCAAAGTTCAAATTCACTTCAAGTCAGTTGCAACCATTTTTGAATAAATTAAGATCTGAATTCGTCTCTTCTCCCTCCAACTAACAGATTAGAGACTGAGAGGCCTTAGGTGATAGCCAGTCAAAGAGAAGAAAATCTTAATTCCAAATCAAGTGGGAGGCAAAAGGAAATTGCTCCACTATCATTCCTCAGGCGGTATGGCAATACAGACAATTAAGCAGAATGCGTGGAGGGTCACGATCGCATATGTCTTGAGATTTTATAGCATGTATTAGATGTAAGCCTTTGAATATTCAGATGTAGTTTTTTTTTTTTGCTTATCAACTTTTTGAGAGTTATTTAAAACCGAAACATATTTTGGATTGTATGAAGTTTTTTTTTTTCATTTGAGCAAACGAAGAACAATGCAAACAAAGGAAATGGGATGATGTGAATTTCCTTTTGTTTATTTTTCTTTTTGTTTGTTTCCATCACTTTTGTTATTAAATGTCTTATATTGTGATAATATATTTGCCACAAAAATTGAAATATTACAAGAAACTTGATTCAAATTTTGTGGAAGATCTTGTGATTAAAGCACTTTCTAAATTTTTTTGGTCTTAGTAAATTGCTTTCTCTTTTAATTAATGAAATCGGCTCGACTATACCAAAAACATACTTAAAAAATTTAATTCTCAGTATGCCGTTTCCTATGTGCAGTGTCATCAACATAAACATCACTTTAGTCTAATGAAGTCTTAAAGGATGGCATATGTCACATGAACACTTTTTCACTAAAACTGTTCTTGATATATAAAAATATATATATGAGATAGATATAGAGAGAAACAAATAGAGGTTTATGGTAAGTGATATTTATGGGTAAAAGTGCTCAATATCAGAAATAGAGCATATTTCCATATGCTCTATTCCTGATATTGAGCACTTTTATAAAAGTAGACAGTCAATTTCATGCTCCAACACAATTTCCAGGCCATGTGCATCAGCTCGGTTATTTATATAAGCTGGTCAATGATGTATTATGCCTAATGTATTTGATTATTGCAAAAGATTGTACGCCAACTTTTGCAATGATCTAATATTATTCTTTATTTGGAAGATGGTAACATTATATTACAAATTATTCTATAAGCTATCAAGTAGGTATAATTGTAGATCGGAATGCACTTGTTAACTTTGAGACATTATTTATTGTTGATTACTTGTGTTTATGGCTGCATTCATAGTTGGTTAATTTCTTTAGTATTTACTTTATTTATTTTGAATTTTTGTTATTTTAGTTTTTTTTTTTTGTTGTTTCACAAGCTTGTTGTCTTATTGTTTACTTTAAAGTATTGATGCTACATTATTTGCATTTTTCATAGTCATATTTTACAAGGTATTTATTTTTATACATAATTAATATAAACCTAATATTTCCACGTATAAGGTGACCTTTACGTAAGATGAGGTCTAAAAATATAGTAAATTTTCAAGAACTTATCCTATACCTGTAGTATGACAGCTTATTGATTATATAACGATGTTATTGGAAATGTTGTTATTTACTGTATTCTTAGAAATTCAACAGAAATGAAATAACAAAATGATTCTATATCATGTTTTTTCTACACTTTCTTTCTATGTGACGTGTTCTTTCAGGACGTAAGCAATCATGGCTTTCCACCTCCCTCTATCCCTTGCAGCCCTCAACAAAAACTGTCTCCCAAAAGGAAAACCATTGTTTTCTTTACCTTTTATCATGTGATCTCTTGCAAATACTGATTCTTCTTCCTCTTCCTTTCCTAGACAATTACAAACAGCCTGGTGTACTAATGGCCATTTACTTATACTTCATTGTCAATCACAAATAAAGGTTAGATCTAATCCTAAATTGTGTTATTATTAAAAGGATAATGAATTTTTCTAATGAGAAATGAATATTATGTTATCCTAAATGTTATTGCTGCCATAATTAACACTACCACGATGATTATTGAAAGTTTAGCAAAAGATAAAGTTTTCGGTGAGTGGAATCATATATTTACATTTTCTCAGCTGAGTTTGCATGGATACAAGTTGATTTCATTGATATGGAATTATTCTTCAAATAGGCAATTTATTATGAAGTTATGC
>CAHIKZ030005495.1:1515000-1572500 GCA_903632075.3 Acanthosepion pharaonis | reverse complement strand
GATGCCGGTGGTTTAGGCAGCTCAGAACAGGAAATCTGAGAGCCAAGTTCAAATTCCAAGCAAGCTTCTTACATTTATGCAAATACCCTTGGTCATCTCCCCACCATCTACGAGTTAAATAGGAAGTGGGGCAAACTGACTCTTTAGCCTTGGCCAGTGACCAACCTAAGAGAAAGAAAACCATCTAGTAATGCCATCCCACGAGAAATCTACTTAGTATGGAGATCACAGCCCCAACAGCTAGCGTGTTAATGCTGTGGAACTCCTTCTCCCCAATTAGAGCATACAACATCTCAAGAGATAATGGGAGAATCAGGTCCAAGATAAATTTTTCAACGCAAAACAACTTACATTAAAAGAGAACAAAAAAAAAAAAAACAGTCACTAACGTAAGTGTTAGAGCAAAAACACAGTCTTCTATATTGCATTGGCTACAATTCAGTGGAAAAAAATAGGAAGTTACTGAGAAAGAGAAAAAAAATAATGAAGGTAGGATAGAAAATGATTCAGGACAAGGAAAATAATTATAACGAACCATTCATCAATAATTTTTCATACTGACATTGTATCTGGACTCACTGCGTAAAATTGTTTATGTCCAATATCCAATGGAAATATCTTACTATTTAAAGATGAGAGTAGGCTCCAATCAGCTGCAGTGTGAACAAAGAAAGCTAGTAAAGTGTCTAAGTAATGACAGCGTAAGATGTGCACGGATTAGGGACAAGTGTTTAGAATTTGTTATCGTAGAATTTAACCAAATACAAATAGATAAACAGAAATCTATATAGTTACTTATTGAATATGCCACTCTTGAGTGATCACTAATCGTTTCTGAATGACAGAGAAATGAAATGCATTTATGAAAGCTCAAAATATCTGAATTCAGTCAGTGGCTAGAACAATAAACTGAAAAATAAAGGTGTAATCTCTAGAATATCCCCACCACCACACACACACAAAAAAAATCAGGTGTGATTCTACTGCTGGCTGACGACAAGGGGGGATGCAAAAAAAAAAAAAAAAAAAAAAAAAAATTGCTCAGGACTTGGGAGAGGATTCCTAAAATGTTTAATGATCAACAAGTCCTGTTGCCAGGTCACTGAGAATTTGCTCCGGAAACCCACCAACTTTTACCTTATCTGACAATCAAGTTTATTAACAGAAACAAGGTAAATTTTTACCTTTTAAAAGGAAGCTCTGTAAACGTGGCCTTGTGCCTGACTTGGTTTGAACCAAAGAAAATCTAAAAAGACTTTCAGCTTTAATAGCAAGAAAAAAAAATGGCTGTGTGTGTGTGTGTGAGAGAGAGAGAGAGAGAGAGAGAGAGAGAGAGAGAGAGAGAGAGACTAATTTTTAATATGGCATAAGAATCAGATGTGAAATCTAAATTGAAAATTTGAAGTTGATGGAAGCATATCAAACAAGCCCCAGTGTTGAAGTTCTGGACAGTAACCAAAAGGTCTACCATTCTTGCCTTAAGTACCCAGGTACATAAAACTTAAAGTATACAAACACAAAGAATTTTTTTTTTTTTTTTTTTTAATTTTTAAAGCCATTTTTTTGTTTTAGAGTTAAAAACAATTCATTTTGTAATGCCAAAGAAATTTGTGAAAAATTCTGCCAGACAGCCTGTTGATATGATAAACTAACTCAAAAGGGATGCATGATGGTTCTGCTGTCTGAAGATTAGGAAATCTCAGAACAGAGTCAGGCAAAAAAAAGGAGAATCGGTGGGTAGGGTAACAATTATCAGTTCGGAAGGAGAAATTAGCAACCAGAGTGCAAATTCCAGCTGGGTTAGTTACATTCACTTTTGCACATATACTCTTGGGAAAAATATAAATCCATCTTGTCTCCCCCCAGATACAGGTTAAATATCAGCAAATGCCCTAGCTTTGGTCAGCAGCCAGTCTAGGAGAAGAACAACTAAATTTAAAAGTGATTGATGCCCTAATGAATAGATGGAAGCTCTTCAGCCTTGATTGGCAATCTATCTGGAGGATGACTTGACAAAAGAAAAGAGAGAGAGAGACCTCATCACACAACAACTTGGGTCAATCAGAGATGTGTCAGCTCCCAGCACCCCTAACATACAATAACTGGAATTCTTAGGCCATGTGAGTTGTATAATCAACTGTAGGTGGGATAGGGTTTTCTTTCTTTCAGGACAGAAAGGCTCATGAATTAATTCTGACTGAAATGCTGATAAAAATCTTACCCACCAATTCTGATTTTATTTGTTAAAATTTTTGCTTGGCAAGATTTATAAAAAAAAAAAAAAAAAAAAATCACAAAATTGGCATTTCTTTTCTCCAAGTTCAAATATCTATCTCCATATTTCAAAAGAAGCCTTAAAAAGCTTTTTACCAAATTACTTTTCATAAAAAGTTGCAGGTAACATAGACAAACCATAGGAAAATTTTTGGCGATGGAAATGATGAAAAAGAAATTAAAGAATGCACTTCAAAATGCAAGAACTTAAAATGGTTGATACACTCCCAAACTAATTCTCAATGAAAGATTTCTGTTCTATATTCAAAGATAATTTCAATTTTTACCATCAAAAACGGAGTCTTAATATGTTTTTACAATTTTCCCCAGGATCTAAAAAAGACGTTTTTGGTTTGTTTTTTTTGTTTTTAAAGTTTTTAATTCATAAGTAAAAGTTTAAGATTTCAAAAAATGCATAACAGACAATAGTATAGTTTGTTTTTTGTTTTTTTAAGAAAGAAAATAGATAAGAAAGAGAGGGAAAAGAAGAAAAAGATAGAGAGATAAAGGAGGAGAGACAGAGATGAAATGGAGAAATTAAAAATAAAACAGACAAAATGCATTTTATATTTTTGGAAGTAAGCACCATTTTCATTGTTTGCTAATATAAAAAAAACCTCCAAAAAACAAAAATTAAATAAATAAAAATATAAATAAAATTTAAAAAAAAAAAAGGGTGGGTCTTTGCAAGTTTATTTTTTTTTTTTAAATTGGTATCTCTTTAATTAAATTAACGTATACAAATTTTGGAACAAACCTCAATGACATTCTTTCTTTAAATATATTCATAAGAAAGTCATCAAATGAGTTTGATTTTTCTGTGCAGGAAAAGTTACTTACTCCCTAAGTAACTGATGGAAATATTAGCTAAGAAGACGCTGGACATTTTAAAATAAATAAAATTAAAAACATTGTAACAGCTGTCTGCAGTGCTTTCCAGGCTAGGAGACATGTTAAAGCCTATGCTATAGTTCTGGGATTCTTAAAGTGAGCACTACTGCCTCCTGATTGGGTGGAAAAATCCAGAAGGATGGTGATGAAAAAAAAAAAAAAAAAAAAAAAAAAAAAAAAGTGGGGGTGGGGGTGACACAGGGCAGCAGAGAATAAAATCTAGTTAATAAATCCCACCCAACCAAACCTCTGATAGGAAGTTATTTACAATTAAGGAGCTCATATGCTTAATTTAAAAAAAAAAAAAAAAAAAAAAAAAAAAAAAAGGCAGAAGGAAAATGCACAGTTTTATTTGATTTTTTTTTTTTTTTAAATCTAAGGTTAAACCCCAAAAATGTATCTTGCTGATGTTATCTGCCCCCATGTTAGTCAAATGAAACAGCCAATGTGTTAGTAAGTATGGCAATATAACCATGGATGATAGTGTGGCGGTATGTTATCTAATAGTTCCTAAGAAAAGCCAAAATACATGTGTTCTCAGTGTTAAATAATGTTCTTAAATGTTAAATAAATAACATAGCAATTAAAGAATGATTTTCATATGGAAATGGGAGGGGCATAAGGGTTATGGCTTGGGGGTCAAGGGGGGGCACAGTGGCTAGAAGAAAACGATTGGGAACCACTAAAATAAAAAAAAAAATTTAGTTTTTAGGAAGCATTGATACTTAAACAGATTTCTTGACAAGATGTGGGATGAAAAAGGGTAGCAAAGAATTAAAATTGGAAATTTAAACCATGTCAACCATTTTTGTTATTTTCTTATCTAATTTCTTATTTAATTATTTTTGGGGGAAGAGGGGTTGAGTTTTTAGCACTTGATTTCTTCAACTGTAAGCTGTTACCACCTTTATAAAAAAAAAAAAAATTTTTAAAAAACGTATATTAAACTTAGTAAGTCAGGTCATTGAATAGACAAAATTATAAATGTATAAATAAATGTGGACAAAAATGGAGAATAAATATTTGAGTAATAGTTTAATTACTCTCTGTAGATGACAAAAAAATATGGAAAGTATACAGAATTGTATATAACAGCTTATAGACATTCTGCAAGTTAGAGTAGATTTTTTTTTCTTTCTTTCTTTCTTTTGAACCATGGATTCGGGTGGGAGGAAGAGAACATTTTTTTTTTTTTTTAAATTGGTGCTTCGGACCTTCCTACCAATTACATCAATATCAAATATTATTCTGAGGAAGGGGACAAAAATTTTTTTTAAAAATGACTATTTTTTTACCTATAGGGTAAAAAAATGTAAAAGAAAAAAGTTTGAAATATCAACTTTAAATTTTGTAAATGTTTTACCATTTGGGGAGAAAAACTTAAATACTTTCAAGAAAAAAGAAAATGGAAAAAAAAAAAAAAAAAAGAAAATGGAAGAAAAAAAAAAAAAGAAAAAAATGAAAGAGCTTCTTTAAAAGGAAGAAATGAAAAAGGTTTTTTTGAGCTTTAACATTATGGAAATGATGATTTCAGACATATCTTCATAATTGTAACAGCACCATCTGTAGCAATCATCTACCCACCATGGCCAGTATATAAAGTAGCCTTAATTTTTCTAATGCGTGTATATATATATATATATATATATATTACTGTGTTTTATGTGTGTATTGTGTACATGTATGTAAGTGTGCATGTGTGCGCGATTATTTATCGTTAATTACCAACATAAGATCAAGACAAAAACTAAAAACAAAAGCACCATACTGGTTAACAATGAGCATAGATGTCTTTCATCTTTTTTTTTCTTTTTGTTTTTTTTTTTTTTTTTTTTTTTTTTACCTCAAACGTTTTTCTTGAAATGTTTTTTTTCCTTTCTTCTTTTTTGAAAAATTTCAGTTTTTTTTTCTTTTTTTGATATTTGCTTTTAAATTTCATCTTTCCATTAGTTTTTTTTTTTTTTTTCATTCTCATTTTTCATTACTTTTTCATCTTTGATTCTTTTCTTCTTCCCAAACTTTTTGTTGTCTTTTTTATTTTTTTTTTTTTCATTTTTGTTCCAGATCGTTCTGTATTTTAAACTTGCCCCCAGTGAATTTTTGCCCATTTTCTTCTTAGTCCGGACAGCGTCACTTCTTTCTCTTCATCTGACTCCATCAGTTGTTTTTTTTTCTTTGTTTCTTTTTTTTTTTTTTTTTACACTTTTTCTCTACAGTTTTTATTTTCTTCATTCTCTTTTTATCAAGTTTCCTTCCCGTTTTAGAAAAAAAAAAAAAATCACTCCAAATGATTTCCCTTCAATTCGTCAATATTATTTGTGTAAAAGTTTTCCTTATAAGCATTTTATCAAAGAATCAGCCAAACGTTTTTAATTCAAGTACAATATGTATAAATTCACACACAAATGCATATATACACAAATACAGATGCACTCTTGCATATATATATATATATATATATATATATATATATATATATATATATGCTTACATCTACACATGTATAATGTGATTTACCTTATGCAAACAGAAACGCACATGCACATGCCACACCTCTTAAAAAATGTATAATTTCATGATACCTATGGAGAAGAGACTGTATTCGTGTAACAGATGGGGGGGGCAGGGAAGAGAATGTTCAACACATAGTTGCCTAATTATTACTGAAGGATCAGTTCGATAAATGCATTGATATTTATATATAATTCTGAAATATTCGGATAGGGAGAAAGTTTTCATGAAAAGGTGGGTTTAAATAAATTTTTCTTTTTGTTATTTCTTCTCTGAACTAAATAATATTTGTTGTCATTCTTACAGAAATTGTTTTTTGCTTTTGGTTGGTAAAATTTAATTTTCATACCGTACACACGTTTTTTTTCTATTTTTTTTTAAAATTATTTTTTTACAAATGATATTTCATTTTTTACCTAATTCAGTTAGCATTAAAAGAAAAGTGACAATAACCAGAATGGAAGAAATATTACATATATGTGGTTTATTTAATTTTGATTAATTATACAAACTACTCACTGTAAATAGGTTAACTTGTCATATACCTCTTAATACTATAAATGTTATATTTACTTGGTACACAAGTTTTAGTAGGCACCTATAAGTATATATTTTTAAACATAGGAATTAAGATCTACCAGCCTAGAGATTGTAAAATCCTAGTATATATTATTTCAGTTTAAATTAGGAAAAAAAATATAACAAATAATCGAGATGTCTGCTCAAGCACAGGTATCTATATTGATTAAAGACAGTAAACAAATAATTTGTTTTTATTTTTCAGTTAACGACTGTTTCTATAAAAGAGAAAGCAGGTCTAGATAAAAAGAAAAAAAATTTTTGCCTCCAGCCTTTAATCAACTTGTATAAATGAAGGGCTTGTATATGTATCAGGGTCTTAGCTTATTTAAGACAGTATAGTAAATAAATGTACAGGGGGCATAAATGAAAAAAAAAAACAAAAAAAAAACAAAGTATTTACAAATTAGCAAAAACCAAGACACCTTATTCTAGAGAAAATATTTGATAAGTCACAATGTTTTTACTATTATCAATGGGGTAAAATATTTATTCGTTTGAAACAAATTTAGTATTAACTCTTATTTTTTAAAAGAGAAGAGAGATTTAAACGTAATATGAAGACTTTTGAAAATTTGCACGTACATTTACTCACTGCACATACCAGCACTACTTCCTGTAATACCTCTGTATGGTTACGGTCAGTGTTTGGAGATCTAAAAATATGTGTGTATGCGTGTGTGCTTATATCACTATACGTGGACATAAAAATACATATGAATTTAATAACATCAGACATCTTTTCTTTCATTAAATTTTCAGGTTAAACTTTTTTTTTCTTTTCTTTTTTTTAAATTTTTCTTTGGTTTTCTTTCCAAATTTTCTTTTTACAGCAAACAGACATTTTTGAGTCCTCACAGCCTTTTCAAATACTGGCCAATTAATACAAGAAAAAAAAATTTGAAAAGAAAAGAAAAAAATTTTTTTTTTTCCAAGTAACTGTTTTTTGTTTTTCTTTCTCTTTTAAATATACATATGGAAGGAGATAAAAAAAAAAAAATTATATAAAAAAAAAAAACAACTAAAGAAAAAAAACAAAAACAACAACCTCAAAACAAAATACAAAACGAAACAAAACAAAACAAAACGACAAAAAACAATTCTCCATCCACACTAATATTAAACCATCGTACCTGAGAAAATCTTTTCAAAACAATACCAACATTATATCGCATAGATCTTGTACAAATTAAGTCAAAAAGGTCCTAACTCACCTATTTCATTTCATTGTGGTTAATCATTTGGGGGGGGAGGGGGTTGTTTTTATGTACAATGTGTTAAAAGCAAAAACCCTTGGCATTTGTTTTTTCTTTCTCACTTACTGGTGCCTACATGCTTGTCTTGTGAATGTGTGTGTGTGTGTGTGTATATGTAAGTACATGCATATTTGTGTGTAAACGCAGATGCTTAACATGTGCGTCTGTCAATCGTTTTTTG
Organism: Acanthosepion pharaonis; assembly: GCA_903632075.3. Taxonomy (NCBI): domain Eukaryota; kingdom Metazoa; phylum Mollusca; class Cephalopoda; order Sepiida; family Sepiidae; genus Acanthosepion; species Acanthosepion pharaonis. The sequence goes on along the minus strand of CAHIKZ030005495.1, from coordinate 1,564,808 downwards.
GAAGGTGGGGTATATATATATATATATATATATATATATTTTTTTTTTGGCTGTTTTCTAGTGCCATGTAGCTTGCCCTCTTTCAGATTTTTTTTCTTTCATCCCTCCCCATATCAATGTCATTCATTCTTGAATTTTCTTCAAATTCTGTTTGCCGATATAAAAAAAAAATATATAATAATAATAAAAACACCAAGGAAATGATGGCAAGAAGAAGAAAATCCAGGAGCACATCCGATTTTTGCTTTTTTTCTCCCCCCCCAACTCCCTTATTCGTTTTATTTTATTTGCCCTTATATCTCTCCAAACTCATTCAAAAAGATGTTTTTTTTTTTTCCTTTTCATTTCCCCACCCCCCCCACCCCAAAGTCAAAAGCAGATGAAAAAAAAAAAAAAAAAAAAAAAAAACAAGACAAGGGAAGATTTAGTCTTCCGTTAGGGCTGATTTATTCCGATTGGGGTATAAAATCTTTATCCGATCAACTGTGTGGCTTGATCTGCTTGGAGGACTGGTGTGTTCCGGCGATGCTGGTGATTTCGATGAAGGGCTACTAAGTATAAGGTGTAAGGGTGAGGGGTGGAGGTTACTGCCACTGGCTGATGGAGGGGGAGGCGGTAATGTTGAAGCATGACTGATCATTTGGAAAGTGATGCCACGCTTTCGAAGTTCATCTTGTAGGATCGCGTTTTCACGGTTTAGAGTTTCAAATATGGATTCATAATGTTGAACTTGGAGGTGTAAATCCTTTGTGGCCTGAATGTACTTATGGTGCAACTGTAAAGAGAAAGCAAAGACAATTTTAGATGCGAATAACCGAAAATGACAAGCAACAGAAAATATCACGTGTTAAGAAAATATTTGACATTTAAAACGAATGAAGAATGACAACCAGTTTTTTTTTCTTGATTCACCTTTACTTGTTTTTATGGCAAATATTTTCTTTGCACTTTACTTTGTACATGCACTTCATCCCCTTATTATATGGGCATTTGTCCAAGTGGTTAGAATGTTTACTTTCTTACCATGAGACCAAGGGTTTGATTCTCAACATAGTCAATTTGTCATGAAGGTGACTTCCTGATCATATCAGTCTGGGGAAGCAATCCCAGTATGCAGCACTGTTTAGAAAATGCCTGAAAACCATGCCACAGATTTATCCAAGACTTATGAGTGAAATTGAGAAGACAGAACTGTTTGAAAGCCAATGGTGGTCATACAGTTAAAAGTCACTGTGACCGAGAGTTTCAGAATATTGTCCTTCTTCAAACTGCTGATCATGTCACATTATGAACTCTTTCCTGGAAATTGTAAGGAAGGCCTAAACTTTGTGGGGGTTGAACAAACACAAATGCACCTGAGCAGGTGTCTACAACAGGGATTGGCAAGCCATCCTAGCAGACAGGTTAAAGACGTTGGATCTGTCTGCTAGGGTGTTTAGCATATATTACCAATTACACTGCATCAGATTTAAATATAGCGTCGACCAAATGTAAGCAACATAAATATTGTAATGGTAATTGGCATGAAAATTGAAATTACCATGCTGAGTTCAATATCTGGTTGATTCTGTTTCATTCACTCTGTGTTAATGCCCTTCAATTATGGGATAAATAGCAGGGAAGACTGGGCTCTCTTGCCTGGGGTGGGGAAATTCTGAATTCAAAACCAGCCTGAAGAGGGATGGGTTTGTGATATCCCTGCTGCTATCACTACAGTACATATTTCTACAACCTTAATGCATTAGTGTACACGCACACGCACCCTCCCCTGGAATAGATTTATTCCTTAAAAATTCTAATTCTTTTAAAACTAATTATCTAATACAAAGAGGTGATAACAAGTCTAAGGGAAAGGTAAAATCAAGAATGGACCCTAGCCACACCATTGCTGCAGTACGTGTTGTGCCCTCATGATCCTAATGAGTTACTTGTAATGTAATTCAACCTCAATTCAATTTAGCTTGCAACAAAAAGCCAAACAGTCATATTAACCCTTTCAACTAGAGTGACCAGTATACTGGCCACTGTATGTAAGTGCATATACCCAGCCAGCCAGTACACTGCACAAAATCATGAACAGCAGTGATGTATGGCAGGGGCCCAGGGTGGGAGATCTATTCTAATCAGGATGGTTAAGGTTCAAAGGGTTAAAGAAAGTGCAATAAAACTTTACATTCTAACTGTCCATAAATATTTAAAATAGAAAAAAAAAATGAATATAGCAAACCGGGTTCAATTCAGATTAATGGTTGTTAATATTATAATCTCTGATCCTGTCTTTATATTTGATCTGAATTTTTTTTTTTTTTTAAATGCCATGTTACTACAGCTTCATTTTCTTTTAATATACACTGTCATGATGTAGAGTGACTATATCAAATCAATTGCTGCGTCTACTGCAAGGAAATTTGGTTCACCGTGTTGTGCCAGAAAATATTTGTCAGAATACCGCTTGCCTATTTATAAGTTTACTATTTGTTCATGCATTGAATACTGTTGCCATAGCTGGTCTGGTGCTTCTGCTATCTTGCAATTCTTGACAAAACTGAAAAGAAGGGTCTGCAATATAATCAATCCTGACGTGGCATCTCGACTTCAGTGACTTTCTCACTAAAATGATGTGGCTTCCCTCTGTCTTTTTTACAAATATGTTCATGGCAACTGAGCTTCCCCCCACCTGGTGCCCAGACCACATGAATTTAAATGTGCTACTAGATTGCTAACTAGGTCCCAATGTTTTACTGTTGAAATAACTAGATGCAACCAACACTTCTACTCTTTCCAAATGATTAAAAAAAAAAAAAATAAATAAATAAAAAATGGAAAATTTTGGATTGGTTGCCAATTAGCTTTCCCCAAGATTTGAAATTTATAGTTGTCCTCCGATGTAGTTATCCTATCAAAGCTAGATAATAAAGTTTAGTAATATTAGCCGTCAGCTGATATCTTTGCTGACCCACCTACAACGCATCGCAATAGTCGCTTTGACAATTATCTGTCTCAGTAAAGAAGGTCAGCTTAAGCTTAATGTAGCGGACCTCCCAAGAACCAGGTCAAACAATCCTGAGAAAGAAGGTCAATGAGTGAAGTCAGACTTGAAGTCCTTGATGTACAATGTTGCTGTTTTTTTTTTTTAGTTTTTTTGATAGAGCTGACAAGACAAAGAATAGAACTCCATCCCTCATAAAACTGTGGTCACAAGCAGCCTGACAGAGAGAGGGACGAGAGGCTACTCATGCACTATGCAAAAGGAAGACACACCCGTTAAATAGTTTGTCCCCCTCAACTATCTTTACCTCGTTCGTCTACAACAGAAGGTTACAACCAGAATAAAATGTGCCAACTGCTACAATTTTGTCTCATGGTTTTATTTTGTGGGTTAACAATCTGGACGAGGAGTTTTTTTAAAGTGAAAGTGTTTGACTTAAAAAAAGCTGCTGCACCCTGAGAACGAACCAGGTGTTTGGCCTGTGCTGCAACACTACAATAGTCTACCCTACTGTTTTACTCATAACTGGAGTGAGAGAGATGAGATGGATTCATACATTTCCCCAGAGAATTATTGAAAAGTAAAATTGATTCAGCCAGAATTCAAACTGCTGACACAACTAATTTACCATGCTGTTAATCATTAGACCACTGACAGAATACCAATAATGGTAAAAATCCTTGTGAATTTATAATTATAGTTACATAAACATTTCATAAAAAAAAAATAAATAAATAAAAAATTGCAGTTGGTTAGGGTAAAGAATACACTAACTACGTCTCTATGTCAAAAGTCCCTACAAAATGGAGCAACTGGTCTGATTTATCTACATCAATCTTTTTGGCTCCTTCAAAACAGGCTTATGTCTACCTATATATCAAAATGACAGAATTCAGTATTAACATTTAGAACACTTGTAAATATTACTTCCCCTTTACACTGTATATGGAATCCCCTCAAAATATAGTGTTTTATATATTAGTTCTATATATTTGAAACTGCAGTAGCCAGGCTCTCAATTTCAACCAAGATTGTTTTAGGTGTTGCCATAGAAGGATATGACTACACGACCAAGAAATTCAAATTCAACTTGCATTGGCATGACTAACATTTTGCTTGGTGAAAATAGTCACCTACAAAGTGCTTAAGGTTAAAAAATCTGGAAAATATTGATAGACTGTAAAAACAAAAAAGTGACAAGGCAAAGTTAAGTTTAATTAGATTTGATCAATTTTCAAATTGACACTCATCTTAAAATATATTTCTCTTTATGTACAACTTTTAGAGTAACTAATCAAAGTATACAGATGGATTAGCAAATCTTAGGCAAAGAGATTTCAAGCCAAATGCTATTAATATTACCAAAATAATTTTTGTTCATTCACATCACAAAGAATGACATTCCCTTTCTTGCACCAAGAGTAACATTCACTAAGTGTGGGCTATAACAAATTCTCCTGTGAGGGGAGCTAAAACGTCACTGAATCATAGCCTTCAAGTTAACATTTACCACCCTAATTTCTTTCTAGAACTGTCTCCCCTGCTATTGCATTTTTTTTGAGTGTGCAAAAACATGAACACCTACTGTTTTAAAATTGTTATAACTTTCTTTGTATTTTTTGTACAGATTTTATTTTTTGTCCACTAATGGATGAGTAATATTTTGATGTAATGCATTATATAATGCATTACATTTTGTATGCATGTTTTGATGATGAAAACAAAAAAAAAATTGAAATGCGAAATAAAAAACAAACACATTAAAAAAAACATACAAAAAACTCCTGAATAAATGCTTCATTTGATATTGACATGGCCATTTTTGTTTACAAAAAATCGCGAAGAAAATTAACATGGGTTTAATTAGTGTTACACCACATGTAAAGTATAGAAGAATTCAAAATGGGGTTTGGAAAACAGAAATTTAACCTTCTTCCAAAGCATTAGTAGGCGGTTTTCAGCTTAAAATACCAGAAATAACAGTTGAAAAGTGTTTATTTATAGAAACTGTCTCAAGGTGACAGAATATGCCTAGAGTAACAAAGGGAGATAATTCTACAGTGACAATTGTCGCCTGCAGCATGATAAAGATTAATATTTAGCAAAAATATGGAAAATGTGACACCAAAATCTGAAAGTACACTCAGTTAGCAAAAGATGACTTCCAAAAACTAAATCAAGTATAAAGAGAGAGGAAAATTTTGTTAGAAAAAGAAAATAGCACTGAACTGCTGTGTAATATCGATCTTCCTATATGTAAATGTTGGAGAATTTCTTTGCAAATGAAGAGGACACGTGAAGCAATAAGGATGTAGTCCTACAAAAGGATACTGAGAATAAAATAGATAATGTACAAGACATAAGGAAAAATAGAAACAAAACATTTATAGATGAAATTTCTGAGACATCTGAGGAAGGATGGCTTGGAGAATTTGGCATACACAAGACATACTGAAAATAAGAGGGGCAGGGGGGGGACATGTAGTAACTTACCCTAAATGGATAGCAATGTAAGGACTGAGCAATACAGTAAGTGGACAAACATTGATTAGGGCTATGAAAGATAGGAAATTGTGGAAAGCCATAATCTCCTATGTCCTAAAAAGATACAACACATATAATTGTAGGAAATAAATTAAATCTAACATTTTTAATTTATTTGTTTAAAATTTATTTTAAATGGATACTCATACTTGAGTACGTGCTTTGTTTTAATTTATTTATTAAACAGTATATTTATTTATTTGCATCTACCAGCCTGAATATTTGAGAAAATATGTTAGAAAAATATGTGCCCTTGGGCAGCATTCAAACCTGCGTCCTTTAGGGAAAGTGTTGTATCCTTAAAGAGGTTACAAACAGACAAAGGTGGTACTCGAGTGAAGGAACAGCAATATGTACATAGATGAAAGAAGAGAGGTTTATTGTAAAGAGAATACACTAGTGAAAGACAGGGAATCAGGTAGTAGGCTAGTAATTCCCGTAGCAAGCCCCAGGTATATCCTGTGCTCACTATATATATAGCTATTGATATAGTCAGTCCACATAAGCGATAGGGAGTGTGGGACATTCCATTACAGCAGAAAGCCATCATTAGATCTGACATGCCTTGACCTTTCACAGACACATAGAAAAATATGCCCTCTAGAGGTCCTAACAAGATTTTTCAAATATTCAGGCTAATAGATGTAAATAAATATACTGTTTAATAAGTAAATAAAAACAGAGCATCTGCTCAAATGAGTGTCCATTAAAAATTATGGTTTATATATATATATATATATATATATATATATATATATATATATATATGTGTGTGTGTGTGTGTGTATGACTGAATTTTTTTGAATACGCTTTATCAGTTCTCACAAATGCTCTGTTGCATGCTGATGTGAAGTGGAAAGATTATATTGAATCAATTGCTAGGTCTGCTACTAGGAAAGTTGGTTTTTGTCTGTCATGCTAGACAATTTTTCTTCCCGGAATCAATCTTGCATATTTATAAATCTATCATTTGTCCATGCTTTAAATATTGCTGCAACATCTGGTCTTGAGCCCCTGTTATATATTTAGAGATCCTTGATAAAATCCAAAGAAGAATCTGCAATGTTATTAGTCCTGACCTGGCCATCTACACTTCAGTCACCTTCCCACTGCCATAATGTAGCTTCCTTATACCGTTTTTTCTATACTTTCATGGTAATTGTTTCAATGAACTTTCTTCTATGGTACCTAGACTTTATGAATTTCAGAGTAGTACTAAATTTCTTCCATGACACTTTTTTGCCTGTGGAATCTCTTTGCCTTCCAGTGAATTTTGATCTTTAAGAATTTAAATGCAATGTCTTCTGTCTTTGTAATTCCTGTTCTTGCATTGTTCTATCTCCTTAATAACGTTTTTTTCTTTTTCTTACATTCTTTCACACTCAGTAACCTGCCATACCCCCCCAGGTCTGAGTGACCTTGAAGGAGGTGAAAGGATTTAAAAAAAAAAAAAAAATAAATAAATAACAACCATGCTTTCTAAATGATAAAATTTATTTACAAACCACAAGAACAGTATGTGAAGAATCTGTTTGTACACTAGTATAATACCCATAAAAAATGGCAGGCTTATTCATGTTTGGAATTTCCAGTATTTTCTGTGTCCATACAGAAGAAATAAAAGTTTGTCTAATAAATCCGACAGATTTAACGAGTTCTATAATTCACAGGCAATTTTCTTTTGCCAAAACATTGAGTGATATGAGATCTGCTAACTGCTTTCATAATGACAACTAATTACATAACTAATCAGCTATCCTCGCTCAATGCATTATCTAATACGCATCTGCAGGACTGCTATCTTGTGCCAATGTCTGGGCAGATGCTGCCAGTTGCAAATTCATGCAGGAAATGAAGAAATGTAAATAAAAATTTAAATTATTTTTGCAGACAGTAAAATAAAAGAAAAATATCTCTAGGGCACATAATGAGGAAAGAGGGCTTGGAAAATTCAATACTCACAGGACAGATTGAGGGACAGAGATAAACAACACAGGCAAAGTGAATGGATGGTGGAGCAGGGTTTAGGAGAGATAACAAAAAAAAAAAAAAAAATAAACATTTATTCAGCGCTACAAAGTATAAGAAATTGTGGAGAGCCTTGATCACCAATGTCCAGATGGGACAGACACGGCAAACCGAAGAAGAATAAGAAAAAGAAGCAAGACAACAGTTGGGATGGACAAATAGATGGATACCGATATTAAACAGTGCCATAATGATGACTTAGAAAAAATGGGGGTGGTGGCGATGAGAAAATGTTGAGACATAGTTTAAAAAGGCGCCCCATTCAAGAATAACAAAAATTTGTTTTTGTTTCTATTTTTCTCATTTTGTACATCCTTTCTAAAAGGAAAAAAAAAAATAAAATAAAAAAAAAAACAAACAAAAAAACACCAGTATATTTTTTGGCTTTTGTCTTAATTTCTTTTTTCAGTTCTAAACTCCTTTGCCAAATGGAATCAGTTTCTCCCTATCTCTGGCTTTGAACCATTTCAGGGCATTTCTAGGGACTCATCCTATTCCTCAAGACTCTCCACATTTAATTCCTTTTCTCTCTGTAAATATCATTCCACTTCTCCCTGTCCTCCCTCCTCTAAAATTTAATTCCAAAAGATGTCTCTGTAAATATTCTCCCCTCTCTAAATATCATTCCACTCTGTGAATCTCATTCAACATTTCACTTTCTCTCTCTCTGTATCATCCCACTCATCTCTCTTTCTCAATATTATTCAACTCATCTCTCTCTATAAATATCATTCAACTCCTCACACTCTCTAAGTATCATTTCATGCCTCTCTGAAAATTTAATTCAATCTCTTTAAAATATCATTCTACTTCTCCCTTTCAATAAAAATCAGTCCATCTCTCAATATATATATATATATATATATATATATATATATATATATATAGAGAGAGAGAGAGAGAGAGAGAGATTTTTGTGGCAGTTTGCCCTCCTCTCTATTTGAGCAAATGAAACAACCAAAAGCCTCTCCCAGCAACCTGCCATCCCCTGACATTAAAATCTTCAAGAAATTCCTTATTTCATGGGATCTCAGCCCTACTGGGCTTCATCTCCTAACCCAGGCATCAACCTTCTCACTTCCCTACTGTCATTTCTGTTCTACTGTCACAACAATCAGCATCATCATCACCATCATCACCACCACCACTGCAAAGGGTGGAGTCATGTCCATCACTCCTCCACCATCCACCACCTCCAGACTACCGCCACCCCCAACCCTGCTGCTTCTTCTAACCCTGACCCACACTGCTTGTTTTTGTCTGGTGCAGCAGACAGAGTATTGTCGACTTGCATGCCGTTGCGGCTGCCACAGTTGCTGCCGTAGTCGTCAAAGCTCCTGCCATTACTCTCCCACCCCACACCGTAACCCAACCCTGCATCCATCCCATCCCTGCCCTCGACCGCCAACTGCCGATCCTGATGTGACTGACATCGCTTATGTCACTAACACCTGCCTCTACCCTTGCCCTCAAGTTCAAGTGCCCTCCCACCACTAAGCACCACCTTCCCCTACGCCCACCCTAGCACGGTATCAGCAGCAGTGGCGACTACTGTCTGTATGCTGTGGGAGAGCGAGGGAAGGCTGTTAGTGGTGGTGGTATGACAGCACAAGTTGTGCATCACTGATTAACAGACAGATCGATAATCGGCACGCATGTGAGTGTATAGAAAAGATCTGCGTATGACGGAAGGACATTGGGAAGAGGGACAAGTATGCATGCATGGGAGAGACTGAGGGGGTGGAGGAGAGATTTGAAGGGTGGGGGAGTTGGCCTGCATGAGAAAGAGAAGGTAAGAAAGAGAACTTGTGTATGTGGTGGTGGTGGGGAACAGGAGAAAGAGGAAGGAAAACATTTGTAGACAGATAAAAGAAGATAAAAAGTTGCAAAGTGTATCATTTGTTATGTAAGCAATTGTGGAATAAGAGAATATGTAATGGAGAATGTCAATATGTACGTGTACCTGAAAGGAGGGGGTGGGATTTGGAGGTGGGCAAAGCTGGGAGAAGGGGGTAGTCGGAGAACTGTTGACCTTAGAAGACTGTAACAACAGGATGTTTGTGTCTGCTCAAGAAAATAGAATAAAGGAATGAAAGAATGAAAAAGAGATGGAAAGACACTTGCTGAATTATGGGGAGAAAGAAAAGAAAAAGATACAGTGTGTGTGTGTGTGTGTGTGTGTGTGTGTGTGTGTGAGTGAGTGAGAGAGAGAGAGAGAGAGAGAGAGAAACAGAGAATGAGAAAGAAAAAAGGGGATATGAAACCAGAGAGAGAGAGTGAGAAAGAAATACAGAATCTGAGACGGAATCAGAGGGAGAGGAAGATATGAGACGGAATCAGAGAGAGAGAGAGTAGTGGAGGAATCAGAGAGAGAGAGAGGAGGAAGAGGGAGAGACGGAATCAGAGAGAGAGAGAGAGGAAGGAGGGAGAGACGGAATCAGAGAGAGAGAGAGAGAGAAGAGGAGACGGAATCAGAGAGAGAGAGAGGAGGAAGGAAGAGGAGAGACGGAATCAGAGAGAGAGAGAGGAGGAAGAGGGGAGACGGGAACAGAGAGAGAGAGAGTGAGAAGAGGGAGACGGAATCAGAGAGAGAGAGAGTGAGGAAGAGGGAGAGACGGAATCAGAGAGAGAGAGAGAGAGAGAGGAAGAGGGAGAGACGGAATCAGAGAGAGAGAGAGTGAGGAAGAGGGAGAGACGGAATCAGAGAGAGAGAGAGAGTGAGGAAGAGGGAGAGACGGAATCAGAGAGAGAGAGAGTGAGGAAGAGGGAGAGACGGAATCAGAGTGAGAAGGTAGAGTTGGGATCAGTGGTACAGAGAGGTAGAGATGTAATCAAAGAGGAAGTGAGAGAGCAAGACAAAAAGAATGGTAGTGGAATTAGAGAATGAGAGAGAACATTTTCAGGAAGCACAAGGCAAATGCAAAAGGAGCAACAAAATCGAGAATACACCAAAGGAAATTATCATTTGTGTTGCTACTTTCAAACAATTATATCCTACCTTTTTGTCTAGTAGTGGCTGACTGTGGTAAAGCATTCGGCACGGATTTTCTTATTTCTAAGATTATATTGAAGGAGAAAGCAAATTAAATTGAATTTTGCCATTTGTACTATTGTTGGAAATGCGAGAAACAACAGCTACTTATTTACTTGGCTCAGCCAAGTTTATATCAGGGTCATGCCACTCCCCCACTTCATCAAGACAATATAACATTAATCATTTAATGGAGAGGGAGGGCTACAAGTTTGCAACCTAATCTGTATGGGAAAGAAGTTATGATGGCATGTATATTGGTAATAAATGAACATCTGTCAGAAAGAATGCCACAGGCTGTATGTGTTATATATATATATATATATATATATATTTGTGTGAGACAGAGAGAGAGAGAGAGTAAAAGAGGTAGAAGGGATGAAAGGTAGGGAGATGAAAGAGAGAGAGAGAGAGAGAGGCCAAAAGGAGACAGAGAGAGAGAGGGAGACCAAAAGGAGAGAGAGAGAGAGAGGGAGACCAAAAGGAGAGAGAGAGAGAGGGAGACCAAAAGGAGAGAGAGAGAGAGGGAGACCAAAAGGAGAGAGGGGGAGAGAGAGAGGCCAAAAGGAGAGAGAGAGAGGGCAGCCAAAAGGGGAGAGAGAGAGAGAGAGAGAGAGGCCGAAAGGAGAAGGAGAGAGAGGATGAAAGGCGAGAGAGGGAGAGAGAGGCCGAAAGGCGAGAGAGGGAGAGAGAGGACGAAAGGCGAGAGAGGGAGAGAGAGGACGAAAGGCGAGAGAGGGAGAACGAAAGGCGAGAGAGAGAGAGAGAGAGAACGAAAGGCGAGAGAGAGAGAGAACGAAAGGCGAGAGAGAGAGAGAGAGAGAGAACGAAAGGCGAGAGAGAGAGAGAGAGAACGAAAGGCGAGAGAGAGAGAACGAAAGGCTATTTCAGTTTAAATCTGGAACACCTCCAAGAATTAGTTTGCAGTAAGTTTTTTTTTTTAAAATTCAAAGAATATGCACCCCCCCTCCACAATTTATGGGTGTACCCACCAAAAAATCTACATGGCAGCTGATCTCTCCTTTGACCGAACTGACTTGTAGCATTCAATACTTCTAAAACCAAGCTAGTAATGTTTCATGATCACTGAGCAGACACTGAAATTGCAGTCATGATGAGTGCTTGTACTCACAATGAGGCTCCTTAAATGTCTGCTGGGACTCGATTCATTGTAGATCTCAAGTGGAACACACATATGTGATCCACTGGTGAAGATGCTGAACAAGTGGTCAGTTCCTTAAACCACTCCAGAATATATTGGACTCCTCATACCATGCTGTCTTTACAAAAGGACATGGCCATATCACGTTGAAACACTGGATCTTGTCAGACTTAAGCAACGTTAAGCCTGGTCAGTACCTAGATGGAAAACCACTTGGTTCGTTGATTTTGTTTAGTGCCATATCAACCTCTAAGAGTTATTTAAAGTGAAAATTTTAAATATTTTAAATGCAATTTTATGCCTTTGACCACAGATAAAATATATTGCTGATATTTTATACTAATAAAATGTATTTTATTCTTTCATAGTATTTTGCTTTTGATTGGGTATTCATTATTTGCCCATAGCTGGGACCCTAACAGGTGCTACCACCCCAGTTCAGAGTGGACCAACAGCAATTAAAACTTCCAATCTCCTGATCAGAGGCCTTGCTGCCAGATGTGTGGCCACTCAGGAATACCAGGTTTGGATGTGCAGGTGTAATGGATAGGTGCTTGGAATTGGATATCTGTGAGTAGAGTTCAAATTCCAGCTGGGTTTGTTATATTCACTTACATGTAAATATCCTTGGGAAAGGTAGGAATCCACCTCACCTCCTCCCAGCTATGGGTGAAATAGTAGGACTTGTACCAGAAAATCATTGTTTTCAACAAAATTCTTACAGGTTTTGGCTTTAAATAACCTTAAAAAGGTTAATAAGCTGTAAGAAAAACAAATCAATTTGAAGCGACAGATCAGACCGAAAAATGAAATATGGCCACTTCTCACTTTCCAACATTAACCGAATTCAAAAGTGTTCCTGCAACCTTGTGGGTGATGAAATATTTTCAACCTAACAACTTGCTAGTTTCTTATTACTATGGATACTTCTATCACAAATCTTCATGAAAGATACATTTTTAGTACCACCAATTTAGACCTTCACTGCTCGGACCACCAATGCTATATACACAGGATCAACTTATCCTCATTCCCTTCGTATTCCACTGGTAAGGAGGAAGTTCTACTCAGACGGCTTCTTCCCACAGAACTGTTACATTATGGAACAGTCTGCTGAGAGGATGTTTCCAATCATTACAATCTTAACCTCATTAAGTCTAGGATCATCCGACATGTCCTCATAATCTGCAATTCTTGAGTGACTCTTGTATTTTGTGAACAACAGTATAAAAGATTAAGCTGTAACTGAAATTACTAGGGTTCAATAAGTATTTTATTATGACAACATGCTATAAAAATGAATTCCTCTATTTTGTTTGTACTCTAAGTAAATTTTTAACAAACCAATGTGACTAAAGCCACAATAAAACCCTGATCAATGTTTCCAGCTAGTTTAGCCAGACACACAACACATGACACAATATCGCCATTCAACAAGCCAGTCAAGGAAATGCATAAACAGGGCTCCTGACTGGTAAAGAGCATCAATTGCTCCAAGTCCATCTGCTCAGTCCTAGGACCAACTAAGCTGATTTCACTCTGCCACTAACAAGATAAAAATAATCAGACAGCTGACAATTGTTAAAAACAGCTCTCTCTCTCTCTCTCTCACACACACACACACACACAGACAGACACATAGACAGATTACGCAAGATATTGAGCAATAGCGCCGATGTTACCGATAACAGTAATGACAACGGCAGCAGCAGCAGATTCCAGAGTAAACCAGACATAGAATTGCAGCACTGGCACTGTTCCAAATGAAGTAGTAGCAACAGTAGCAAGACTTGCAGGAGAGAAAAGCAAGTGAGACAATGGTTGGTGAATGTAGTAAACTGAGTGAGAAAGAAGGAATCAGGCTGGCCTTACATAATTCTAGCAGAGTTCCAAATGGTGAACTGGAACTGACTATATTTCAATGGCAGTCTGACTTTCTCCAGGCATTTCCAAATGTAGATTGGTAACAAATAAGATTTAAAAAAAAAGAAAAAGAAAAAGAAAAAAAGACAATATACTATAGATTCGTTTATTTAAGCTATACCCTTCAACAAGCAAAATTTAGGGCTTAAATCAAGTGGTACATTTATTTTTATGATGAAACTGAATAGGTATGAAAAAAGAAAAGAAAAGACCCTGCTACAAACATTTTTCAGCTCAAAATAAAATCTGATAGCACCTGTTGAGACACAAGATTTTGCCTTTTCTGTTTTCATTTCTTAAGATAGCATTCTAAATTAAAGATCAAATATTTATGCTTTCTTTGTTTTATAAATAAAACATTAATTGAAAACAGAACATGGGAAATAACTTGAACTGATTTTTGCCTGGCCTCACCTTATATCAAAGCCAAAAGCTAAAGTTCTTAAAAGACCTTTGGCTTTGATATTATGATTATTATTAGCTGTAGTTACTAAATACGCTACATCAGGAGTTCTAAAATGTTTTTGTTACTTTAATCCAAACTTATGTACTCATGCTGCTGGTTAATGAAAGTACAAAAAATAGATTCATCCCATTTAGGTATTAATGAAATGAAGTCACTATCCTAAATTCATTAACGTATTATGTTGTACATTATCTTTAATGGCATTGTAACAATTAGAAGTTGCAATGCTAATTAAATGTGAGTTAGCAATAAAACTAATGAAAAGGTGGATTTGCTTTCGGTAATTAATTTTTAAATGCCTATATTTTTATAACGAAGCAAGCCACAAGTCTTAGGTCATATGAAAACAAGCATGATGTGTTTTTCATTTGGTCAAAAAGCCTGCTTCATGTAAATATGTGGGTGGCAGCAGAATATTCAGAACCATTGGGAATTAGGGCAGGTCAGTTTTGGAACTGTGATACTGCACTTAATTTGAAAGGTAGCGTTTCACATGATAAATAATGACAAAATAGTTTTTTTTCAATATTGTTACCCTTTTTTGAGGAAACAAGTCCCAAGGTTAAGTTTATCATAGCATTGGAATTTCATTCTGGCAATAAGAGAACAGCCTTACAAAATTTAAAATTGAAATATATGCAATAAAAAGTGGATGAGAATGGTGGACAAAAATGGCAGCGAATTTTAAGTAAACTAGCATGGCCAAGACATTGTGAATAAAAGATGAGAGAGAACATTTGTATTAGGGTAAGTCAAGTTAGGATTTGTGGTATTGCACTTAATTTGAAAGTTGGGTGACAGAATATTTTTTAAAATTTGTTACTGTTTTTTGAGGAAACAAGTTTAACGATTAAGCTTAGGTTCAAAATTATAAAATTTATAATTTACTGAAGCTTTACAAATTTTATATATGGACAAGATGAATGGCACAAGCATATTATTACTAAATCATTTGCCATCAAATAAGATCTTCATTTACTTCAAAGGGAAATTATACTGAATAATTTAGCTATAATTGGATGTAATATGTTATGCAGTGCTGTAGTTTTAGTGGGATTTTTCAATAAACAATGCAAATTTAAAACATTTTGTCTCATAATTTGTGTCCAGCAGTATTATTGTGTTATATACACTTTTATCTATTTTTTTGTTTTTATTAATTATGATCTACCAAATCTTATTCATTGAGTTGCCTTTTTGCCTTTAATCTTTTACAATTTGTTTATAGTTTTTACTTATCGAAAACAGTAAAATTTGCATATTTTGCTAGTAGGGATTCATAATTAAAATTCTGCTTTGAATATATTTTCTATTCAATGTATTTAATCCAAAATATCAACTATATTTGGATTTGTTCTTAAAAAAGTAAAATTTTGAGGTCAGTTTGTAAGCAAAAACCTGTGGAAATGAGGTAT
This sequence comes from Acanthosepion pharaonis, assembly GCA_903632075.3. NCBI lineage: Eukaryota > Metazoa > Mollusca > Cephalopoda > Sepiida > Sepiidae > Acanthosepion > Acanthosepion pharaonis. The sequence continues at coordinate 1,549,250 of CAHIKZ030005495.1, read as the reverse complement.
TTCTGTACATTATTTTTCAGACGATTTTTAAAACTAAATGCTTAAAAATTAGTAAAATCTATGAATTTAATTTTTGGTGTCAGTACTTATCACATCAACACCCAGATTTCACAATGTTAAATTTCTTTAAAAAAAAAAAAAAAAATCAACCTGCCACATCAGACATATAACCACTTGTATTCAATACATACAATTGTCACATCAATGTAATCAATCCTTCTCAAAATTAGCATACCATTAGACCATTTTAATTCCTATTTCTTTTCTAGGTGTCAGTTATGCTTGGAAAATTCCAAGCTCTATCTAAGATGGATGTAAGCAATCATGACTCTCCACACATTTCTTTTCATTATTATCACTGAATTACAATATAATTCTTGGGAAAGACAGACAAGTGGTTTCCCACTGATTTCTCTGCAGTTTTTAAGGCAATAGTTTTCCTTCTACTAGACTGGTTGCCAACCAAGGATAAAGAGATCAGTCTACCCTACTATTTAATCCATAGCTGGGAGTGAGAATAGATGGATTCATATCTTCCCTAAGGGTATTTTTGTAAAAGTGAATTTTAACAAATTTGACTTACCAACTTCTAATTCCAAGCCACTAATAATTATACATCCAGCAGAAATCTACAGGGTATCCTCACCACCAGTCAAGAAAAAAAAATGTTCTCATTCTTTAAGTGACAATGCAGTATTTATTGATTTGCAAGCAAGATTAATGGTTAAAATTAAGAAATATTAATGCTTATCGACTTACAAAGATTAACTGTTTTAATAAGATATTAAATGTTTATAAATATTCAAAATGATGGCAAAGTCAATAAGTGAGTACATTTTGGGGGATAGCCTCTCTCTCTCTCCCATATATATTTTCAGTTGCATGGATATGAATTTGAAACCCTGGGTTTCATGCTTTTGCATTCATTAGACAATTGTCTGATAATCACAAAAGTGTGAAACCAAGGGTTACAAACTCATATACATACAACTGAATATTGTTATCTCTATCACAGATATTGAGCATTTTCACTAAGTACTGTGCATGTAATATATATATATATATATATATATATATATATATATATATATGTGTGTGTGTGAAAAGTAAATGAAGAGATGTAAAAAACAAATGCTGTTTATAGTTCATGCTAAAACACGGAAGACACAGAGACCAGAGTCATTCAGCATCTCAGTATTAGGAAATATATGTATTGTGTGTGTGTTTGAGAGAGAGCAAGTGAATGAGTGAGTGAGCAAGAGAGAAAAAATATACAAGAAAATTTGAAAAAACTTTTTAGTAGATTATATTTTGGTCAAAATCCAATTTTTGAAATGATATAGTTAAAGTAAAAAACATTTGGGGGTCTGTATAAATTCATTTCACACTAATCAAAGGTACTGCAATATATGGAGTAGGGGAAATACAAGAACAGTTCAAAAAGGCACAGATTTTGCATAGTAGACAAGATGGCCAAGAGATTAAGTGATAGAATTAGACAAAAAACTCACATCTTTAGGTTCTATTTGCTTTGATAAGCTCTCAATTTCCTTTAGTAACCTTTCTTTGCCCTCTTCAGCGTCATGCAGTCGACATTCTGTTTCAATTCTCATATCCTCCAGCTTTTTGCGTAATTTTTTCTTCTTTTCTATGCACCGAGTCACCTTGCCTTTTGCCGATTTGCGCACCTTTGCCAACATCTACAAGATTGAGAAAGAAGATTCATCACTAAAACTTACAAAACTGAAAAAAGATTTTATTTAAGTTTCTGAATTGGCTCTAAGATGAAGAAATGCGATTTCATTTACTTACTCCACGCAATTCTTGTCGTGAACGATCAATGGCATGTATTCTTTGCTGATGTATTGAGCGAAGGCTGGTAAAGTCTGAAAGGAATTTCCTCTTAGATTCTGGAGAGTCACCCACTTGACCATCCAGGGCTTGTTTCACCATTTCCATCTCAATTTCATAAGTGTCCTCGATTTTTGGAGACAATGGTTCATCGACTACAGAAAAGAAAAAAAAAAAAAATTAGGATGAAAATCCAACATTGACAATGAGAATAATGTGTATAAAGAAATGAACAACAGAGTTACAGATTAAAAAACTGAAATAAGGAAAGAAGACAGAAATTTAACAACACTGAAGAGATTGTAAAAGTTTATCTGATAAACAATTAAAATCATAAACGATTACAGAGGACATGATAGAAAAAGTAATACTATGGGTTTGTAAACATACAACAGGAGCCACCAACTGGACACAAAACCCCCACATTACATCTCTATTCTCATTCCTAAAGCTGGGAAAGGGCCTCTTGCAAGTTCCTATATTAATAAAAGGTGAAAATAAACTTGGACCTGGTTTCCAGTATATTTAGTTGTGTATTCACAGATTCTGTTGCATGAGTTGGATGGGTAGGTAAATAGGTGATATTTGGGACATTCTTCCATCAGCCAATGAGAAATCTGACTTTCTCCTATCAACTCACTGCCCAGTTCTACATAATAATGTATGGCTGCCAATTCTAATGGCTGCAATGGAACTACCTCGATGGTCAGCCTGACACTATTTCCATTCCATCTGTGACTTAATATAAACTTACACCTACAAGCCCTCAAAATTTGGTTTGTTGTCACTTGTTCTCAAAAGTTAATTTAATCCTTTTTGGTCAAGTGAATGGCTGCTTTTGAAGACCCCCCGCCCACTTCAGACTTTATTGCTTGTCATAAAACATGAAACACTTAAGAGCATAATAAATTTACACATCATAACCTTATATGTGAGTGTCCCAGTCATAGTATCACAGTTTACCATTCTTCCTATTCTATACCCAAATAAACCAAGAGACTCTTGGTACAATTTTTTTTTTTTTACTAAACAATAGTTGCCCTGGGTATAAACTATATCTGGTAGCAAGGTATATGATCAAGAGATTGGAGGTTTTGAGGAGCATGGAACCACTACTTAACTGCTATTGTTCCCAGGTCCACCCTAATCCGGGGTGGTAGCACCTGTTAGGGTCCCAGCTATGGGCAAATAGTGAACCCTCAAAACAAAAATTAACAATACATTTTTATAATAAAATGATCAACAATATCTTTATAGAAAAATGACAACACAAAAAAAAATATATAAAAATTATATCTTTATAGTAAAATTACTAACAATACATTTTATGAACTACAAAATATATATCGAAAAAATATGCCTTTACTCTGATAATATAAAATTATGCTTTTCTCACAAAACGATATCTGATACAAATCTAAGAAAGAAATAAAAGTGACAGAAAACTGAACAACATTGGGTAAGTAAAACATATATATCAGTGTTTCCCAACCTGGGTGGTATCACCCACCTGTGGGTGATTTCAACAGTTGGGTGGGCAACTGGAAATTATAAAGGGCATTTCAACATATGCCACATGAAAAAGTAAATATTCAAAGGTCATATACAAAGAACCTGTACTTAAATTTAAAAAAAAAAAAAAAAAAAAAAAAAAAAAACACAGGAGGCTAAATTACTTGCATTGTCACAGATTGAGGCCCAAAGATAATTTTGTTTTTATTTAGTTTTCAGCCAGTGTTTGACAATTGTTTGTCAATATTTCCCTGCTGAATAATAGGTACAAGTTTTATATTGGGGAAATACATTATTTTTATTACAATGTTAAGATTTTTGCACACAATGATTACTAAACATGCCAAGGAACACTGGATAAAGGTAACATCAATTTCACAAGCTCATAGTGCTTTATAAAGCAAATCTTATATGTGTCAAAAGTGCCAGAGAAAGTGACCTTAAAAGAAATGGTGCCTTACTTGTCTCTTCAAATTCTGCAACTGATTCATCAGAGTCTGAGGAATAATCATAAGACTTTTCTTTTCCTTTGCTCAAGCTTGTTGACGGCTCTGGTAATGCCTTTGTGTCCTTAGTAAGAGCAACAGGCTCCTTAGGGATTTTTGAAACAGCTGCTTCAGCTAATTGGTGGAGTCCATTCCGTTCAATCTCAGTGTCCTTGACTTCAGTTTTGATTTTACTCTCTATCATTCGTTGTTGAGGCAATGGGGCCAGTGAAACATTGGGGGTAAAATGCCGTTCATACCTGAAACATTTAGAGCAAAGTCAGTCACAGGGAACAAACAAATGAAATAAAGAAAGCAGGCATTTATAGAAAAGAAAAAAAAAAAAAAAAAAAAAAAACAACTTTTTTTAATTTTTGATTTTGCCCAATACAAGGCCCAAGGGCTACCCAAGGTTGAAGGTTACTGAGTAAGATTGTAAAGGAGGTTGAAATAAGAGAGTATTATGAGGAAGAGTAGGATAGATATTGGTTGACCCTGGATTTAAAGAGACCAAAATCATAGTTGTCAGGAATTTCTTACACAAAGTAACAGTTCTGGCTAAGAAGCTTTCTGAGAGGAACTTGCTTTTTATCAAAAGAACACAAAGAGAATTGGGATGGTCTGCCACTGCAAAAATGGCATGGCAGGTCCTAGCTGTGAAAGTCTGAACTAGTGGCGGTAATGTACGTTGTCTGCACATCTGCCATAGTAATAGTTAAAGGTTGGTGAGTCAAATAGCTAAAGGCTGGTGAGTTAAATAGTTAAAGGCTGGATAAGGGTTGCCATGTGGAGAATAATTCACCAGCCACATAGGCTGTATAATGTGAGGATTGGGCAGCACCAATTGGAGTTAAGAGAAAATAGACAATTTTCTTTAATTCTGAAATTAAGAATCATAAGAGAAATAAAGTTCTGCAATTTTTTCTAATACCATTTTTCTCCTCTTCTTCTTTCATCAGTCCCTTGACCCGGTGTGTAGCTGAGCACCTGACAAACACCCTCCACATGTTTTGGTCACATGCCAATGTCCTAGCATTTCAGAAGGATCTTTCAGTTAACTCAGTGACATTGTCAGCCATTTTTCTCTTCTGTCAGCCTCTTCATTTGCCTAATATATTACCTTGTGATAGCAATGGAAAAGTTGTTGGCTCTTATGACAGCTCTATACCATTTCAACTTCTTAATGGTAGTTATGAGGTCTTCTAACAGGCCAGTTTCTTGTAGAGTAATATCTTGCACTGTGTGATTTCTAGAATGGGTCTGTAGCCTCATATTTCTAAAGAATGGGTTCTTTGCTGGAGTCATGCTGATAATGTCCAAAATTCTCAGGCATACAGAAAGATGGAGAAGGCCAATGCATGCAACAGTCTGATCTTTGATTTTCGGCAGATGTTCTTCTCTTCTCAGGTTTACTTTTAGTTTTGCAACAACTGCCTTTTTTTTTTTGTGCTGCTCTTGAAATTATTTAAATTCTGGAACGTTCTTTGCTGATAATTGAACCAAAATATTTGAACTGGCTCAGTACTTTAAGTTCCTGACCACCGACTTTGGTTGAAAGCGCCATTCTCGTTGTTTGCATTTACTTTGGACAGACATACACATAGTAGAAAATAAATATAAAAATGATTAACGTAAAAGTGTTACTTGTCAGATACAAAGGAAGGCTAAAATCGTACAATTTCGTAATTCTAATCTGGTATATTTGCGGTTGCCTTGGATTGACGTTAATGTGAGGTTTGTTATATAAATCTCGGCTAGTGTGAAAAATTACTTACTGATCTCCATTTTCTTCTCTGCCCAAATGTATCTTAAGCTTAATCTATAAAGATGTTCTGCTTTCTTGTCATATTAGTCCAATTATTTATCATTTTATGCTGACTACATAAGTAGTAGAACAAGTCTGAGGTTGTAAAAGGGAATAAATCAATGTGTCCTCAATAATTTGCATAGGTGCATCAATATGTCCAGGTGTGCAATAGCTGAACATTTATTACCGTCATTAACTGTCAGTATTTTGTGTCCAATCATAAAAAATGTTTTCCGTTCTGAGTTGAGCACATTAAGTGTTCCACTTGAAAGAATGGCCAGTGCAAGGTTCTTGTGTCTCCTCCCCTGCCCTCTCTGCATCTGTGGTACGGGGCCTTCTCTTGTACTACATATCAATTTTCATAGGATAGTATTCATATAAAACGCAAATTTTATTCTAACCTAATTATGTACAATAAAGCATCATTGCAATTTTGGTGAACAATTCAACTAGAAAATGAAAATGTATCTAAATATAAATTAGAGACATGTCCTAATATTAGGTTGGTGCAAAAATGATGACGTAATAATGTCTTTTTTTGACTTTAAAAAATACGTCAAAAAACGACATTATTACGTCATTATTTTTGCACCAACCTAATAGATCATTCCATTTTCATTAAGTCAGCAATGTTTTGTGGCAATTTGTAACATTAATTTGAGATTCTTTCTTGCTAAAACGTTCACTTTTAACGCATTCAACATTATGGATTTAAAAAAAAAAAAAGTGAATTTTATATAGAGTTCTGAGATTTAGCATGAGTAAAACAAATTCACGGATTCAGATGAGAAAGAAGAAGGAAAAAAAAAAAAAAAATGTTGAAAACCATGAAAACTTTGCATCTTTTAATAGTCAGTTGTTCTTAGTTTAATTTGTAATGTATATATAAATGTAAGTAGAAAGAATGCAAATGTTGATAAGATAGCAAGGGTCACAAAGCACTGCCAGGAGCCTCCAATCAGGCTTGCAAGTTGCCGGGTTGGGGTGTAGTACGCACCGGCCCTGTTTGAAAGTACCAGAGGCAATATATATTAAGTCTTTACAGCCTTCCCTCTGCAAACAGACAAATGTTTTAATGGCTATTATAAAATTTTGCACTCCCAAGAAAATATTTAAGAAATACTTTTCACTATATTGGTTTTAATTTGATTTTTCTAAATAAAATCTTTTTTTATCATTTTTATTTATCCTATTAAAACAAGAACACTGAAGACAATATATAACAAAAAAATTAAGACCTAAATAATACAATTAACATTTTAAATGGAGTGTTTGAAAACCCCAGGTATAATGCTCTACAGTACTAAGGGAGAGTTATATCCTATATCTCTTCAGAATGTAGGCAATCAGAACTCTCCAGATTGTTTTTCTCTATTGTATCTGTGAACCACTCTTGGGAAAGATAGTGGAGTAGTTTCCCCTATTACCTTCTCTATTGTTTTATTCAAAATAGACTGGTTGTCATCCAAGGTTAGAAAGCCTAGTCTATACTGCTCTTTAAACCATAGATGGTGAGGAGTTGGCTGACTGATTTGATTTTTATGGTTTATCAACCTTTTGTGGGTTATCCAAAGCTGAAACATATTGAATTGTAAGAATAATTTTTTTTTTAGATACAAGTGATACTATTTAAGGTATTTGTGGATTAAGTGAATATAACAAAGCCAAATGGAATTCAAAACCCTCCTCTCCACATCAATTTCTCATTCCAAGCTAATATACATTACAAGCTTTGGGAGGAGGGGGATAAAATGGATTCATGCCTTTTCCAAGTGCATAGGAGCAAAAGTGAATGCAACAGAGTAAAAAAGAATTTGAACCCTGGCCCTGGATGCTGTGCTGATTTCCTTTTCTACCAATATCGATTATTGCTACCAGGATATCCAATACATATATATATATATATATATATATATATATATATATATATATATATATATATATGTATGTGTGTGTGTGGGCAAACAGCTTAAATTCTGAGAAAAGATATAATAATTAATTGAGAAAGGAACAATTTCTGTATTTAATTGGCGGCGGGGTTAAATTTGAGAAACTGATACTCACCTTGCAGATTCAGAGTGAGGAACAACACGTTCTGGGTGTAAAAGGACTGGTGGCCCAGTTTGCAAAAACGAGGGGACATTTCTTCCAGGCAAACTGTAATACAACAAACTAAACTTCAATGTCAGAGACTCAGGTAAACGAGGAATAAGTGCGACAAGTATTGACAAGATTACCTGGAAACGCTGACCTAAGCTCTTGTGAGCACCCCAGTCGACATAGGGAGGGGGCCGAGGGGGGCAAGTTATAAAGCAAAATAGATAAGAAACTAATTAAAACAGAGCCAATATCTAGGTTTCAAAAAAATGCCTTCTGATGGACATTTCACATTTTTTTTTCTCTCAAACTTATCCAAAGAAAGGTGAATATAATGAACTCAACTGGAATTCAACCTCAGCTCTCCAGTTATTCATTTTTTTACCTGCTATGAAACCACCCTCTAAGTTTTTTGATAAATTTTAAAAAGTACATATAGCAGTTATTTGCATGAAATGTGTATTTGAAAATGGACTTTGTTTGTAATTTGATGAATAAAGAGAAATGTTTAATGGCATTAGTCTCTGCAAAACAACATTACAAAAATGACAAGTAGATTTCAGAATTTTCAAAACTACAAGTAGAAAGAAGTCAAAATTTTATTATTAGTAGTATTGTTAGAATAAATGCTTCTTTAATAAATTAATAAATTTTTTTCTCACTTGATACTGAGCACTAATTACAAAACTGCTTGCCTAAAAAAACATCTTTCAGAAATACACTGGTCAGTTGTTTTCTTTTATTATTTTGTTTGTTTTTTAAAATCTTTGTTGAAAAATGAACAAGTAGTTAAATTTTTAAAAGTTTAATTTTTTATTATTTATCAAAATCGGAACTTCTTGAGTGAAATAATTCAGAGTAATATTTCAGTTTTTTTAACTTCAGAATCATTTTATTCCAAAATTTTTGATGAAGCTAAATAGAAAAACCTATCAAACTGAGAATGTTACATGTTCCTTATTCAATCATTCTATCGGATTCCATCTATATTTTCAAATATATATATATATATATATATATATATATATACACACACACACATGTGTGTGTTTGGGCAGCAGTCCCTCTTTTATGCAAGTTACATTAAAAACGACTGACAAGTTTTGTTTTTTTTATTTAATTTTTCTTGTATTCTTATAATTTTTTTCTTCTCTGGATATAAATTAGGTAGATATCATCCAAACGTTTCTGTATGTCCAAGGACTTTCGGATACACTTTTAGCCATTATCAAGGATGGTTTCATTTTTACTTTTAACTGAATGTATGGATTTTTTTTTAATGTATTTATCGAGAAAAGCATTATTAATAAAAGGAAGCATTATTAATATTAATAATAATAAAAAAGGCAACACTCAATAACATCAACTATGAACATGGCCACAACGTGTTTGCTGATCGTGTTTGGAAAATATCCCTATTAACTCTAGATATATACAGTGTTATATTTGTATGCATATTTCCCACCCTAAATACATCAACTATTATGGGACAGCATTAGTAATAATTCCATACATCTGTTGGCAAATAAGAATCACCAGTTGTAAGCATACATTATAATTAATGTTTCAGTAAATTCCCTTTAGTAACTCAACTCTCCACATGGCCCAGTTGATAAAAAAAAAAAAAAACCAACATTGGTTGAGTGATCCAAAATAGGACTTGAACCAAAGAGATGTGATTTCAATACCTGGCTACAACAGAGGGAAAAAAAAAACTTGGAGAGTTCAGTTACGAAAGAGAATTAACTGAAACAGATATCCAAAAAAGGCATGGCATGTGGAATTAGAACAATCTACCCTCATGGACTAAATAAAGGGTTAGTTTTGAAATTCCAATATATGTCACCTGAAGAAGACCAGAGCGTACAACGTCTGAAACATGAATATGGCAATAAAGATGAGGACAACAGTCTGAAGAATGTAAATATTTCTGAACTACTGATGCTTATGGTATCACTAAAAATAAGGCTTTTATTTTTAATTATTGCAGAGATTAAAATAAAAATTATACTTGAAACCCCTTATTTGAAAATTCTTTTGAAATAGTTTCTACAGGCAAAAAGGAATATGACCTTCTTTGTTATCATCTTTTATTACATGTGTCAATGGGGTAGCGGGTGCGAAAGGTGAGAATTAAAAATGATTTGATAGAACTTACCTATCTCTCATGATACTTGGGGCCATGAATTTGGTGTCCTTGAAGACGATGCTTTGGGGCCAAGAATATCCGGTGACAGGGGCTATGGTGGTGGCTGCTGAGTGATGTGGTGACCAAGGTGCCACTTGACTTGCATTCTCTTCAGTTTTGACTCGTTTGCTGGGGATCCACTCGTCGCTCACCTGCAAAATAAACACAAAGCTAATTAATCAAACTGTTCCACAGGAGATGGCTTAACAAAACAAAACAAAAAAAAACATAAAAAAAAATAATTTATCACTATTATTATTATTATTCAACTGCCCTGAAAAAAAAAACATTTCCACAATCTTTATTGGATGCAGATCAAAAACATGTACCCCAAACCATTTCTTTTTCCTTATTCTTTCAAAACTAATAAAAATCAAACAACATATTTGCCTTGAACTTTAAAGGCGGTGGAGTAATCATTTCAACCGAAGCAAGGTGGTAATACTAATAGAATTTAGAGGGTCATAGAGTGAATGTGAAAGAGAATGTAAAACTGAGAATGGAGAGAATTAAAGAAAAGACAAAAAAAAAAAAAAAAAAAAAAAAGCAACAGGATTCAAGAAGACAGAAGATTGCAGTGATCATGTAATCAAAATTGGAAGGGAGTTCCACAGGTGAGAAGTGTGAGAAAAGAAGCTGCTGGAGTAGAAGTGGCAGTTGCATCAAGCTATTTCAAAAATAATATGGTGAGACCTAATTGCCAATCTAGTAGCACACTTAAATTTATGTAATCAGGGCACCAGGAAAAAAGGTTCATTGGCAGAGTTGCCAGGAGAATATTTGTAGACACTGTTCTTATTCTGACGCCTTTATTCCTCAGTAATGTTTGTTTTAAAAAGTGATGATTAGAATTTTAATAAAACCTAAACAGAGGAAAAGTAATTTATACTTCTTTGTTCTTGCGAATTGACAACAAAAATAAACACTATTTAATTAGATTGTTTATTGGAATGATCAACAAAACATTGGCTAAATAAAACTTTATAAAATGGTAAATAAGAATTTCCTTATAATTGGTTCACATATTTTTTATAACTTATTAAATGTTTATAAATTTGTGAATAGAAAATTGTTTTCATATTTATTTCTTTATGAACCGGTAAATGATAAATAAGTATTGTGTTAGTTTTAAATTGTATTAGTTTTTAGAATGTTGTAAATAAAAAATCTAATGAATAAATAGTTTGATATTTTTATTAAAAATTCTAAAGAACAAAAATATCTATAAATTGACTTTCATCATGTTTCAGTTTTGTTTCAATTCTAATCATTGCTTTTTAAAACAAACATTGCCGAGGTAGTTAAAATAAGAGTGGTATCTACAAATATTTTCATGGCAACTGCTCTAATGAGATATCTCCCTCAACTGAAAGCTGCTTAACCAATAAACAAGTTTCCTTGTAGGGAAATGGCTAATATTATAAATATCATTGTTTGCAACAAACTACCACCATTTTCCACCTTGTTTTTCTGGAAGAAGTATACATGCCGATATAGCACTGTCTTTGACCTGTTATCCCAGCCATATTTGCAGACAAATATTCTAGAAAGTGATGGGAAATAAATGGCAAAGTATGAAAATTGATCTGGTTGATCCATTGCCACTGTTCAAAGCATAAATAATCTCATGAATCCTAAATTAGTTATTTAGATTTGAATCATAAATGAATGATGCCCGTATCATTAGAAAAAGGTTAAATCATCAATTGTTGATATCCACTGATCCACAATGAAACACCAATTGATGATGCTTGACGTTTAATGGTTAATGAATGAAAAATAAAACAAAAAAACTAAATGTGAAAAAGTAAAGACTAAATAAACTAAAAAGACTAAATAAACTAAAAAGACTAAATAAACTAAAAAGACTGAGACTGTCTCAAACTAATGAAAGCATTCTTTTTTTTTATTGTTATTACTGCAAAATTTCAGCCAATCCCTTCTACAGCCTTCTTCAGGTACAAAGAGAGAAAGAAACACCTCTTTCCTGATGGCATCAAAGAACACAAAGAAACAAAACAAACAAATTCTTGCAGTAATAAGGAATCTTTCACTAAGTCATCAAGTGAATTAGATAAAAGCTTTCAACTTGATTTTATGTCAAGAGATCAATGCATACAATGTGTTATATTTCTTTTCAATCAATTGGGTATCAAGGAAAAGAAAAAAAAACATTCAAAACTTAATAGTGTGTTCAAAATGTGTTGAGAAAGAATATTTCTATTACAACCCACCTCCCTGCCAAAAAACAAAAAAACTAAAAACAAAAATACAGATTGAAAAATGTCAGGCTTTTTTTTTTAGGGTTGTAAATATGCAAATAGGAATGCTATTTATAGATAAGCCATTTTTATCTTTTTGAAGCGATGGCAGAGAATGAATTTAAACACTGAAAAGAAAAATGAGTAGCGAGTTGAGTTGATAATCCTCCTCAAAAACCAAATTTATGCAGACAGTTAGAGAAAATAAATGGAGGAGAAATGAGCAGAAGAATAGAGGTGTAGAGAAGGAGAGAGAAAAGGCAACAAGAGCAAAAGTGGGAAGGAAAAGAGAGAGATAAAAGAAGAGAGAAGGGAGAAACAATGGGGGGAGGGAAGAGGGAGAAGGGAGAAAGAGAAGCTAGGAAGGAAGGAAGGACGGACGGGAGAAAGAGAAGCTAGGAAGGAAGGAAGGACGGACGGGAGAAAGAGAAGCTAGGAAGGAAGGAAGGAAGGACGGACGGGAGAAAGAGAAGCTAGGAAGGAAGGAAGGGAGAAAGAGAAGCTAGGAAGGAAGGAAGGAAGGACGGGAGAAAGAGAAGCTAGGAAGGAAGGAAGGAAGGACGGGAGAAAGAGAAGCTAGGAAGGAAGGACGGACGGAAGAAAGAGAAGCTAGGAAGGAAGGACGGACGGGAGAAAGAGAAGCTAGGAAGGAAGGAAGGAAGGACGGACGGACGGGAGAAAGAGAAGCTAGGAAGGAAGGAAGGACGGACGGGAGAAAGAGAAGCTAGGAAGGAAGGACGGACGGGAGAAAGAGAAGCTAGGAAGGAAGGAAGGAAGGACGGACGGGAGAAAGAGAAGCTAGGAAGGAAGGAAGGAAGGAAGGACGGACGGGAGAAAGAGAAGCTAGGAAGGAAGGAAGGACGGACTGGAGAAAGAGAAGCTAGGAAGGAAGGAAGGAAGGACGGACGGGAGAAAGAGAAGCTAGGAAGGAAGGAAGGACGGACGACGGACGGAGAAAGAGAAGCTAGGAAGGAAGGAAGGACGACGGACGGGAGAAAGAGAAGCTAGAAGGAAGGAAGGACGGACGGACGGGAGAAAGAGAAGCTAGGGAAGGAAGGAAGGACGGACGGGAGAAAGAGAAGCTAGGGAAGCACGGACGGAGAAAGAGAAGGGAAGGAAGGACGGACGGGAGAAAGAGAAGCTAGGAAGGAAGGAAGGAAGGAAGAAAGAGAAGCTAGGAAGGATGGACGAACGGGAGAAAGAGAAGCTAGGAAGGATGGACGGACGGGAGAAAGAGAAGCTAGGAAGGAAGGACGGACGGGAGAAAGAGAAGCTAGGAAGGAAGGACGGACGGGAGAAAGAGAAGCTAGGAAGGAAGGAAGGACGGACGGAGAAAGAGAAAGCTAGGAAGGAAGGACGGACGGAGAAAGAGAAGGTAGAAGGAAGGACGGACGGAGAAAGAGAAGCTAGGAAGGAAGGACGGACGGGAGAAAGAGAGAAGCTAGGAAGGAAGGAAGGAAGGACGGACGGGAGAAAGAGAAGCTAGGAAGGAAGGAAGGACGGACGGGAGAAAGAGAAGCTAGAAGGAAGGAAGGACGGACGGGAGAAAGAGAAGCTAGGAAGGAAGGAAGGGAGAAAAAGAGAAGCTAGAAGGAAGGAAGGAAGGACGGGAGAAAGAGAAGCTAGGAAGGAAGGAAGGAAGGACGGAGAAAGAGAAGCTTAGAAGGAAGGACGGACGGAAGAAAGAGAAGCTAGGGAAGGAAGGACGACGGGAGAAAGAGAAGCTAGGAAGGAAGGAAGGAAGGACGGACGGACGGAGAAAGAGAAGCTAGAAGGAAGGAAGGACGACGGAGAAAGAGAAGCGGACGGAGGAAGGAAGGAAGGACGGACGGGAGAAAGAGAAGGAAGGAAGGAAGGAAGACGAGAAGCTTGACGGGAGAAAGAGAAGCTAGAAGGAAGGAAGGACGACGGGAGAAAGAGAAGCTAGAAGGAAGGACGGGAGAAAGAGAGAAGCTAGGAAGGAAGGACGGACGGAGAAAGAAGCTAGAAGGAAGGAAGGAAGGAAGAAAGAGAAGGAAGGAAGGAAGGACGGACGGGAGAAAGAGAAGCTAGAAGGATGGACGGACGGAGAAAGAGAAGCTAGGAAGGAAGGACGACGACGGAGAAAGAGAAGCTAGGAAGGAAGGACGGACGGAGAAAGAGAAGCTTAGGAAGGAAGGAAGGACGGACGGGAGAAAGAGAAGCTAGGGAAGGAAGGAAGGACGGACGGGAGAAAGAGAAGCTAGGAAGGAAGGACGGACGGGAGAAAGAGAAGCTTAGGAAGGAAGGACGGACGAAGAAAGAGAAGCTAGAAGGAAGGAAGGAAGGACGACGGAGAAAGAGAAGCTAGGAAGGAAGGAAGGACGACGGGAGAAAAGAGAAGCTAGAAGGAAGGAAGGACGGACGGAGAAAGAGAAGCTAGGAAGGAAGGGAGAAAGAGAAGCTAGGAAGGAAGGAAGGAAGGACGGGAGAAAGAGAAGCTAGGAAGGGAAGGAAGGAAGGATGGAGAAAGAGAAGCTAGGAAGGAAGGACGGATTTGAAAGAAAGAGAAGCTAGGAAGGAAGGACGGATTTGGAGAAAGAGAAGCTAGGGAAGGAAGGAAGGAAGGACGACGGACGGGAGAAAGAGAAGCTAGGGAAGGAAGGAAGGACGGACGGGAGAAAGAGAAGCTTAGGAAGGAAGGAAGGACGGACGGGAGAAAGAGAAGCTAGGGAAGGAAGGAAGGAAGGACGGATGGAGAAAGAGAAGTTAGGGAGAAGGAAGGAAGGAAGGAAGGACGGACGGGAGAAAGAGAAGAGGAAGGAAGGAAGGACGGACTGGAGAAAAGAGAAGCTAGAAGGAAGGAAGGAAGGACGGACGGAGAAAGAGAAGCTAGGAAGGAAGGAAGGACGGACGATGGAGAAAGAGAAAGCTAGAAGGAAGGAAGGACGGACGGACGGGAGAAAGAGAAGCTAGAAGGAAGGAAGGACGGACGGGAGAAAGAGAAGCTAGGAAGGACGGACGGGAGAAAGAGAAGCTAGGAAGGAAGGACGGACGGAGAAAGAGAAGCTAGGGAAGGAAGGAAGGAAGGAAGAAAGAGAAGCTAGGGAAGGATGGACGAACGGAGAAAGAGAAGCTAGGAAGGATGGACGGACGGGAGAAAGAGAAGGATGGAAGGAAGGACGACGGGAGAAAGAGAAGCTAGGAAGGAAGGACGGACGGGAGAAAGAGAAGAAGGAAGGAAGGAAGGACGGACGGGAGAAAGAGAAGCTAGAAGGAAGGACGACGGAGAAAGAGAAGCTAGGAAGGAAGGACGGACGGGAGAAAGAGAAGCTAGGGAAGGAAGGAAGGAAGGACGGACGGGAGAAAGAGAAGCTAGGAAGGAAGGAAGGATCGACGAATGGGAGAAAGAGAAGCTAGGAAGGAAGGAAGGGCGGATGGGAGAAAGAGAAGCGGAAGGAAGGACGGACGGGAGAAAGAGAAGCTAGGAAGGAAGGACGACGGGAAAGAGAAGCTAGGAAGGAAGGAAGGACGGACGACGGGAGAAAGAGAAGCTAGAAGGAAGGAAGGACGGACGGGAGAAAGAGAAGCTAGGAAGGATGGATTTAATCGGGAGAAAGAGAAGTAGGAAGGATGGACGAACGGGAGAAAGAGAAGCTTAGGAAGGATGGACGGACGGAGAAAGAGAAGCTAGGAAGGAAGGACGGACAGAGAAAGAGAAGCTAGGAAGGAAGGAAGGAAGGAAGAAAGAGAAGCTAGGAAGGAAGGACGGACGGGAGAAAGAGAAGCTAGGAAGGAAGGAAGGAAGGACGGACGGGAGAAAGAGAAGCTAGGAAGGAAGGAAGGACGGACGGACGGGAGAAAGAGAAGCTAGGAAGGAAGGAAGGACGGACGGGAGAAAGAGAAGTTAGAAGGAAGGACGACGGGAGAAAGAGAAGCTAGAAGGAAGGACGGACGGGAGAAAGAGAAGCTAGAAGGAAGGACGGACGGGAGAAAGAGAAGCTAGGAAGGAAGGTCAGATGGGAGAAAGAGAAGCTAGGAAGGACAGAGGGAGAAAAGGAGGGTAGGAAGAACTGAAGGGAGAAAGAGAGAGACCATTAAATGTATTTGCGGAGCAAAGAAATATTCAAAATGAAACCTAACAGTGCCAAAATGTAGAGGTCAGATCAATACAAAAATAGCAGAGGGTCTATCCTCTGGCATTTGTATTGAGTAGCACTTGTTTGGCATTTTATTTTTAGTAACAGACTGTTGTTGTTGTTGTTTCCAGAACTTACAATTTTAATCTGAAATACCTTGTTAATGTCAGATTCAGAAAGAAAACTGGAAGAAAGTCTGAAAAAGTTAGTCGGGGAAAGCAAGACAAAAGGACTAACCATCAATTGTAATAGGTCAAAATGTTTGATCATGAGCATTAGAGAAAACTCAAGAAGTGAGCTATGTATTGAAGACATAAGCAAATACAGAAATCATCTGGTGTTTCAACAGACAACGGAAAATGTGACACAGAAATGCCCTCCGAAAACTAAAGAAACATTAAGAAATTTTGTTGGTAATAAACAAATGAGCACTGAACTTCTCGATCTTTTTACATGGCAGTGAATGGTGGGCAATTTCTTCACAGGTGAAGAGACTTGTGGCAACAGAAATCTGAGGAGTGTGGAAGAATCAGAAAGAGACATTTTGAAATTTGGTGATACATACAGAAAAGAGGACTTGGAGAATCTGATACTCACAGGATATGTTGAAAAGAAGAGCAGCAGACGGAAACAAGATGCCTACATGTGGAAATGGATGACAGAATCAATACTGATACGACTAGTAAGGAGAGATGTTACTGAGAGCTACATCGGATAGAAAATTGTGGAGAGCTATGATCACTCTGAAGGGAGACAGCATATAAAAGAAAGAATCTAATTAGTGTTGACAAAAGCTAAAGTAGAATAATTTCATTTAAACTGCATCACAAATTACTTGGAACACAGAACACCATTTATCATTTCCTGCAAAGAAAATACAATGATTTTATGCTGAATAAGACAATCCTTTAGTTGCCTCTTAAAAATATGCAAGTCGAAAGTAATAAATACTTGTTGTAGGTAAGTATTAGTTTTTGTTTCTTTAAAGTTTTTTTTTTTTTACCTCAAGTAAGGCAATAAAGCCACTAAGATGCAAGGGTTTACTGAGTGTGGAAGAATATAAGAAAAAGATTAAGGAGTGAGAACAACAAAAAATGGGGATTAAGAAGATGAAAGATAATGACTGAAATTGCATTTAAATTTTTGAAAATCAAAGTTCACGAAAGCAAGACACCAGAAGTGAGTTCCATAAGTGAAAAAAGAAACTGTTAGCATAGAACTTATAGTTACATCTAGCCATTTCAACTGTAAAATGATCAGACCTTTTTGCCAATCTAGTATTATGCTTAAATTCATGTCTAGTTACCTAAGAGGAAAGCTCATCAGAACAATTACCATGAAAGTATTTAAAGAAAAGATGCAAGAAAGTTCGGTTATGGCGGTGGGGAAGTGAGTGAAGTCAAGATACCAGGTCAGGACCAATGACATTACAGATTCTTTGGATTCTATTAAAAATCTCTAAGCATTTCTCAATAGAAGAAAATGGAACACAATATTGATCTCTGCTGACATGGAAAACATCAATTATGACGCATTTCGTCCTCCACTCATTGGTCATTTTTTTTTAATATACTCTAATATACAAAATAGTATAGTACACACAGAGGAGTGAATACAAAATCTTATGCAGGCAAATATCCATATATATTGAATATTTTTCAAGGCATCAAAACGCCAGCTGTCTCCCAAATGAAAGTATACACCCTTCTACCCTTCAAACCCATCCAATTCTGTATGATGACCTTTACTGATTCCATCTTGATCGTTTCAAAGCTGCTGCCGCTGCTGCTGGTGTTTTGTGCTTGCTGGTCACAGCAGAAAACAAGATTTTGAAAAAAAAAAAAACGTTTTTTTTTTTTTTCTTTAAACTTTAATCTGCTTGTCCATTCTTTGGAGTCAATGTAGAAATGAAAATTTAAAATGGCACAGTCCAATGCCAGCAATATTCAGAATTGTCTTCAGAATAACTTTTTCTTCTCAAATTCTTGTTTGCTTTTGTCTACTCCGCATGTTGTCTTGGTGTTAATGCACCCGAGATTTTGCTATTTTAACTTGTTAGGGTAGTACTGATGACATGATGAAGGGGAGCACCCACAAGAAGCTTGCAAAGTAAGACCCAGTGGCATGCGCGCATGCATGTGTATGTAAGAAAATGAGATATAAAGTGATGTGATCCTTGCATGAAGGAGATTAGGTAGTGAATTTTTAAAATATATATATATATATCATTTTTGCACACACACAGAGTTTATAAACATTTACTGGATTTGTGGAGTGGTAAATATTGGTTATTTATATCTCAATCTATAAGCATTTGGTCTGTAGAGAGGTTTTTATTTGCTTCTGTACACATTGGAGAGGGTTGATGAAATTGGAATATTCTAGGTCTCCAGTGATAGGTCGAAAATAGCAAGTATACAAATGACCAATTTGGATTAAACAGGATTATCATTCTATATAGGCTTCTTTGGACTTGTTTCCTCATACTCCTGTTTTGGTTTCTCCTGTCTTTGGCTGTGTACCATTTGGCCTTCCTTGACTATCTGTAGTGTTTTGGATTGTCATCAGACTTTTCTTATGAGAGAGAGAGCGAGTCAGCTCCTACAAGTGTCTGCATCTGTTCTTGAGATTATCTTCTTCTGACCTCTGATCTGAACCAATGAACTTCTCATGAACCCACTGACCTTTACCAACATTTCTGGCAAAATCCATCATTTAGTCTTTCCTGATTAATGGCTTGCTCAATGTATTAATATCCATACTATATGCTGATCATGTTATTTGCGCATAGTATGTGCACTGATTCTTTCAACCTTCTTATGTTCTAATATTGTTGGGTGGGTTCCACCTTTAAAGCAAATCACATAAAAGGCTTAAAACTTATCCCATAAAATGAAGACAAGAACTAAAAGGGATAATATCACATAACTTCAATATTTAATGGCAACATCTTCATTCTGTTTCATGAAGTCAAAACATAACTTCTATTTTTTGCATTGAATAAAATTGTGTAAAATTATAATTGTGAAAGTGCCTCAAATTTTTACAATTCACGCAACTAAACAAAAGTTAATCTCATATTGTCTCTATCCAGTGATCATTTTTATTAACCCTGCAAACTCAGCCTAAGATTTACTGATTCATCAAATTACATCTTACAGCAACTTTTTTTGTGATGGTGTGTGTGTATATGTTACGTGTTTTATTGATTTTATTAGTCAT
The DNA here is from genome assembly GCA_903632075.3 of Acanthosepion pharaonis. Lineage (NCBI taxonomy): Eukaryota > Metazoa > Mollusca > Cephalopoda > Sepiida > Sepiidae > Acanthosepion > Acanthosepion pharaonis. Next base: position 1,529,730 of record CAHIKZ030005495.1, on the reverse strand, counting down.
TTCCAGAGATGTTCATTTTTGGTCTGGAAATGTTTAAAATTCAAAATGAAATTCAGCAAGCAGTTTTTAAATAAATTAATTCTGAAGTAATTATATTTTTAATAAAGAAAGTATTTAGGATATCATTAATATTTTAATGTTAAATCTTTCATCTTATTTCTCTTATTCTTTATTTCTCATCTGCCCTGCTTACTTAACGATGCTTTATTACTAGTAGTATTAATAGGATTCAAATTTCTTAATTTTTGAATAGTATTTCTTTCATCTTATTTCTCTTGAAAATACAACAAACAGTGGAGGGCACAATGGCCAAAACACTATCAAAATATAACAACCAAGATGAACATGATGCTCCAAATAGCAAAATATATAATATTGCCTCATCTCAAAAATTAAGACAAAAATACAATAGAAACCTGAAGAAGGCCAGAAGGGTACAAATGGCCGAAATGTTTCAAGTATAACAATTAAGATGAGTGTGTTTGTTTGAATAGGAAAGCATAAATAATAACTCTTCTCAAAAACAAAATACAAAGAAAAAACAATTGACTAAACAATAACAAATAACTCATAGTTTCATTGCATAAATTAATCTAATATTAACACACAGCAACGTTTTTTTCTTTAACAGGGAGTGGAGGGAGGGATCTACATGCATGCACTGAAACATTTAGACAAGCTCATACACATGGAACCCCCTAATCTCCAAGTTGTATTAAAAGAGACAGTTATTTGGTGTGGGTGGGGGAATGATCAGTTCAACTCAGAGCGAGTGCAACAATCCAACCTGCAGAGAATCCAGTAAATGGCACCAGATGCTGCAGGGTTGGGAAAGAGTATCGGACTGACATTCACCTTTCAGAGAGAAATTAACTTCTCTCAAAGATCCTACATAATTTTTTTTTTCTTTTACACATCAAATGGTAGCAAGCAAGCAGTGCACCAAATAAACCTGCAAAAAGTAGTAACCTCCCCCATACTGTCTTTACTATTACAATACATTTTTTTAAATTTCTTAAGCACTTATGAACCAGTTGCAGTCGGCAGCTGTTTTAGTAGAAAAGTAATTACTACTACTACTACTACTACAGCATTTAATCCTACAGAAAGATCTTTGCAGTGCCTACATCATGAAGGACAGGCAGCAGGTGATTAGATTGAATATATCGATAGCTGTTTTTAATCAGAATTTATTGAGAAAGAAGAAAAAAAAAAAAAAACACTTAAAATGCGGTAAAATTTACCAGAAAAAATAAAAGAATTTATGGTTTCAGGAAGACTCAACCTGGAAAGGTAATCTCTAGATAAACACATGCGAATAATTCAAGGAAATTCCTTTTTCTCTTTATTATTTAATGATAATAAAAAGAAAATAACAAGTCACCCCAGAAAGAATATTAAAAAAAAAAGTAGGCATCGTTGAGTGTGAAAGGTATACACTAGCCTCTACACCTGTTTGGCCTAACATGAATGCATCCAAAATCCCATCAGCAGTAGTTAACCTTTTGAAAAATTATTTTAAAAAGGTCATTCTCCTTGGTTTTTGGCATATTCATAAACTGAACTCATTTGCATATATGGTTTTCATTATATAAGGAACCAATCTGACAAGACTTAATTTTCAACTCACTTTGTCCGAGATTTCATTCAACACAGCATGAGTATTGTTACGTTGATTTTATTTGACCTAACTTGTAATTCATTCGGCCAGAAAGTTTGTTTTGAGACTTCACTTGGTCTGAGACCTGTTAATGTAGCAGAATGTGAGCAGTCATTGTTCTACATATTTTTAGAAACACTGCAGAAATACAACTTCATCCAAGACCATTTCATACGGCAACATCCTGAGCTTCCCTCGTTTTTTTTTCTCTATTTTTTTTTTTGATTACAACTAGAATGACTCAAAAATTTCACTTTAACCAGACCTTGTGCTATATCCCATCATCATTTGGGGGGGGGGGTAAAGAGAAGAAGTAAATACTAAGTGTAGTATCTGTTCTCATCCCTAATGGTAATATCTGCTGTTACCTTATAAGAAAACATTTAAATTTCATTGACTGAGCAGACAGTGCTACTCAAATTAAGTGTTTTTGTATTTTTACACTCCCTGATCATTGGACTGAGATCAAAGTGTAGTATCTGTTCTCATCTTTAACGCAAATTATAATATTAGTTGTTTCTTTACAAGGAAATAGTCGATATTCACTGACCGATCAGCCAGTATTACTTTCAGTTGGAATTTGTAAAATCTTTCTCTTGAAACATATTTTCTGGAAAATAGTTTTTTCAAGTCCTATAGCTGTTATTGATCTTTGCAGTATTGATGAGAAAACAGTGACATGTACATATATAAACTTGCGTTTACACATTCTGAAGCAATCCCACTAATCCGCAAACTCTTGAGTGAGAATTTGGCAAAAAAAAAAAAAAAAAAAAAATTTTTTTAAAATACATTTTTTCAAAATATGAAAAACTAGATAAATATTAGTGGTTGAGGTTCTCTAAAACGGAATGGATTTGCATATTAAGGGAGTGGGGTTGGATAATCTAGGAATTAAATAAAAACATCATCACCACCATATTATATATAACTGATCTTGGTGAAGTTTGACAATAGATATAACATTTTCTTAGCTGTTATTACTGTCTGTGTATGTAAGATGGTAATAGGAGAATTCTTTTCTCAAGCATTTATTCACCAACTTTCCTGGACCAATCTTTGTGGAATTAACTGCAAAATGATCTTTTTTTTTTATTTGAATACCTGACACTGAAAAATGCAGGGAGAATTGAATTCATGCCTTTCTCCAAGGAACTACATCAAATGGAACATTATCAGCTGAAGTTTAAAGCCAGTTTGCTGGCCCAATTTTTCCCTGGTTATATAGTTAATGATAAATGACTCCAGTAGGTGGAGTTTTATTGCCCTCGCCTTTAGCAGTGTTATATGCCCATTGTAATTCAAACAGTCTGATCGGAATTATTTTGTCTGAAGCAGTCTGTTGTTATTGATGATGACATCTCCATTTCCTCATCACTGGCTTTAATTTTGGCATTAGAACTTTTCAGATTAACATACCATACTTGTAGCTAATGACTCAAGAAGGAAATAGAGACACTGACACAGAAGAAGTGATTAGTGGGTTGGAGGTTGGATAAGCATACCACCATCAGCAGCACTATCTTGGCCTGAACATTTGAACTCCACTGACACGTAAAGTCCAAAATGACCAGCAGCTGTTCTGGTTGCAGCATCTTGCTAGATACCATATACTGGTTGGTGGCTCAGCCTTTGTATGGGTGTAGCACAGATTTGTTTTGTATTATCTCACCTAGCCTTTGCTTAAGTAAGGGCACCCACAAAGCAATAAGTCAGGAAATTTTGTGCTAGATGGTTGCTGACCTTACAGGACAGGTTTGGGTCTCTAGCCAGACTGTCATTAAGTACAACATTATCATTATTATTTTTTTTTTTTTTTACTAAGAATGAAAGGGTAAGATAACCAAAACTAAAAGGATTTTTTTTCTATTTGTCCCTTCCATATCTAAAAAAGATAATAGTTTTTGATAACTGACAATCAATAACACAATTCATCTGGGATATTTGGGATAAAAATCAATAAATCCAAATATTTGGCTGGCTGATTCTAAATAAATTAAAGTTCTACAAATTCTGAGAAATTTCCTTCCAACCAAATAGATTACTTTTTAACTTTTTTTTTTTTTTTTAAATGTCGATGTCTATTCACAGATTCTTCAGTTACTTCAAAAGTACCTGAAGATACTGGGGGTGATGCCCCCACCCCCAATGCAGAGAGTACTTTCATTAAAGTAATTTTATCCTATGCTGTCACCTTTCCTTCCACCCAGCTTCCCGCTACATACAAGGGAATAAAAAAAAAAAAAAAAACTTGCTTCGTTTCCAGCTATTTTTTTTTTAATTTGAATGCTTATATATTGAAGTTTTTTTTTTTTTTTTGATTGACAAACAACAAAAATTCTTAACACGGAAAATTTTTATATTTTAGTACATACGTACCAAAATACTTTCAAAAGTTTAATAAACACCAGTATGGTATTAAACCTGATAACGTCCTGGATTTGGCTACTAGGGCCCCCTGCAGTTGCTTATAAATGAGCCACTTACAAAAAAAAAAAAAAAAAAAAAAAAAAAAAAAAAGGTGTAATTCAAGAAACAGCAGTTGCCGAATATGTGGAAGGAAACATGCAGATAAGATCTAACTCTAACCCCTCTTATTTATGCAAGCTAAACCACTTTAACAGATACGCCTGTGCGCTCATTCTAAAAGTGCAGACCGTAACAGTTCTAATTGTACAGAGCTTTTTGTGACCCCTGCTCTGCTTGTATATTAATAAGCTGGAATATTATGCGGGGTGCAAGAAAGAGCTAAAGATATTGCAAAACAGTCGTGGATGGTAACAGCTGGGAGCTGCCATTAAGTCTTTACACTGGCAGCCTCACGTGTTAGTTCATAAGAACAGAATATGTCAAGTGCAGGGAGGCATGAAGAAGCGTTCCCTCTTTGAGTTGGCTTCACTTCCAGAGAACTTAGGCACATACAATTTACAATTGGAAAGAACACCAGAAGACTTTGTAGAGGCAGTAGAATATTAAAAAAAAAAAAAGATTTAATCGCAACAGCCAATGAACATCTAGTCTCAAGGAAGGATGTAAAAATAATCAAATTTGCTTTTCTGGGGGTTGGAGGCACTCATTTTATTCAGAATGCTGGTTAGAAAGAGAAAAGTTTAAAAAAAAAAAAAAAAAAAAAAAAAGATGAGATTTTCTTATTTTAAATCATCTTGGTGGAACAAAAGACAACATTTCCAGATTCATATCATCTGGGCTGAATGGAGGGAAAATGGTTTCTTGATTGTAAAATTCTCTGATTACCTTCCTACATTTGTATGTAGGAAGGTAATCAGAGGGTGAATCTTTGTATGAATGGTGAAGTAAATGCTTACTGGTTGCTTCATATTTGAATTTTGCAATCAAATCCACATCAGCATATTATGTGTACCTAGTTGGCCACTGGGAAAAGAGACCTGTGCATGAATGTTGCAGTAAATATATTACATTATTGAATTAACTGAATAGTACCTGTTTATATTTCTGAGATGGGGTATTGTATTTACATGGTTTGGACTGCATTGGTTGGATCCATTGACTTGACCCAAACAGTTGAGAGTTCAATATCTGGCTACTGAAGTGGTGAAGAAAAACTTGGTGAGTTGAGTTAAAGGGAGATAACTGAGATATCCAGAAGAGGCCTGGCACATGGAACTAGAACAATCTACCCCGGTGGACGAAATAAAAGGTTCAGTTTCAATCACCTGGAAAAGGCCAGAGTGTACAACAGCCAAAACGTCATGAATATAGCAATAAAGATGAGGGGGGGAAATAACTAAATAGTTTCAAGTCTTCAGAAGACAACCTCTCAATGCACTAGAAGGAGCTGGAAAAAAAAAAAAGAAGAAAAAATAGGGGGAAATGGATGAAACCAAACACACAGCTGGTCATATACACCTGCTGGAATAACGACTCAAACCTGATAGAGAAAAAAATATTTTGTTACTCTTATGTGTTGTCTAAAAGGCAAATCACATCATCTTTAAAACAAGAAATGATACAGTAGTAAACAAACTGAAAATACTTGGGGGGACGGGGGGGGGTCCCAAGTTTCTTGCTCCAAGAGGGGGTCCTTTTCTTCTTCATCTCTCCACTTCCTAAATGAAATGTATTGTCTTGTCAGAAGTCCTATTGATCAGAGGCCAAAATGAACAGGCATATTTATCTTTCCGTTCTATGCTTCATCTTGTAACACACCTAGCTTTGTGTCCCAGGGTCATAGCTATATCAGCATATTGTATAGTGAATTAGTCATGGGATTTACAATGTGTACTTATTTGGTCACAGGATTCATGACATGTAATGTTTTATTCAATGACATCATGTCAAAAAAGATGGTATAACCTCTTTGGTCAAACCATCTTCTGAATATATATTACAAGAATAAGAATGTGTGTGTGTGTATCAGTGGTGACTCGGGGGGGGGGACTTAGCCTCAAGTCAGTCAACATTCAAATATATCTTTTAAAGCACCAAAAATCTTTTGCAGTATGTCCGTTTTCATTCTTGGCTTCAGCTGGATCCCAAATCAATTGTTTTAACTCTGTGCCTCAAAACATTGACTGAAATACATTTCAATGATACTGTTCATAAGAAAGAAAGTAAAAAAAAAGAATGAAATAAAATTAACGTGGCTAGTCGGGCTATGTAGATCTGAGCCCTATCTGAGCTGGAAACATACTTAATAGGCAATTTAGGGTCATAATGGTGTTTGCGGTGATGGCTAGGTCATCTGTATAGTCAAAATCAGTCAACTTCTTTTGCAGGATATCAACTTGAAAGTCTTGGTAATGTTCTCAATATGTAGTCAAGGGTGATAAAGTGAAAAGGTGCAAGGGTGTCACCTTGAAGGACCTGTGCTTTGAAATTGAAGAAGCTAGTGCGTCTGTCTCTGTCTGGGGGATCTAACCAAACCAAAATCGTGCCCCCCAAAGGCAATCCTCTTCAATAAAGAATGTTATCCAAACTGAGAATGAGAGAAATTTTCAAAGACAAGACAGCAAGTTTTTTTTTTCTTTCAAAGGAGACAACTACATGAAAGCATTTCAGAAAACTATAGCATACAGACCAACATGGGATATTAAGAGATTATATCAGGAAAAAAATAAGTTGGGGGTTATTATCTACAAATATGAAGGCATGTTTATGATATGAGATATCATCTTCAGATCTTATTAAATAAAAACTACTCTCATGCAGATTGACTACATTTAACCTTTTCCTTTAAGTAAATAATCAAATATAGTCTATAGTTCCTGATTTTGGCCCTATCAATATGGAGGTGATCAGTATGGTTGTTTCAGCAAGGTAAAATATTACCAAAAGCACTTTTAGTCTTCAAATGAGATTAGTGAATATCAACGTGCCATGTCATACAATTAAGGATTTTAACATGGCTCCTACTACTTGGTACTATGCCAAAGTGTCTGGTGCCGAACTGACAACTTTGTACAATAAATTAGTAAAAATGGAGAAAACAGCTGGGTAAAATGTACCGATACAGTGCAAGGTGATGCACTAGTCTCTACTATTCCATCATTCACTGCACTTTTTTTTCCTTTCTTTTTTTTTCAATTTCTTTCTTTCTCCTTCCCACCTTTTTGTTTGCCCTATTATGCTTGTATAATATTTTGTTACCTTTGCTTGTACTTTGGAAGTGGGGGAGGGAGGAGAGAAAAGAAAGAAAGAGAGAGCAAGAAAAAGGATGGAGGAGTTGAGAGAGAGAGAGAGAGAGAGAGAGAGAGAGAAAAGGATGAAGTTGAGAGAGAGAGAGAGAGAAAAGGATGAAGTTGAGAGAGAGAGAGAGAGAGAGAGAGAGAAAAGGATGAAGTTGAGAGAGAGAGAGAGAGAAAAGGATGAAGCTGAGAGAGAGAGAGAGAGAGAAAAGGATGAAGTTGAGAGAGAGAGAGAGAGAAAAGGATGAAGTTGAGAGAGAGAGAGAAAAGGATGAAGTTGAGAAAGAGAGGGAGAAAAGGATGAAGTTGAGAGAGAGAGAGAGAAAAGGATGAAGTTGAGAAAGAGAGGGAGAAAAGGATGAAGTTGAGAAAGAGAGGGAGAAAAGGATGAAGTTGAGAGAGAGAGAGAGAGGGAGAAAAAGATGAAAGAGAGAGAGGGAGAAAAGGATGAAAGAGAGAGAGGGAGAAAAGGATGAAAGAGAGAGAGAGAGAGAGAGGGGGGGGAGAAAAGGATGAAAGAGAAAGAGAGAGAGAGATTGAGAAAAGGATGAAAGAGAAAGAGAGAGAGAGAGGAAGAAAAGGATGAAAGAGAGAGAGAGAGAGAGAGAGAGAGGAAGAAAAGGATGAAAGAGAGAGAGAGAGAGATTGAGAAAAGGATGAAAGAGAGAGAGTTGAGAGGAAAGCTATCAAAACAGAAGTATATACTGAGAGTAGAAATGTCTAGAGAGAAACACTTGAATTCCTGTTATGCAAGTAATCACATTGAGTGTAGAACAGGAATGGATGTTGCGGGGTGTTCATTTCTACTACACATCTAAGGTATATTTAGATCAGTGAAATGTTCTTTACAACCACCAACGAATCTGGAAGGAGACAGAATTTTATTACCTATCATATATATATATATATATATATATATATATATATATACATATATATGTATATGTGTGTGTGTGTGTGTGTTAGGGAGAGAAAGATGTAAAAAGTTCAGTTTTTTTAAGGGGGTGGGGTGTATTTATGTCACAGACTTGCTTTACAAGTAAATTTCCTTGGCAGTTTTTCAACTTCATACTTTTAAGTAATCAAATTTGTTAACTTTTAATTTTTCAATCTTGCTTAAATATCAGTGCTGTATGAAGCCAACTAAAGTGGAATTTTAACCCAAGTACAAAATCCAGTGAATTTTAAAGTACAGCTGGAACAAGCTTACTGATTAAAAAAAACATTGAAAAATCTGCAACTTCTCATCATAAAAACCGAAGAATTAAAAAAAAGGAAAAAAAAAAAAAAATATAATTTAAATCAGACGGAAAGGATGCTTTTTTTTCTGGAAACTGACAAAATGTTTAAAAAGACATGAATATAAAGATAATTTTCTGATAAAATTCAACTGAAAATTTACACATGACGCTAGAAATATTTTAAAAGCATCCTTTAAAAAAAAAAAAAAAAAAAAAAATCAGTTTGCATAAAATGCTACCAAACAGTTTAGCCACCAAATCAAACCCATGCTCACCATCACTGTGTGTGTGTGTGTGTGTGTGTGTATATATATATATATAGTAAAAACCTAACATCTCTTATCCAGCTTTTTTTTTTTTATCAAAGCCTCACCCTCCCTACTCCCTTTCCTGTTGCATATTCAGCCCTATACCCTGACACCCTCTTCCTCTGACCTTATAAAGTCATCAGATGTTTTCAACATCACTCTCTGACTGCTTGTAATCTATGGTCGACCCTACAACTAGGCTGTTGTAGGGTTGTTATTTATGAAGTGTAGTTTAGTTCTGGTACACAGCCTCACATATAGGGAGACACAGCGAGGATTGAACTCACTCCTAATAATCAACAAACCCAATTTGCTGACCATTATGCTACAATGTGGGGTTTTGGTGTTATTTATTTGTTATTTATTTTGGTGTTATTTTGGTACAGCAGACTACTTATCAAATACTCACCAGTGCCAAATAGATCGAAAGGCCATCAAGTTAACCATTCCTGACTTGCACAATACTCTTAGCGCTCTTATAAAAGGGGGAGGTCAGGATTTTTCTCCATATACAATAAATGGCGGGATGCATGTTAATAAAGGAGTAGTCGGAAAAGGGTCAAAAAGTGCAAAATTAATAAACAGGGTGGTTTTATAAAGTAGGAGCAATTGGAAAATATCCCCACCAAAAAATAAATAAGAAAGGTCTCCCCACCCCGGTCTGTTCGGCACCTCAGAGTACTTTTATAGTCTTTAGTCAAAGCATCTCTGTTATTTATCAAACACTTTTTCTTTTCTTTTTTTTGCTTTCGCTCTTACTCTTTTATTCTCTTTCTCTCGGCCAGGTCATTCTCTCATTGTTATATCACAAAACATTTTTATGCTCTGAAAGAAGGAAAGGGAGAAGAGAGAGAAGCAAAAATAAATAGATAAAAATTTGGCTTCTTGCCCAGACTCAAGGAATTCCAGAAAACAGAACACAGGAGTTGTAGTAACACTCTCAGAGTACCAGAGATGAATGCCATCTGCTCAGGTAATGTTACGAAATATCTTCAAGGAGTCAGAAATGGAGCTAAGTATTGGAATTAAAAAAAAAAAAAAAAAAAAAAAATTTTTTTTTTTTTTAATAAATTTTCTGAAAGGAAAATCTAAAAAGCCCTTGGTTAAATTTTAAAATATTTCAGTAAACTTTTTTTTTTTTTTTTGCATATCTACAATCAGATTGGAGGATCTGTTATGAATAACAGATCCTCCAATCTGATTTAAAAAATGAAGTATAAGTGTCTTTATAGTTCCCATTTACTTTAGAACTTTATTGCTGACATGCTCAGTTGATGCCATTCTCAGCATGCTTCTGTAGAACTATCTCTCAAGTCTCCTTTTTATCTGTGAGGAAATTGTCCAGTACTCACTGCCATATAGAAGGCTTGATATTACATAGCAGTCCAGCACTCTTGTTTGTTTCTAATGAAATTTTTCTTGTCTTATACTTTGCTTATTTTCAGGAGACTTTTTTTATTTTTTTTTTTTTTACTCTTTCATGCACCTTTGAATCTGTATCATACTTTCTACCCTCTGTTACTAAACTTTTTATGGTAATCCAAAGCTGGAAGAAGAAGTGGATTTATACCTTTTCTAAGTGAATACAGCAAACCCAACAGAAATTGCAACTCAGCTCTTTGATTAACAATTCTAAGCCATTATCCATTATGCCACACACACATCCAAGCTCACAGCACCTGGTATTCCCAAGCAGTCACCCATCTAGGTACTGACCAGTCTCAACATTGCTTAACTTTAGTAATTATACAAGAACTAATGTTTCAATGTGATATGGCCATAAACCTAACTTGTAAAAGGTTGATAAGTCATAAAAAAACTAAAGACGTAACTGATGAAAGTGATGGAACCAACAACTCAAAGGATAGTTTACAAGCCATATACTTAATAAAAGGAAAAATAAATCTTTCTGGCATTAAAAAAACTGACAGAGTGAATAAGCCATAAAAACAAGTGAATCAATCACTCAAATATCACCAAGTTATTTAAATATTCAATTGCTTTTGAGCCAAAAAACTTAATTGATCAAATCCAATTAAACTAATTTCAGAGACATTAGTAATTATTTCTAATTTGAATATTAACACTAATTATTAATGAATAGTAACAACTAATTAATAGTAATAATCCCTGGCTTTAGTACAAATAATTGCAACTACAAATTATTTTTAACAATTCTAATATTACTAATTAACTATTACTTTATACTTCTAACGACTTTGCTTCAACTCTGAAATTTTATTTACTATTTATATATTTTCATCAATAAGAGTAGATAGGTTTGCCTATCATCCGGTTCACACTCCTCCTTGGTCTTTGTAAGAGGAGTAGAGGTTTATCCCTTGTTTCTAGTTAACAATTGGGTTCCTTTGAGCCTTTTCATTCTTTCTTGTTCATTACCAGTAGCCCCTTTGCATCTTGGTGACATTATCGCCTTGCTCACGGTGAATTAATTGATAAAAAAATAAAAAAATAAATAAATAAATAAATATATATATATATTAATTTCTAGTAAGCTTATCTTTCATTATTGCTTTTTATTTGAATAAAAAGTTACTTTTACATTCTAGGACTGTTACAAAAGTAGCATGATGTAGAAATGAAGTAGCCCCTGACAAGATTTGAACCCACAATCTAAATTTATGGCCAAATCTATTAGGTTAAGTCATAAATAATTTACATTTTTGTTGATCAACATTCTGCTTAGTTCTAAAGAGAGTGTGTGGAACGCAAGCATCCAGCATGCTTACTGGCTTTCTTTATCTTTTCTAAGTATTGGTTTATGGTAGATTCTGATGTGTTTAACATCTTTTGCTAATCCCCAAGTACTTTGTCGTGGATTGCTGTCCACTAATAACTTTAGAGTTTCATCATCAAAGTCTGAGGAACACCTTGGGCTGGGTTCATATTCCAACAATGTCTCATCAGAATTAATCTTTACAAACTAATTTCCAACTAGCCGACTCCTTAACCATAAACATTACATATTTTTCTCATTTGAACATTCATAATATTAAGTGACATAAATGCACTTTCAATCCCTCCATTAATGGAGTTAAGAAATTTATTCTTTAATCCACTGTGTAGGCTGCTACAGCCATGCAAAATCTAAAGCATGTTAGTGTATTCCAAATTTATTCTTAACCATCACATATGATTAGTAATTAGGATGACTAGTTCCCATAAACAGAAATTACTTATGACTATCTATCTATTCCATTCTGTTCATATCTGTCTATTATATATTAGTGTACTCCATTTAATTGCCACGTACAATTAGTAGATAGGAATATACATTTATCATTACTTTGGTTGCCAAAGCTGGGAGTTACTTATGCATTATACAAGGCAAATAATTTTTAGAGATAGAGAATGAGAGTTCAATCCTTGTCAAGGAGTACTTTATTTCCAACTAGTCAAAAATGAATAATAATAATGAACAGACTGAATTCAAAGATTTATGACAATTACTATGAGACATTTTCTTTTCCCCATCTTTCTCAACATTATCAGCAATGAATAGCAGTTTTTTAAAAGATAGCGATATACAGCAAACAAGAACAATCAGATGATTTAATTAACAGCCTCAAATGTTTCTTGATACTGGTGTGAGGGCGGGCAAGGTGGTTGAGCAAGGCATCCACCCAACCATCAAACCCTGAATTGAACAAGTGGTAGAAGCTGAACAGACACGCCAAGACTGCATTAGTCACTGGAAATGGCATACAGGCTGTTGCTACTATGAATGCGCAAGGAGAATGGTGTGTGTGTGTGTGTGTGTGGGTGGGAGTGTGGGTAGGGGGGGGAATGCAGCAGTAGAGGCAACTTTAAGCCATCCCTACCTCTCTACTGCCCTACCCTCGGCTGATCTCCAGTCTCAGCCAATTTTGTACTGCTGTGCGGTCGTTCTTCGACTGCACAACATTCTCTTCCCTCCCTCAACTCCTGAATGGTCCAGGAGCCAAGAAAGAAGCAGTATTATTTTTATTATTATTCTTCATTTTCTTTTTTTTTTTTTTTTAGAGGAAGGAGGAGGTGCAGTTGGTGTTGGTGGACTGCTGTGGTCAGGCTAGACAGTTGTTGATGGAAAGGAGATGGTAGGTGAAGGACGCGTAATGAGTACAAACTAAGTAGTCTTCAGTATACACAAACTGAAGTCCGACAAAACTATTTTTAAAGGCACATTCATCTTCCAAATTAAGAACCTATAAATTATTAGAGGCACTGTATTTTAAAAACTTGGTTTTTCACACCTGATAAAATAAAACTATCAACTAAGTCATAAAATCTTAGTACATCTACTAGTATTTCTTCACTCAAGAAAAGTACTATTTTTGTCAAGAAATCTTAGAAATGGTGCTGGGAACATAAACATTAGAGGACAATGACCAAATTAATTTTGGTATCTTAACAGCTATGGTCATAATTTAATTTTTAAATAACCTTTCTTTTGTAGAATATAACTTTTATTGAAAAGAAAAAATAAGGATACCAATTTATCAAGAATAACCCGAAACGCATGATGGCTGGCTGCTTGTATCAAAGTATGGCTGCCTACTAGGGTGGTTATCCAATCCCTTTCACAGACACCTGCTCAGGCACATTTGTGTGGGTTCAAAACCCAGATAGCTCACCTGTGGTTTATACTGCAACTATGCTGAGCAGAACTTAGAGTTTCTGGGAGAGAGTACATTACCTGGCATGATCCAGTTTGAACAAGGTCACAACGACTTGTGACTGTGTGAACACAACCATCGATGGCTCCCAAATAGTTCTGCCTACCCAATTTCACTCACAAGGCTTGGATTAACTCATGACCATGATACTTTTCAGGCACTTTCCAAAGGTGCCAAATGTTGTGATGACCTTTCTAGGTTGATTACATCAAGAGGTCACTTTCCTAACAAATTTACCTATGGTAAGAAAGTGAATATTCTAACCACTCAGTCATGTGCCCATTTGAAATATATATGAAAGAGTCAATAAATTTAAAAAAAAAAAAAAAAACTTCAATCGACCTATGTTTCAACAAACTTTCCCAGACATCCCACTCATCAGGGTCATATAAAACTATTGAATTATTACCAGATATATTCTCTACTTGAGAAACAATAAGACTGACCCCCCACCCAAAAAAAACCTTTTAATTTGTACTATGCTAGTGTCCATTAAGAACACATTTAAATATTCACAAATAGTAGAAAATGACGATATTAAAATGGCTGATGATTCAGAATTGGCAATCTAAGAACTGAGTTCCAATTCCAGTCACATAATATTCATTTACATGCAAATAACCTTGAGAAAGGCATGAATCCACTTCCTTCAGCTATGGGTTTAATTTGTAGGACTTGTATCAGTAAATCATTATTATTCCCCCAACAAAAACAAAAATCAATCAATAAAGTTAAAATATTTAATATATATATATATATATATATATATATATATATATATTTTACAATTATAAAATATATTTTTGCAAAAAATATTTTGATTTAAAACTCGGCAAACTCACTAACGATCATATAATTCAAGAAATGAAACTCTTAAACTGTTTGTAATATGAAAGGTATATTAATATTATATTTTTATTACTTCAAGCATTACTTTTAGTGGATACCTGTATTTGAGTAAACACTTAAAAAAAAAAAAAAAAAAAAAAAAATCACAGTGTTTACAGGCAGTCTAGAAAACTTAAGAAAATGTGCTCTCTGGCAGAATTTGAACCTCTGTACCTTATTGCAGGAGAAACCACTGTCTCACCAGGTGGGTTTCAGTTTCTCAGCTATGGAGAGCTTCAGTCAACCAAATTTCTATTTGCCTTTAAAGCACATTCACTCATTGAGATTTTT